>CM076582.1:1202661313-1203237358 GCA_034641835.2 Pinus albicaulis | reverse complement strand
GAAAAAGCCCGAAATTGTAAGACAGATTGGAAAAGGTGCAATTTGTAGGACAGATAGTGTAGAAACTTGGCGAGATCATAACTTTTGCAATTTTCTGCCTTTTTGGGAGTAGAATGAGGCTAGACAGTGGTTTTTGACTACTATGATGCCATTATATCCATCATTGAAGCCATTTGAGAACTTTCACTTGATTTAAACATTGTTTTTTGAGAATAGCCAAAGAGGCCAAACCATTGGAAGTTTGACTAGGAGATGTAGCCCAAGAGAGGTGAGGTCTTCATCATTTTTTGTATTTTGTTTGCTGTTATGGTGATGTTGTCTCATGTTTTCTGCAAAAAAATGAATTTTTAATTCATGTTTATGTTCTTAAGAATTTGACATAAGAGGCTTCAAAAAATTATTTAATCACTTGCAAAATTTACATAATCCACAAGCAATTTCATATATAGATTAATGATGATTTTGAACGTATGAACTAGGAAATGTAGTGTCAAATTTATTTTTGAACCGTGGCTTTTCAAACGCTTTGAAAAATGAAGCATTTAAATCATTTTCCTTAAACCATTTCTCTCCATATGTAGGGATAGCTGAGGCATCAACAATAATATTCTCTAAAATAACCATTTCTAGGTTCCCTAACTTAACTTTTTCATCCTTGAGATTCAAGGGTAACAAAATAGCTATTCACACATGGTGACCTACTCCTTTTATTTTCTCACGAAATGGGATACATCGTAATTTTTAAAATGATACCCTAATTGTTGGATTCGAGTTGACTCGTTCTAGGATTTTTGGCTCGATTCATATAATTTCCCCTCCCTTTTTACTTGCAGTGGGAGAAATATATATTTGTACACAAGGAAAGCTCTCTTGGGATTTCATGGTAGACTACGTGGAAAATAATAATAAGATGTACTTTACATACATGCTATGTAGTGAGGAAGAGGGTGTACTAACATATTTAACGACTACTAGAAAATCAAGAAAACATGAAGACCTTTATCTAGGCAAATTCAACATATGAAAACAATCACAATTCATTTATAAAATCCCAATTCAAAAATTTTGAAATAAAATATGCATGGAATAGGGAATTCATGACAACTTCTAAACATGGGACTAGCATGACTTAGCTAACCCATTAGACTCATTGACAAAAAATAGGATCTGAGTGGTAAGTCTCCTACCTCAGGATTAGCATAAAGGTGAGAACTGAGTCATGTCAAGACTGTGTAGCTATGGAGGAACACTTCATAGCAATGTGTATAGAGATGGTTGTGTAGCACCAGTGCAAAACAATGGCTCTGTAATAGCTGCAACTCCGCTCTTGGTCACCATATTGGTTGCGGACCGATCATTTCTCTTCGACCTTGATGGTTTACCAGCTTAAATTCAACGTGAATACACTGTGAAGAAATTATAGCGATCATCACATTTTATTTGAAATAGCACCTATTTTTTTCTTGTAGTATGATGTCATGAGGCACTCCATTTAGGGTGATATGATCATTTGTGCATGGGAAATTATTAGAAGGTTAGGGTGGATACATTACTCAGATAATGAGGGGATATGGGTTATGTCATGCATAAGGTGTAATATGGCCTTTTGAGAAATTACATTTAGGATGGGATGGGGGAAAATGAAAGTCATGGGACTAATGAATGAGGGTAGGAAAGGAAATTTATGAAGAATAATTTGAGATTTAGGTTATGGAATTATGGAAGAAAGGGTATATTAGAATAAGGAATAAGAAGTAGGGTACCTTTAAAAGAACATATTCCTTGAGCACTAAAAATTTGAATATAATGGACTCAAATGAACAGTTTCTGATACACACATAAGTGACACATACCCCTTGATTTGAATGTCCAAAAATGTGCTACCATGACTCCCAATGATTGGATATTATTTCATTTTTCAACTAAAGTGATTAATGACTAAACTCATGGGGATGTCAGACAATGATTTTTGAACTTATGGTAGTAACAGTGTTCATAGGTTCGACTTATTTACAAACTAAAAATTAAAGAACACAAGAGATATTTACCAATGAAAACTATTGACCCTAGCAAAGGCTTACAACACTCAACCTTGTTTCCCCTCCAAAGATGCCTATATTATTTTCAAAGACAACTCTTCAGATTGATCATATAATGACACAACTTCCATATTTTTCCTATCAATGGACATGCTAGTGATACCTCTTCTGAGAATCACTCTAATACAACAACTAAGCATTGGAATTCCCAACCCAAGACATCTTTACATATTTTTTACATAATATGTTTTTTTTAGGTCTCTTGTAGTTCCAAATATCCAATCCTCTCTCTCTCTTTAGTTTATATAAAGTATTTTGGACATTGTCTCCATTTATGACCTCACACTTTAGGGGCATATATTATAAAAAAAATGACCTCCTCATCAGCTCAGAGGAGAAGGACACTTTGATTGGAAGAAAAGTTGTACGACCATTTTATAGGGTAACACACCCTAGAAACAAGCAAAGGGAGTTATAATTCTTACCATGACTTGGCAGGGAGCATTAGTCCCTAGGTTAACTCTTTTGTTCTCCTAAAGGGGATCATTAATGGATATTTATGCGATTCTTGAGGTCAAACCACGAGTTGACTCACTGACACTCTGCTTTTCACTCAAATTTCAACTCGAAAAGTAGGAAACATCCACCTCAGTCCTAAGTAAGGAAATTTATAATCCTAACATAGCTTCAAGGGAAGGGAAAGAGACATTAAGGGAGGCAACATCCATGATTTTTCATAAGTGGAACTCATGGAGAATTTGGAAAGGACAGAGCCTCTCCTCATCTATAAATCAGAGGCTCAACCATTGTAACAAATATTGGAATATAGAGATTAGTATTGTAATTATTTAGAAGAGTTGAGAGAGAAAGAGAGATAGGATCCAAGGAGCTAAGGGGATACTTTCCTCAACAACCATGATTGTAATAATTATTCTCTGATAAAATAATATAGATATGCTCCTATTCTATCTACTTGCTAATGTTGAGACTTATTTTATGTATATGTTAATGTGATTTTGAGATTGATAGTCCTCTTCAACAGATTCTAGTCTTATATCCTCTTGTATGTTAATGTTTTTAATCATCAATGTTTATATGCTCTAAAGGTTACTTCTTCTCTTATCTATGTGTAGGTTTTGTTCTAGGAGTGGACGAACTAGTTCTCCTTCCAGTGCTCTTGAGATCTCAGAGGGGAACTATAATTGATATTGAGAAGTAGATCTTCTATTTTACTTTGTTGATTCTAGATTAACCTCAATATGGGCATGCGTCTTTGAGAAGTTATAAGTCATATAATTCCATCTGCCCTGGGTCTCGGGAGGCATGAGAGGGTTTTTTTGTCCACAAAACCCATGCATAAATCCCTATAGATGTGCATTAGACCCATGTTCTTCATTTCAAATTTCCTTCAAAGATACTCCTTGCAAGATATCATGAGCTCCTCATCACTAGTTAAAATCAAATCATCAACATATAAGACAATAATAAGAAATTAGATTCCACCAAGAGTATGAAACCTAACCCATAGGCATGCTCTTACTCAAGGATTTATCTTTACTAGACAAACCATTACTGTATCTAAAATTTTTTGTGGCTACTAACAATCCACATAAAATATTGTCGTTGAAAACCTCAATTCTGCATATAAAAATATTACTAGTGTCTTTTCCAAACTATGTTCAATTTCTTGTCATTAGATCCCTACCATCATTACAAAAACAAAAAATATGGAGCAGGAACTTAAATGTGGTGGCTATATTTACATGTTATCAGATCTCCCAATTTTGGTACTAATCACACCATTCAAGATAATTCAATTATTTAATGATTTGGAATTCTCATTCTCTCTAGCCATTCCCTTTGACAATTACCAAATCCAACGATTCCATGGAAATTTAACACAACACATTACAAGTAGTAAACATTATTTATTGTTTGGAACAATTAAAACTCAATAATCTCCCAATTTTTTTCATAATTCATGTCTTCAACATATCAACATACAATGTGTACATATAATTTTTCTGAATTCCTAAGATTTTTACTTTGTTCAGTGAAAGAGTCTCCACCAATTTCTCACATGAGATTCAAGGCTTGTCAAGGCATAATAACGTTCGAATATTTTTGGTTCTCATCACTTATTCTGCTAATGTTTAACACTTCATGAATTTTACATCTTTGAATAGAGGGTGTACTTTCCATATGTGTACTATGACCTTATACGCAGATGCATTCAACATTTTATTTCTCATGTTGTTATATGTCATTTTTTCATATCCAATCAAAGTGAGCCTCCTAATGGGATCAATCAACATCCTATTCCATTTCTCATCATCTTTCACAAGTACCTAACCATGTACCTTTCATCCCCCATAATTTCAACCCTAAACTGCCTTATTCCAGCCATTTTTAGGACCAATGCTCCCTACAAGCCTAATGTTGTGTGTTCACCTAGAGCTTTCTCCATTATGGCCAAAATTGGTCACCAACAGGTTGCCCTCCTTTGCACCTATGTTGGTTAAATAATTCTGAGAGAATGAGAAGGATTCCATAAGCTTCACCTTCTATGATTTTCCATAATTTTTTTCAATTATTTACCTTGGATTGAAATTCATATCTTATCCTACCATGATTTGGAGTTTTCATGACTTATCCTTTGATCCTGTTCCTCCATAAAAGGTGTATCTAAAGCCATAGAATTGTAATTGGATAAGAATTCCTAACTTATCCCTCTCTTCCATATATTTAGCCTCTCATATGCTAGAGGTGATGGTTGGCTTTGAAGAGTAATTATGCCCTTATGCTGCTCGAGTAAGTAGTTATTATCTCATGCATAGGATGACAGAAGGTGCATATTATGACAAGAAAAGGACGCGTTAAAAACTTGGCAGAGATTTTATACAAGATTAATTTCCACTTATGGTTGTAATCTCATTCCATTTATACTAATGCAAATAATTCTTTTTTTTCCTATATGTGATGTTGTTATTTAACTTATTTCAATACCATATTGATCTATTGAATATAGCATTTATATGATACTACATACATCTCGTAGTTTCTTGGATTGTGCTATCTGACTGTGTGGGATATAATTTTGGTGATCAAATATGGAATTGGTGCTTCCAAGCTAAAGAAGGAGCAAAGAATGTGACGGATTCTAGGTAGGCCTTACTCAATCATCTATTTACTTTAAGGAAAACATTGGGTTCCTTCTCTCCCTGTTATTCTACGTTGACACCCAAACCTGGGGGAGATACCTTTCTCTACAATCATAAATTTTGTATAACAAATGGATGACCATATTGGGGAATGGGGTACTCCCTTGGTGGTTTTACTTGTCCTTTGTGGTTGATTACCTACTTGACATAACTTTATCACATCATCCAAACTAGAACACACCTAGGAAGTGGCTTCATTCAACCTTTTTTGAAATTTGTGTGTCGTTATCCTCTTTCCCAAGCTCAACACTCTTCCAATGCCTCTAACATAGCATTGCACCTCACCCTGGCCCAATCTATCCCATCGTTGCAAAGCACTGATTCCCTCTCTGCACCAACGTTGATACCTATTTTTGCAGAAATTTTTCCTTGGTTTTTTAGCCTCTCATTCATCATGCTGGTACCAACCGAGCTTCCTTAAGTCTTCAGTGTCTTTTGGTCTCTCTAAAACCCCCATTCAGTTTGCATTTGTTTATTTTTTTCCATTGAAAACAATTGGTTTCAATTTTTCTTTGTTTTTATTGTTTGGTTGCTTGCAAACTTGTTTTTTTTATTGCTAATCACTTCAATGAATTATTGTTTGAGTCCTCATTCTGAAAAGTGTAATTGAATATTTTCACCTTATTTTTCTTTATTTTTAAAATTAAGTGTGGTTAAAAGAAAATTTTGGCATTTTGAATTTAGGGTTTTTCATGTGCATTAGATTTGGAACAGTTGCATTGAAAAGGGAAAATGCATCTTGCATCTTTTTTGCTGCATATCCTATCCTTCATATTGATTTTTTCTTCACTTAGCTAGCTTTTCCTTGAAAGAGAAAGTATTCCTACTTGATCATGATATATTTTCATTTTAGGATATTCAGGTGAAATTTTTGGTGAGTGCTAAAATAGTAACTTAATAAAAGATAAATAGTCAAAATTTATTAAATAAACCTAAGGAGAATTTGTAACATTAACGTAAACATTTAGAGGTATATGCTAGAGATGTGGTCCATCATCGTTAAACATGGGAGTTGTATTTGCGTGCTAGCGTTGCATCCCAGGGGTGAAATTTGTTTGACGCACGTAAGTGTATAAGATCATTCTCCATGTACTTGTTGGCTTGAGGAGTCCTGACCCATGTTCAGAGTTTATGGATAAACCAACAAACCCTCCAACTACTAGCACTTTCAACAATGATCTTCTTGCGCAGACCAAAGTCTCACTCGAATCACTATGGGGGGGTGTTGGAACCAAGTTTCTGTACCCTGAGAGAGAATTTAATGAAGTGGTCCTTAGAAAAAACCATAATTCATCTTCCACAGAAGTGTGTAGCGAATTTATAATAGAGTTACAGATCTTTGTGTAATCATTCACAAAATAAAAACGAACACTTGTCTTCATTATCACAGATAATAAATTAGAACCAGATCTCGATCTAAACAATGTAATGCTTAACAAATATCAATAATTCTACATAAACATATCAATTAGCTCAGCGCATTCATTAATAATAAAATGAATAGTGTGATCTCATCAATGCATAAACAATAAGCATAAACAACAAACATACACATAACTCATAGAATTCACCAAAACTAATCCTTCTATTAATCCTTTCAATCTATCGGTACACTAGCCTTTCCTTCAAAAGCCCTTAAAAAACCCTTACAATCCCTTCTGTGCACACAACCAGAGAATTCCACACACATCTAGGACTAGGTCTCCACACACATAGCCACTAAGAGCCTTTTATGCAACCCAAAACCCTTACAGACACAAATATCAGAATATGATTATCACTTCTTACTTACCAACTTCACTAAATTAGAAAAGCACTATCTATTTCTAATACACCTAGCACACAGATAGTATGGTCTCAAATCATTGTTTGAGGCCCATAGTTTACATTAAGCTTAAATATATCCAAAATTGGGGCAAAAAACCCATTGACTACATTTGCATAGTGTGCACATACAAACATACAAAAAAATCATTGGACCTTGTGACCTAGAGGACCCTGCTCCGACAGGCCCGCAACACAAGCATGTGACTCGTCCTGAGTCACTGAAGAATTTTTGGTGTGTCCTTGGTTTTGTCTCAAACCGTCTTGATAGATTTTTGGAGAGGGAGCACTAACTCAAGGCTTTGTGCTGCTGTAACTTGCACTTGTTGAATAGTCTTATCTATCACAGGCCCCTCAGTAGCCATCTCTACACTACACTAGGTCTTCTCTTGAGTATGTTTTTTAGCATCTGAGAGAGTCATAGTACTTCCTCTTCTCATGGTTGTATTCGTTATGTGTGCACATATTATTTATGGTGCAAATTTTCAATTTATCCGTAGAGTTTTAGGGCTTCTTGCAAATGAAAAAGTATCTGTTGAACAACCAATGTGGGTGCTATGATGCAGATCTTTTAAAACTGTTGTTATTTGGTGTTGAGTGTGTCGCAAAACTGCTACAAAATCAGATCATTCTTGACAGAGGACCAAATTTCCATGGCCTCAGCGAGAGACTAGTCTCATTGAGTGACTATGGTGGTGATACTTTCTTCGGTCTGCTTCACCTCGGCTTCTCTCTTAGCGTAAACCTCAAGCAGGGTATTTGATTGTAGCTTGGTTTGAAGGTCCATGATTGTTTTCTCATATTATTCTCAGATGGTCTGAGCTTCTGCACGCCCAGCCTTGATTGCGACAGCCAATCCATCCAACTTCTCTGTAGATGCAGTGTGGTCGTGACCACTGGAATATCTTAGCAAACTTGGTTGATCTTTGCTTGCAATGCAGCACGCTGGGCCTCTTCTTCTTGATAGGTTGCTTCTTCTTGCCACTGCTGCTGATGTGTTTGTGCAGCCTGTTTCTATGTATCTCTAGTCTGCGTCTGCGTGGTTTCTTCGCGGTACTACAACTCATCAGTAATAACATAGTGAATTAAATGGATATTTCTTGTAGGAAACATAGGAAGATTAATATGAACACCAACTACACCAGTAAATTGAGTGCGTTGGCTCGCATCAATTTAGAACACTGGTAGGGTAATATAAACAAATCATCCTACCCTGGATGGTGGTAAGGCTAAGTCCAAAGGTTGTGCACTGGTAATAGGTACACTGGTCTGGCTTGCTTGAATCACGCTCACCTGGATCTGGCTCAATTGCATTTTTAACTCTTGTAGGCCAAATTGTACAACCTGCAATGCAGATTTATATTAGACCTCCATGCATAACCATCAATCATACTATGCAATGGTCAATGTATTTGCGATCTCATTGAGATCATATTCTGTCAGTTTCAGGACCTCCTATCCTATTTTATTTAAACCCTTCTGCATTTTTCTTGACTCAACCTTAGTCTGCACACCGCACTTTTTTCCTTTTGATGTTTCTACTTCAATTTCTTTTGTCGTAGAGCCATTCTTTTTTGGCACAGTCATGTAATCAATTTCTCCAATTTTGGTCGGTGTATGCTCCTTCTCACTAGGTTTTCCTGCGATAGTCGATGGTACTATTTTAGTAGAATTTTCAGTGGCCTTCTTTGTTGATGTACTCATTGGGATGCGCAGCTATGTTGGTGGAGACAACCAACCCGGCGGCTAGCCTGCTATGACCTTGATCAAATTTTTATGAGTCACCAAGTAAGGAAACTCGTACCATATGCCCTCCCAAGTGCCCTTCACATGGATGCGGATATTGAGAAGGGTGGCCTTAAATCTAGCAACCATCCTGTATTTCTCATAAAGGATGGGAGGCAGTTGCACCTTTGACTGTACTACCTAGTATAAACTTGAATCATAGAGGACGCAAAATACCTTCTTTTAGATTTTCTCACACTAGGCGAGAAGAGTTATAGAGCGTTTCCTGGCGTGTGCTTCCCACATTGGATGTGCGGATTTAAGGAATTGGGTATCCTAGGGGTCTTCCACCCAATCAGTGTGATTAAAAATAACATCAAAGCATACTGAAAGTGCTTGCCATCCTCTTAGGCATCACACACATTTTCAAGAAACTCTTTACACAAGTACACGCACCAGTTGTATATGACTCCTTTCTCGCATCTCCCAATGAGAAAAATTACATGCACGAGAATTTCCTTTGGCCTACACTTGTGCATCATCTTGCAAGAAAAAATTACCATGAAAAAATGGACTAATGGGTCGTTAATTTCTTCTACCAAAAATCCTCGGGATTTGCACATAACATCATACTTTTTCTTAGTTTTGTCTGCTAGTGCTTTCTCCTATGGTTTCCCTCCAAAATTGGTCATAGGGTCTGACCCCTTGTTGTGAAATCTTATGATTCTATGAAATAGATTTTGATCAATTGGGATGCACTCTCCCAGCCATAGCACATCATCATGCACTAGTTCCAATAGTTGTCGGACATAGATATCATTAATGGGGATATGCCCAAAATGAGGGATCTGCAAATGATTAACGAGGAATTTATTGTGAAAACCTACCATTTCTCTCTTTGGTTCAAGGCACACTAGACCTCCTACATATGTAACTAGAGCAAGATAAAGCTTTGATGTGAGCTCTGGAAACTTATCCATGTCTACGATGTCCTAGTCATCAAAGTGCAGATGAGGGATTTTTTTGAGAATGTCCCCCTCCATTGGGACGTTCTCTGGGATCAGGGGCACTTGGATCCCTCTGCACACCTTATCCAAGTTCTTTGGCACATTCACTGTAGGTTTGTGTGGCGCAATGTAACCAGGAAGCTGCGATAATGGTGCTAGTTCTACCACATCGTCATCAAATTTTTCGATAGTTTCTAGGAGGTAAGGCATGGGTTTCTTTATCTTCTCTCCAACATGGTGGCAAGGTCTGGGGTTCATTTCTCTCAGGGAATTGCACGTCTTAGATGTTTTTCCATTCTTTATTTCAGATGGCGCATGGGTTTTTACCACAACCACCTCCTCTGCAGCAGGGTCTTCTACGTGTCTGGTGGCAGTCATTCTGCTCTGATTCACATATCCTAAACCTTCTTAGCACAATTATTCCTCAAACACAGAATCCAATCTGGACATAGAAAAAACAAAGGCAAAGAAAAATAAGTAGCTTAGGGAATAAAAATCGCTTAGAATGGAAAGGGAAGTATTGCGATCCCATGCTTCTTATTTATATTTGTGGTGCATCTGTAATGGATCCTTGGGCATTAATCGGGTTCCATTACAGATAAAATGGTCCCAAATCTGCAAAAATCCCTTCGTTAAATGCATGTTGGACAGTCCTAAAAATCCTAATAATTATTTCTTTTCCAATTTTACTGCTCCAATGACTATTTTTTGACACCTTCGCACACCAGTCAATCCCCTGGCACAGATAATACTCGCATGCCACACCTTACTACGCAGGTAATCCATAACTAAGCATAACCATTGATAGATCATCCCCCCCAACACACGCTTATTAACCAAGTAATTCAAAGCATATTGTATAGTATTTGTCACATCCCATAGTAACTGCAATTTTCTCTAACATTCATCATCCCAAAAAATTGTCATACCTCTTCTAGGTAATCTATTCATGGGCATAGTTATTAATTCGTACTCTTGGATGCACTTTTTGTAGTATCCCGCAAGGCTCGGTATGGAGCGCATTTCTCTGAAGTTCAAGGGGATGGAGGATCCTGTGAGCATGCGTGGTTCCCTAAATTCGACGACTGTCAAGCGTCGGCAATGCACAGTCTCCCTAATCGGTGCATTTATTATGAGAGCTTCACAAATGATATTAACTCCACTTTCAATGCTAAAGGTAATGATAAAACTATCTGCCAGCGCACACCAATCACAATTGCTTCTGTGCAACTATGTTTCCTAGTACCATTGAGTTGGCACCTTTCCCAATGTATGAATAAACATGTGAACCCATTTAGGCCTTGGTTTGACACCCCATACCTAATTCAATTTGGCCAGATGTTTGCACAGATATTCTTTACCAGAGTACAAGTCCTCTTCTTTAATTATTGGGTGCTCAAATTGTAGCTGCATAATCTGTGCACATTCCTCCCAATATCCCATATTCTCCTTATGCGTTTCCCACCATCTTGCTGGAGTAGCCACAAGCCAATATCCAAAGCATGGAACCTCTGATCTATTGGCACAAATATTTCTAGTTCTCCTAAGAACATGTTTACATCATTTGAGCCATCATAATGTGGGAAATCACGTACGTAAAATGTTATGAAACGAAGACCGTGGGTCACATGATTACATCACAATGCAGACATCTCATACAGTTGGTTCTACCAATTCTCTAGTTCTTCATCAAAGTTTGAAAATAAATAACTATCCTTCTCCCATTTAATATTCCCATCTGCCATTGGATTAATCTATTTTTCCTCGTGCAAAGTTAGCTTATATATTTGATCAATCTCGTCCTCAGTGCGCACTGGTTCAATATACCTTTGACCTTCTGCAGGATCTAGAGGAATGATGACCCTAACTCCATTTTTCTCAAATTCCATCCTTCTTTTCTTTAGGTTGATAACACCATCCATGTCAATGGCCCAATCCAATCCTAGCAGTGCAGGATAGGGGTCGGTATCATCTATAATCTGTATGACTTCAAAATATGCCAATACCTGAACTCCTTCTATATTGACCAAAAATTTTGACAATCTCCCTGAGGGAATGATCTTCTGCCGGTTAGCCATGTGCAGTTGGATAGCGGACCATTCCAGCTTCAGTTCTCTCATGCATTACCTAGTTTGTTTAGGTAGAAAATTAACATCTAATCCCTAATCTAGAATTAACTGGTCCATTTCATAAGAACCAATATGTGTAGTCAGATGCATCTCCCTACCCATTCTCCTCTTGCTCTTATATTTTTTTTTGACTGCACGTTGTTCTACCAGAGGAGGTTCCTTTTCTGTGTAGTTGTATATCAATGCCTGCAATTTTTCAACAACCTTGTTGCTGCACAACAACTTTATTCATGCTTGCAAAAATGATTTAATCTCTTCCTCTCCTCTAGCTCCCTTCACTGTTCTACCACTTCCTAAAGCATATCATTTTGTGAATTCTTTCCTTTCTTCAATAAATTTTTCTTTTTCACGTTGAAGATTAAGGCATTCTTTATTTTCAGGTGCTTTTTGGATCGATACATCAGTGGCAAGTTTCTTTCCTCTATCTTCATTTGTAGCTACACCACTCCTAGTAAATACATTCACACAAGGATCCTCTTCACAAATCTCTGCGTGAACCATTTACAAATTTTGCATTAAGGCCTTCTTTTCTTACATTTTAGCAATCAAGATAGGACAATCTTCTATAACATGATCATATTGTCTACAATACCTACATGACTGTCTTGATGGAATCAGAAAATCGTGCGCATATTGGCCAACATCATCACAATTATATAAAATCACTTGTCCTCTTCCTCTACCATCTTATCCACCTCCTCGACCTCTTCCTCTGCCTTGTAATCCTCTGTGCCCAAAAGGGGGTGTTGGTGATGTAGCCACAGCTTTAATTTTGTAGATCTTAGTTTTATCCAACATCATATAATAGGTTTGGAAATGCTACTCATCATGCCCTAGTGATGAACAAAAATTGCAAAATGGTTGTTGTAAGCCAGGTTGATATTTTCCAATCCTCAAGAAATAATTTGTATCATGTAGCCCAAAAACATGACATATAGTACACCATAAAGGTCTCTTCAATTGACTAGGACCTCCAACATTCAGATAATTGTTAAAAACATGACACTTGTCTTTATGATGCCCAGAAGCTTTGTAATTTATACACCAGACCTCTGTGTAGACCTCCTTGCCTTTTTCCTTGCAAAGATTTTGAATTTCCAAATGCATAGCTTCCATCTCACTCTGAATCTGTTGATCTCCCAAAGCAATAGGTGTTGGGGTAGCTTCTAGTTTCATTACAAGTTCTACAGCCTCAGCTTGTCTAGAAATATTTTTCTCACCTAATGGCTAGCGCAGATGCAGGAGCAACATAGAAATGAGTCATTCTTTATGTTGAGTATCATCGATCACAAATCCCCCATCTCTAATGGTGTGCTTCAATATTTGATCAACCTCCCATACAGATTCATTTAGTTCCTGACAGATATCCTTCATCTCTGTTACCAAATGTGCATCTAATTTAGGCTTCTTAAATCGATCTTTTAGGGATGCTTTAATTACTTCCAAAGTAGCATTAGGGTTTTATTATGCATACCTAATTTACCATTCTAATGAGCGATCTTGGAATGCAGTAGCCAGTTGTGTTTTTCAAATCTCAATATTATTTACTTGTTGAGCCTACCATACAGCCTCAATTACAAACTAGAAGTGATCACTGTCCTCATTTCCAATGCCTTTGAAATTAGGTAACTTCATGGATGCAACCATATCTACCTCAGGAAGGGTTGGAGGTGGAGGTGGAGGTGGACTGCACGGTAGGTTAGGTGATAAAAAATGCAAGCTCGGGAAGTGGGGTCGATGGAGATCGAAGCTATGTCAGAAACCACAGTGAAGTATTCCTCTTGGTCTGGATTAGCGTTTCAGTTCTCAGAGGTTCTCATATCAAATAGGATTTTGATGTCTGTAAAGGATTTCTTTGGAGTCTTCTCGATAAATTCTTCCACTGTGCATAGTTGAACATCATTTATGTATTAAGGCAATATGTTCACACAGAAAACCCTTTTCACACAATAGCATTTTTAGTAATAATTTCAATGAGTGCAGAAACTTACCTATAGGACCCTTGAAAAACCTCCTTTCAGCTTCAAAATATGACACAAATTAGTCAACAGGAAATTAGTCATGAATCCGCCCAGAAGGCGATCAATCCAATGATCTCCCGCGTGAGTGATCTTATTATGAAATTTCTCTACTTGTTGGATCAATTAAAGAGTCGACTCAGTGACTACGATGTATTTTATGTAGTGATGGAACTCGCCAAACGTGGTAACCACTCCTGCAGTTTGTGCACAAAGGAGCAAAAGAAATTTTCTAGAAATTTAGTATAAACATACTTCTGTACCTACTGTTCGTCATACAATTTAGTGCTTCTATTCTCTTGTAGCGCAAATTAAAGGATCTTTCTTTACAACCAGTCCTGTAATCTATTGCACGATTAATGCCACAACATAAAATCTCCCTCAAAATGATGATCCCAGACCCGACAATGGAACCATTTGTTGGCTTGAGGGGTCCTAACTTAGGTTCGGGGTTTATGGATAAACCAACAAACGCACCAACTATTGGCCCTTTCTACAATGGTCTAGTTGCACAGACGAAAGTCTCACCCAAAGAAGTATGCGGGCATGTTGGAACTAGGTTTCTGCACCCCAAGAGATAATTTAATGGAGTGGTCCATGAAAAAACCCTAATTGATCTTCCACAGATGTGTGTGGTGAATTTATAACAAAGCTATAGATATTTGTGCAATCATTCGCATAATACATATGAACACTTGTCTTACTTATCACATATAATCAATCAGAACTAGATATCGATCTAATCAATGTAATGCTTAATAGATTTCAAAAATTATTCATAAACATATCAGTTAGCTCTGCGGATTCATTAATAAGAAAACAAATAGTGCGATCTCTTCACAACATGACTAGTAAGTGTAAACAACAAACATATTCATAACTTAGAGAGTTCACGAAAACTGTTCCTTCTATTAATCCTTGAGATCTGTGAGTACGCTAGATTTTCCTTCAAAAAATCTTACAAAATCCTTACAATCCCTTCCATGCACACAACCATCAGATTCTGCACACAACTATGTCTCAGTCTTCGCACACACAGCCAACAGGAGCCTTTTACCTAACCCAAAACCCTTATAGATGAAAATTTTAGAATATGAATATCACTCCTTACTTATGAACTTCATTAAGTTAGACAAACACTACCTATTTATGATACGCCTATCCCGTAGATACTATGGTCTAAAACCATATTTTGAGGCACATAGTTTACATTTAAGCTTAAATATATCCAAAATTGGGGAAAAAATCCCATTGACTACATTTGCGCAGCACACACATACAAGCATACAAAAAAGAGAATTGGAACTTGTGCCTCAGTGGACCCCGCTCCAATGGTACCTTTGGGTATATTGGATGGCACTCCACACATGATAACTATATTGGAACTCTCTCATCGAATTCTTACGAATTAGACATCACTACTACAGACTGCACTCCCACATACCGTCGAGTATATTTTGGGAATCCCCAATAGGTTTCTATCCATACATAGGTAACCGAGTTTAACACATTGTATACTGTGATACACTGACCATAACTTTCAAGGAGATTGATTATCGCATGTTAAGTACTTGATTCTCCAAGGTGTATATTTCATTTCATGGTTTCCTGGTAATCCTTTATGCCTAGATTTCCCTCTTTTTGATTTATTTCTTTTTGTGTTAATAAATTTTATTATCCAACTTGGAAGAGAAAAATCACCCTCCCTATCACTCATGTAGAATGAAAAATAAGCCTCCTCTACCACCAAAGGATATTCCTAACCAACGTCCAAAAAAAAAGCATAAGCTCCCAAATCAACAACTTAAGGCACTACTTCTAGCCCTCGTCATGATACTGAGTTTCCAAAATCATTTGTCCCTTTTAGTTCTGAACCCAAGATTACATCTACCCCTACTGGTGACACTAACACAACTGAAATAGAAGTCCTTGAAACTCTATTACCTGAGGTCACTGAACTTGACCTTACTGAGTCAAAAATTTTGCTTTTTAGGGTCATTGAACTTGAGGAGACTCAACCATCCATGCTTGATTCAATGGGACCTTCTTGTTCTCTTCCTTTGTCTTAGACACAACTAATATATCTTGGGCCCTATGGTGAACCTCTTCTATATGGAATTTTGAGTAACTTTGAGATCTCTCAAGAAGAGCCCCGTCCTTATTCTCCTATTCATTGGAAAGGACTTCATTTTTATCAAGCTGAGCCTTTTCTGCCTGTTCAAAAATTAACACAATATACTTCACCTAATTCTTTAGGATTACCTGAATATCTTTGGCAACAATATTTGTTAGGATTATCAACAATTTCTGGAGCCGATTTAGGCTCCCAACCCATCCACCACTATTTTTTGAGACATCAAGTGTCACTTCCTCATTTATGTTTGTGAAATAATCAAAAAATCATTTGTGTGGTGGCCCATCCATTTTCCTCACGATTATCGGTCATCATGTGGTACATTTTCTGGTGCAGCTTCCAGTCCTTGGACATATCTCATGTCTTCTAATTCAGGAATAATTTTTGATACTTATCTTATGAATTGGACACAATATACTCCTCTTCATCTACCTACACCTACAATAGAGTAGTAGGCGCGTCCTTATATCAGTGGAAAAATATACCCTCAACAATATAACTCTTGTTATGTTGGGAACCATCCATCTAGATTGCAGTTGCCTCCATTTTCTTCTTCTCTTTATGAAATTTTGAAACCTATTGTTGGTATACTTCATTATGGTAATATTCGTAGTTACAGTCCACCTTACCCTGGAATGGCTCCCAGTGTCTAGAAACCTACTTCCCCCATTAAAACTGGTTCTCTTAGGAATGGATTGTTGAATCCTCAAGCTACACCATCCTCATCACAAAATTCCTATCTATCTGCCAGCATCTGAAAAAGATCAAATACATTCAAGCCAAACTTTATAGCCTATGTCGATATTATATGGTTCTTCGTAGGCACCACTTAGCCAAAATGTACAAGATACCTCATCTTCTCAATCGGTTGTGCAAAGTTCTCCTCAAGTTATGATAGGTCAAATTCTTCAAAATTTGGCGCAGTCTCAATGAAACCCACCATACCAGGGGACAGTACAAAACACTATCGGGGAATAGTATGGAAATCATCATGCACCATTTCAAGGCCAACAAATCTAGACCCAACGATTCCAACAACTTTATCACCATCCTAGGGGTTGGAGACAAAATCCCTTGTATCTTGGTGATAAAAATCCTGTATATCCTAGTAACCAGGTTCCTTATTATCAGAACCCTTCTTATCTAGGCATTCAAGTACCAATTTCTAAGGCTATTCCTTCTTACCCAGGTCACCCTCCTCCAAATGTTAACCAACAATTGCCTTTTGTGGCTACTCTCGAATTTCCCAACTTAACTTAGCTTACTAACGATCCCATTGCTCATTCGCCATGGTGGCCGATTATTACCACTAAGTTTCCATATCATATCCCAAAGTTCAATGGGAATCCTTGAGAAGACCCATTGACGCATTTCATGATGTATCATCTATGGTGTTCATCCAAATCCCTCAATGTTGATTCCATTTGATCGCGTCTTTTCCAACAAATGCTTGCATGTACTTTAACTAAATGGTATATTAAATTACCTAGATCGTTGTTCCACTATTTCAACACTTTAGACACCACCTTCCTCAGAAAGTTCCAATTTCCTATCAGATAGGAAACTGGAATGGAACTATTTGATAACTTCGAACAATCATCTTCCACTCATATTTCAAATCTCATTCATGGGTGGAGGCATCATCACTAGTTGTTCAAGACCTTTGTTCCTGATTATTTATTGGTTGAATGGTTCATCGAATATCTATTAGATCCTATAATAGAAGATGTGGAAAAATGTGGAGTAGTGACTGACTAAAAATTCATTGTTCTTGCTCAATATTGAGATCTCGTCTATCTCAAGATAGGGCACACACCTACAACTCGGTTTAGAATCTCATGTTGTTGATGGAATTATTGGTTATGCCAGTTCATAGTCTGCGAGTAAAGAATCTAATACAGATCTTGTCTCTCCTGCTCAAAACCTTAAATCCCACTCTCTTGTAGCTTCTACTTTTGAGATAAATTCCATTTCATCATATAAAGGAAAATCTCAACAATGACCTAGAAGAAAGAATAAAGGTAAAGGTAAGAAAAATAAATTTTCCTCACCGCAGGATAAACAAAAGAAAATGTCTTCTAATGAGAAATGAAATCATTGATATCCATGCTTGATTTGCAACGAGGATCACTTTAAACTTTATTTTTTGCACCACGATGAAGTGAATCAGTTTGTTAAATAATCTAGTTCTCACGCTATGTTGATCGACCCATTTCCCAGTCAAGAGATTCATATGGTTTCCCAAGATCCCACTTCCTCTAACATGGTTTTATGATTTCCTACTCAAAGTTGAAATCCGATGTAAAATAATACGGTAATGCGAATCCATCGAGTGGTCAAACTACTGGTCAACCTACCAATTCAGCACCAACCTCATCTCATTCCATTATAACTTTGGAATTAACTATGAAACCTTCGAAGGGTTTTACCCATAAGTCTTCTTACAATCCACGTTCAAGAGCTGCCCAAAAACAAAATTGGGTTGAACACTTAGATGAGTATCCATCAGATATGTCTACTCTTAACGTGTTTCAAAATTTCCCTACGTAGAATAAGGCCTTGTTGTTAGCCATCGGATTTATGGACCCATCAGAGTCCAACCTAGTGGTTTTCTCTCATGAAAACCATACTCCTTGGCTTCCACCTTAGTTATCCTTTATGATTAAGGTCACTGTCCATGGTAGGAACAATCATCACTCTATTTTTGATGAGGAAGTCTCAACTTGAATCATGTTTATGTCTTGCTGGAAGGCAATTGGTTCACCTCAACTGAAACAATCAACCACCACATTAAAGGCCTTTAATGGAAGGGCATTTAAATCCTATGGGATTTTGAATTCACTCCAAGTGGAACTTGGGGGAAAAATTGTCTCCTTATAAGTTGTTGACAAACCTTTTAATTATAATATTCTACTTAGACTTAGATGAGTTTATGCTATGGTTGCAATTTTTTCAACTTACTTCCTGATGATCTCCTTTCCTTATAAAGGCGAAATTATAGCCATAGATGAGCTCAACTTATTTTCCTCTGATTCAAATGTTACTAAAAGTGTCCCTATTGTAGGGTAAGCCCCACATTCCTATCAGCATGTCAGAGTTTGATTATTGAAGGATTCATCGCTTATGGGGACTTCTCCACTCCCTTTTCCACCTCCCAAACTTCGATTTCTTATATCAATATGATATCATCTTGCAGGATTCTAGTCGATCCATGGATTGTACCAGATGAAACTGACGTTCAAATTTTTGGAGAGCAGATTCAACTTTGCCTCATTGAGCAAGATTATGAAGCTATCTACTTCGCTTGTGCAACGCATACTTTTTGTTCAATTAATTTGGTATACTGAATCCTTGATTATGATATTTCCTATGATCATTTCTCATGTATATTCTCAACCAACGAAAGCATCATCGAGATCATGATGTCAGAAGATGCATCATGGGATGATAATCATCATCATTCCTCTCTTCCTGATTCCATAGAAGATATCTTAGTAGCATGTATATACATAGTTTAATAGAAGCCTCTATGAATTTCATTTCCATTCATGCGATCAACTCTGAAAATAAATTCTCGAATATTGAAGAAAGAATTCGTCTTCATATTTCAAGAAAACCAGGAATAGTCGAAAATATTTACATCAGATCATCTTGTTCTTCATTTGAAGTCAAGACCTATCGAGGCATTTTTCATGATTTTAGAGACGTATTCTCTTGGACATATGGAGAAATTACATGTATTGACTAAAACATAGTGGTGCAAAAAAATAAATGTATCATGATGCCAAACCTGTCCGACAACGCCTCCATCTGGTCCATCCTATGAAGGATATTGGGATAAAAGCTAAATTTTAAGAGGTTATTTAGGATGGTTTCATATACCTCGTTCCTTTAACTGATGGGGTTTAAAATTTAGTCCATTTCATGAATAAATAGGGCACAGTTAGAGCATGCATCGATTATCAGGATGTTAATTGATCTTGTCTGAAAAAAACTACCCAAACCTCATTTACTGACCAGATTTTTGATAATGGTGCTCATTGTGAGATCTATTCATTTATGGATGGATTCTTGTCTTACAATCAAACCAAAATTCTCCTAGAAGACTGAACTAAAACAACATATATTTTTCCCTGGGGTACTTTTCCTTATAAAAAGGTCCCATTCAGTTTTAATAACGCATAGACTAAGCTTTAATGTGAAGTGGATTATGATTTTCATGATATTAAGCATATCAAGCAAACCTATTTAGACGATCATTTTCTCAGTCAAGCATCAGGCTAACCATCCTCTACATTTACGGGCCATTTTTATCCAATGTAGGGACTATAACATTCAACTTAACCCACAAAAATGTGTGGTATTTGTTAGTTTTGTTTGACTCATTAATATTTTTATTTCTAAACAAGGAATTTGTATTGATCCTCTCAAAGTCCAAGAATTTTTTGATTTCCCTGCTTCCTCCTCTTTATTTCAGTTACAAAGACTCTAAGGGAAAGTTAACTTCTTAAGGATATTCCTCCCTAATTATGCCAATATGACCAAAGGATTTACTTGATTACTGAAGAAAGGGATTCCCTTCCATTGGGATGATGCTACATAGAAATAATTTGATGCCTTGGAAGATGTTCTGGTTTGAGCATCTCTCTCACATCCCCTTGACTATCAGCACGACTATTTATTGTATCTCAATTCTTCCATATCTACTATATCTATGGTGTTGGTCCAATAATACAACATTGGGACTGAAAATCCCATTTAATATCTGATTTGAAACCTAAATGATACTGAAATCCAGTATACTCATGTCCCAAAGTTTTCTTTGGCTGTCATTCAAGCCATCAAGATATTACACCATTACATCTTAATTCAGAAAACTATAGTTGTTTCATATTTAAACTCGATGAAATATATAGTATCATGCCAGTTTCTAGGGTGCAAGTAATAGAAATGGATAGTTATCATCTAATATTTTGAACTGGAATTCATCAAATCCATGTCAAACAAATCCCTAGTTTTCGTCAAACTAATCTGTGATATTCCTTCCCTTGATGCAGAATCTACATTTGAATATTCCGTTACTAACGATTCATTGTTTCTGATATCATCATCTGACTTGAGGTATGGATATTTCCCAATTTATCTCCGAACCCAAACTTTCCATCCAAGTACCTTTTTCTTTGAGCAATGACGTATCTGGTACCAATTCTAAAATTATCTGATTATCGGTGAAACCCTTTATCTTCATGGTACCGATAATATTTTATGAAAGTTCCTCACCCTTGATGAGGCTAAGAAATTTTTGAATGATTACCATTCAGAACCATGTGGTAGACACTTATCTAGTTACATTAGCATGCAAAATAGTTTACATGTTTGTTATTTTTGGAACACCATTTTACGCGGCTGTATCCTTCGAGTCCAGAAGTGTCATGCTTTCCTAATATATGATCACAAAGTAATTGATACACCTGCTCCACTGCATCTTTTTATCGTCGTTGGTAAATTTTTGAAATGGGTTTCACTTTATGAAATTTAATCCTCATTCGTCTAGGGGGCATGGTTATATCATTGTCATTTTTTACTAATTTACTAAGTGCGCCAAAGCGATCCCTACATTCAATAACACCAACGAAATTGTTGGATAGTTATTTTTCAACCACATGACTGCGAGGTTTGTCATTCCTCAATTGATAATCGCAAATCATGGGAAGCATTAGGAATCATATGATGACAAAATTAACTGGAAAATTAGGACTTTCACATGAGAATTCCACTCCTTATTACCGTCAGGCTAACAGACAAGTTGAAGCTATCAATAAATTTCTTATGATTAATTTTCAATGCATGATAGGTGTCCATAAATAAGACTGAATTTACTTGTTTGTGCTTCCTGGTGGACATACTGAACCTCAGAAAGGACTGCTACCAGATTCACACCGTTTCGTTTACTTTACGGTCTCGAAGCAATCCTTCCCATTGGGTACGAAATTCCATCCCTAATACTAGCTATTGAAATTCTCAATACTACTTCCATAGAAGAGGATCATCTTTTAAACTTGACTTGATTGTATGAGAGCTAGCACAATGCTACTTTGGCCAACTAACCTCATAAAAGACACATCAAATTGAAATATGACAAAATTTTCAAGCCTAGAGTCTTCTCGGAAGGAGATCTGGTACTCTTATATGACCAAGAGGCTGATAAGTTAGGCCCAATAAAGTTCCAGCCTATGTGGTTGGGTCCATACATTGTCAAACGTGTCCTAGAAAAAGGGGCTGATGAGTTAGTATATCTTGATGGAATTCCACTGTCGCAACCTAGAAATGGGTTGTATCTCAAAAAATACAATACTTGATCCCATGCGTAGTACATTGTGTACATATTGTCTATAGGTGTGTTGCTTGTGTTTTCAGTGTGTTTTTTATATTTTCACATGGTTTTTTTTTATCCTTATTTACTTTGGTTTGCATATGTCAACCTCTCTTGAACCGTACAATGGTTGTGCCTATGGTGCTAGTCGTCGCACTGAGAACCTATCCTCCGCAACATGTGCCATCGTTTCTCCAAATTTCAAGGTAGTGAGCATGCAGAGGATTTTCATCGGTCGCTCTACTAACAACATCATTGTGTATAGCGCAGTGGTTGAGCTACTATCTGATGCTATTTCACATGGCATTCGCCGTATAGTTATCAGGCTTAACTCACAACTCATAGTATTACAACTCAAGAAAGAGTGGATCTTCTAGAAAGATATTTTTATTTCATACAATATGAACACATTTCTATAAATATGAACACTTCAGCAGATGACCTTGCTAATTTAGTTCTAGATATACATTTTCAATGAATGTAAGTAACTTTCAATTAACATCACATTATATTGAAAGCATAATAGAAACTAGGAAACCTTGTATATATTGCATAGCAATCAACCAAAACAACTAGGTACCCCGATGGTATGTCGCTGAATTCACAATGGAATTTGATCGACTATAGTCTCATAAACCCTGTGAGTCAATCCCTTCATGTGGCACTCCACATCCTCTAGGACTCCGCTACCTCAAGATCCCATATCACATCCTGTCCATTCAAAATTACCTATACTGGTCCCATTTCCTCATCCTATGGATATCTCTCTATGCGATGGAGATATGTAACACCCACTGGTATAAAAAGTCCAATATATGAATGAAAAAATCAAGTAGTTTAGTCTCAGAAACATGAAAAAACACAAAAAATAAAAATTATTAAAAACATAAAATTCAAAGTATCTTACCTATAACATCACATTTATTTCCCTCGGACCACATGAGCTTAGGATCATTGCATAAATACATCCCTGTGTAAGGATACTTATCGATCATGATAAATTATGTATGAAACCAGCCAAACAATTTTGGTGAAAATATTATTGCTGGTGGACCTACATGTTTAGCCATATGGTCTATCGATTTCCTCATCCACAGAACCCTTGGATCGAAGGGATCGAGAGAAATCTGTTGAGGCTGTAGCAATGGTTATTTCTATTAGGAAAAAGAGACCAAGGTGAAACCATAGAATAATTTTTTCAACTTCCCCTCCTTTTATTTAGTAATTTCTTCCTTCAAGTTTACCAAGCCACCCTCGCTCCAATTGAGTACTCTTGACACTAGATATTCTACCTCGTACTGCATGAATGATCTGCTTGCCACATGAAATGTCAAGTTTCCTGCCAATATTGATATGAAGAACATGATCATTTTTAATGGTAGGTGGGTCACATCCTTTATGTTAATATTTTTGTTCCTAGTAGGAATGGCATGAGTTATGAAATAGGTAGAAATGTAATATTTGACTGTCTCACCACCATTTCTTCCACCTACAATAGAGATGGGGGCACCTCTCTTTTACAATCATGTTAGAAATTAAATATTACCTACCTAAATCTCTAATATATTCTCCCCAAACCCAAATGCCTATGCCTAGACATCCCATGAATGCACAAGGTACTTTAACAACTCCATTTTTTGCCTCATACCGAGAATATAGAAGAATTTCAAAAACCCATAGTTTTTAAGCACCTAGATGGTAACAGGGTCATTTGATGCATCCATAACTTGTGCGTCATTCTATATTTCTCTCTATATAAACGAAATTTTTTGATAATGGGTACCTGAAACATAAACAAAGGAATCATCACACTCTTTCCCTTGCAAACAAACTGAAACAATTTGAGGAGAAACTGAGAAAAAACTTAGATAAATAAGCGCAATGAACGCCATGAGGCATAGAAAGAGTGTTTCACCTCTATCTACAGTGTTATGCTACCTAGGTTCAATGCCCTTTTTGACATAGAGGGTTTGCATTGGTTCGAGAGAATTTTTTATGAACACAAGGGGCCTCAAAAACTTGAAAATTTGCATGAAAACACAAAACTGAACCGTGGAAAGATAGAGAAAGGCCTTAGCTCCTACCTAGATTTGATGACACTTGAAATGGTTTGTTGAATTGGTAGCAATCATTTGTACAAGATCGAGGGCAAAAGGGCTCTGAATATTCACTTTTGAAGGTAAAGTCTTAATTGGTAAAAATGAAAAGTCATGTTAAATATTTATGTTCATTTTCTTCTTATTTTATTCATCTATAACATTTTGACCTAGATATCCATCATTTTTATTATGAAACATTTATGTTTAATCCTTATTATGATGTTTGGAGCCGGATGAAAATTTTTAGCAAGTTTTTACTATGGTGTGACAGGTTACTTTGACCAAAGAGAACACTTTTATCTCTTTTTTGGACTCTATAAACCAACGAAAAGGGAACCCCCCTTGGAGTCCTATTTGAACACTTTTCAGACTCCCAAAATATGAAAATATTGTTGAGAAATTTTCCTTTGGAGCTCGTAAAATTAAATGAAAAGACGTCTACTCTGTATAATTTTAACCTTGTTCTAGACTGAGATAAACTAACTATGAAAAATGAATACCTTAGTCGAACATGACTAAGAGGTTCTCTTGGGTATTTTTTTCTCCTTTTTCGAACTCCAAATATTATATACAAAAAGGAACATGTGGATTTTTATTTTATTCATCTTTTAAAACTCTCTAAACATTAAAAATATGTCGATTTTTACCTTCATTGGACTTGTTAAAACATCAAACAATGATGGACTTGTCGAGCATGACAAGGCCGAACCACTCCTCTTAGGTTTCGTTAAAAATACTTCGTGGGGTTTATATGAAGGATGATCTTACAAATCAAGCATATCTTATCCTCCTTAATATTGTTAAAAAATAAAGGGGTACTTACCAGTATGGTTGGGGAAATTTGGAGAACAAGGGATTCCATATTTTCTAAATGGAAGCGAGTCACTCTTGAAAAAAAAAATTTCCACTTCATCTCCATGGTTATTGGGTTGGGTAATATTCTTGTCTTTTGGTTATCATATCGGTTTTAGAGCCTCCATTTAAGTTTTGGATCAATGTTGGCAGCTCCATTCTATGTCATTATGTGTTCAATAGAAGTCCTTCAGTTGATCTCCATTGCAATACTTTTAAGCCTTCATTTCATGTCTGCCTTTCCTAATCTAGTTCCATACAAACATCATTTTGATATTTTTTTCTCAATCATGATACATGTTTTGTGTAGTTTATGGGGAATACATCAAGCCCCTCCTGCAATGGGTCACTTCCTGTGGAAATTAGCACATCATCCAGGAATTTGACATTGAAACACCCCTTTGGTAAATTCGTGCTTGCATACATCAATGGAAATTTTCCTCGCTCTCGACAATAGGTTTACATCAATTTCCTTCACCCGAAATATTATGTGTGGTGTTCGACATCAGATCATTTATTCACACCATACCGATTGTGTTATCACCAAAAAAAAATGAAGCATCATTTGACAAGGTTAAATAGGTTCATGTGTCAAAAGTATGGTTGTAGGATTCATTTTTTATATTCTTGTCAATGGAAATATTAAATTTTTCTTGTTTGAGATTACCATAAGGTATAAACACACTGATTTTTAAATCCCCTCGTGTCACGTCACTCATTATATGCTAAAATATTTCAATTCCCAAGGTTTCTTTACCGAAAATGTCACTTTTCCCAAGAAACCACAGTTTTGTAGAGAAATACACTCAGAAAAGTCACTTTTCGCTACGAAACTGCTGATAGTTTCGTAGCAAAAACAACCAAATTTACACTAGATACACTACGAAAGCACAGTTTCTTATCTGTCTTATTATATTAGTTGTTAGGTGTCATAATATCATTGGGAAAGGGCAAGTTAGATGCTATTCGAGTCATGGAGGGATAAAATCAAAGTACATGGTCAGGTCTAAAGTCATCATCATCATTTTTGGTATGTAAGAGTCATCATTACGTCATGAGAAGACATCAAAACTTCAAAATCTTTCATAAGTCAGTCATTTCTCATTTCTCATTCCTTCTTGCATGATATTTACCTCTGGAGAGATATTACATTAAGCTAAGGTTGTGGCTGGTGTTTTCAAAGGTTTACCTTGAGCACTATCAAGTGAGGTTGTGAGCTATCAAGCGAGGTTCTGAAGACATTAAAGTAACCATGGAAAAAAAAAAGGACAAACAAGGGTGGAAAATGCCCGAGATATGAACCAGCAGATATGAATTTGATCAATGAAGACCTAACAACATTGGAAATCTTCAGAAGGATAGGTTTCTAAAAGTTTGTGAGAAATTACAAGGCTACCATGCATAGATTTCCAAAGTTTTTTTTTTAATTTCAGTGTAACAGCCACCAAAGAGGGAATAATCAATTTTTCCATCACACCAAAGGTTATTGTAGGTGCTACAGGGATTCCAAAAGGATAGGAGAAGTGGTTCAAATGTTTCAAGTTTCACATGGAGCAGTGTAAATAATTTATGAAGCGTGAAAAGAGTGAAATGGATCTCACCAATACCATTCCAAGGAGCTACATAAAGGAAAACTACTCAAAATTGTTGCTCATCATCCAAAAGTACTTTACCTGTGAAGTGAGATACCACAAAGTCTACTCATATAATTTCAAGCTACTTCTACACTTTACTGGTAATATTTCCCTTGATCTGCCTTTCTATTTACATAGAAGTTTGTCAAAAATGGAAGATAAGGTCCAAGAAAAATCTGAAGGGAGTGAGACTTCATTGTTTCATCATGTTTTAATGAAACTACTTGTTCTAGATGAACTTCAAAGGTTAGGCAGAGACTGGTCATCATTTTTGTTTCTTAGTGATTTTGAGTTAGATGCTCTTACTCCCTCAAGAACTCCTAAACCTAGGAGAATTCCATCACCATTAGCAATGGAACAAAGTGAACCATTGGTAGCAGAACCAAGTGAACCTGCAAGAGTAGAACCAAGTGAGCCAATTATGATGGAGACAGAGAAATCATAGAGTTTTGATACACCAAATGTCCCACCTACAAAACAGAAGTCAAAAGTGGTCAAACCTGCAAAACAAAAACAAGTTGTGAGTAAACAAGGAACAAAAAGGATGACAAGGAGTCAAACAATGGCCTTAGAAGAGAAAAAAGTGGTTGTAGAAGACATAGTAGTAGCTAAAGGAAATCTAGAATATATCTTACATGCCATTGACAGAGAATAAACTCTTATAGTCCAGGCTGAGGACATAAAGGAAGGTGGACATAAGTTAAAAAAGGCTAAATCTTCAATGGAATTAGAATTTGAGGGAGAAGATGTAGGTTTTATGCTGCAAGCAAGAAAGCCTATGACAAGGCATGTGAGAAAGCTATTAGAATGTAGTAAATAGGTCCATCCACCTACTGACATAGTCTAGCCACCAGAAGAGATCATTTACCTTTCATCACTTGCAGAGAAAGATATAGTTAGAAAATCAAAGAAAGGAAAAGAGAAGGTGATGGAAAAAATAGAGTTACATCTCCTTGAAGAACAATTGAAATCGGCTAATCATGAAATTGATGTTATGAAAAGAGAAGCAAGGAAACACAACATAGAGAATATTTAGTTTGAAAATATGAAGGAAATTTGGGAAGAGCAGGTTGACACTGTTTCCAAGACTTTGGATAATACACAGAAACTCATCAAATGGACCATTCCAGTGAGGAAAGAGGCCAAAAATGTCAGGAGGATGAACACACATTTTAATGCCACAAATATAAGGTTGAATGATCAATTTAATGACCTCCAAGAGCATCTTGAACTAATTCATGAGGAGTTAGAGAAAAAAGGCCTTAAAATGAGAATGCTTGAAGAGCCAATAGCTCAACCCATCATAGCTGAGGAAGAAATGCCTCAAAGATCATAAGGTGAGCTGGTTTATGGTTAGCTAATGGCATGTTAGAAACAAGGTTTTGGCACTTAAAAGGTTTATTTTTCAAATTACAGAAAAATCTAGAATTTTAGCACTTTTCAGTAGTTTTGTAGCGTGTCTGGGCTTGAAGAACAACAAAACACTACGAAACTACTGTAGCTTTTTCTTTTGCTTTTTGAACCAGTTTTGGGAGCTTTCAGGATTTTAAATTTGTATGGGATATGTGTATAAGGATGATTAAGACCATACCAAAGGAAAGAATCAAAAACATTGATGGTAAATGGAATTTTTGTAGTGCTACGAAAGTACGCTACAAAACTGTCTTACTTTTGTAACGTACTATGTTGGAGCTTTTTTAGCAGTTTTTGGAGCATATTTGGACAGCTGGATATTATATAAGTGTTAAAGGAAAATGAAAATAGTTATTCAGCACTTAAAGACCACGAAATGAAGACAAATTAGTAGCCAAAGCATTCATGGAAGAAGAAGACCATTTTGCCTAAAAAATAGGGTTTTGTTTCCAGTTTTGGGAGGTCAGACAAGAGATCATGTCATGATGAGTCCCATCACCCCGATTCTTAGAACATGTGAAAGTATATTTTTCAAAGATGTAATTTCTTTAGAAGATAAGGTTATTGTTAAAGGAAATAATGGGTAGTTTCGGTCCTATTAGGAAAAGTGCATCAGAGTAAGGTGTTGTCTAGGTAAATCACCTGGGGCAGAGCGTGTAGCCTAGGGGTGGAGTCTAGAAACTATAGAACATCACCACAACATCTACCTTCCTATATTGTAAATGAAATTTAGAGCAAGGAAGATGACCTACCTCATTCTAATGCTATGTTTTCATCTTCCGTCGAAGCTTCTTGATCTGTCGTTCTCTTCAAGTTCGATACACGCTGCTGCCAACATTCGATTACTTGTATAGACAGTCAAGACACCACGACAAGCGTAAAACCACGACAAACATAAAAACAATTACAACCTATCTAATTGATCAAGGAATTCCTAGAAATGCGCAATGTTCCCAAATTTTAAGACAATTTGGAACATTAATTTTTGCTAATTTCACTTAGGAGGAGAATAAATGGGTAAGGAGGCCCATGAATAATGATATTCTCAATAAAATCCCTCATAGTATGAAAGGGGATCATCTTTGGAGCTGGTTTTCACACCCTCATGTCTGAACAGGGTTATTTGCAAATAGGCTTGGTTAACTTTGACCAAGTCAACGGCGCTAGGCCAAGAGGTGGAGCACACTTAGAGAAGCAGCGCAGTATGAATGAGGAAAGGGTTATTTGGTGGAGGAAACCCTAATAGGAGTGGGACCCATGGAGAGGGGCTTTCACTTGTTTAAAAGGAGGACAAGGCAACCATTGTTTCTCATGCTTATGTTTATTCATCTCAATTGTCCATTAGACAATTGTGCATTCTTTGCTGCTTAGCAAGAATTGCTAGAATAATTCCTGTTTAGGATTCCTTCTCCTTCTTGAGATGTATCTTGAGGGATTGTTCTTCATTTTCCTCACATCCAGGCTTGAGGCCAAGCATCCTCCATCAAGACAACGTTATTTCTACAGCAGATTGGGTATTGCAGTGAGGGTTCACTACACCATCTCCTTCAGCTATTTTTCAGAGGAAGAGTCTCTCTTCTCTTTGAGATATCAGATTGGAGGCAACCCAGAGCTCATTGCAGATTTTTTGCATCAAGGCCAACTCATTCCCTTGCCCTACAGTGTAGTTTCATCCAGTGACTACGTTATTCTAGAGGAGCATTTTCATTAGGGCTTTGCAGATACATTTGGTGGGGAAGATATTTGGTGAAGGGGATCAACCTTTCACTTGAAAGATCCATTGGAGAAGGCATATTCAGTTTGAGCATCAGATTCAGCCATCTCCATCCGGTTCTATTTCAGAGTTGCTGCTGCTACCCAGCAACTCCGGTATTTTGCAAATTTTGTATTTTATTTCCAATTCTTCAAGGATTGACAAGAGGTAGTCTTTGGGAGAGGATATCTTCACTCTCATTGTTGTATTGGGCCATACATTTGTTTATCTATGTATTTGGCATATGTAGCATGCATTTTCTCTATAAAACTGCGCTGTCATAGCTTGAGATCACATGTATAGCAGTATTTCATCATGGGATATGTACTTGTTCTTTGAGGTTGAGCATTATCTATCTTGAGCATCCTTTATCCTCGAGATCTTGTATTCATTTGTAGCTGATATTATTTAATAAAATGGCTATGGTTTTCTCTCATGTTTTTATGAGTTGAGTGTTGTTGTTGCACCATTATTGTGCTTGCTTATTGTTGGGGCTCCAACTTTAGAATATCTTGAGATATTCTCATTGTTGTAGCACTTTCCTGAAAAAGGAATATTCTGATGGTATCAAAGCATGATCTGCAGCCTTGATTGGATCTAAGCCATCATGCTAATTAAAGGAGAGAGAGGATAGAACTCCATTATATGGAGAAAATAGGGAGAAGAAGAGCTCACAAAGCTTCTTCCAAAATACGTGAGCATTCCATGAAGAATTTGAGAAGCTAATGAGGGAGATTTGTACAGGATCTCCAAGAGGGTTTGAAATTGAGTCAAACTCTAGATTTTCTTGTAGGGGATGTGAGCATGTAGCTGCACCCTATGATATACAGTGCATTCACATGGCCATTTTTGCCATGAGAGAAGAAGGAGAAGAAGAAATTCCGAAGAGAGGAAATCTTAGAGGTTTCTTGCATGAATATGAATCTCAAATTTAGAAGTTTAGATATCATGTTACTTTTCCGGAGTTTTGCAAGATCATGGTGAGGAGGAGCAAGCAGAATAATGAGGATATATTTCTTCTATCTATATTTGATGGTTCCCCTACTTGTTCAGCCAGGGCTTAGATAGAAGAGCTAGAGACCTTTTTGCAGCAGCATCAAATTTCCGAAGATGAAGCCATCAGAGTAGCAGCGCTGCACTTGGGAGGTAAGGTCTATGCATGGTGGTTATTTGAGTAATTTACTTTGAAAAATGAAAATACCTCTTCATATGCAATGTTCATTTGAACTTTGATGAAGAGATTTGGTAGGAGGAATTCTGAAATGCATGTAGAGGAAACAAACACATTCATACAAACAAAACCCTTGCATGTAATGAAGAAAACCATAGACTCAGAATCATTGCAGAAAGCTATGAAGGAGGCTGATATCTTGCATGATTCATTGTTGGAGGCAAGATCTTCATTTTTGGCACAAGGAGGCAAAGAGATCCTTTTTCCAAAATAGGATCCAATCATTGGAGGGTTTCCCACTCATATTGAAGAAGCTGAGGGCAATAGCGCTGTCATTTCTAGAGTTGATCTAGTACATCATGCAGAGGAAGGAGGAGCTCTTGCTCCAACTAGAGGGATTCTTACAACTTTTTAGGGAAGTCCCCAGGATCTCGTACATGGAGGTCCAAGAACAATCAATGAGAAACATGATTGTGAAGCACTGCAGCTGGAAGAAGGAGGAAGGGAGGAAGAGCATAATCATGTGATGAGAGGCACACACCCTTTTCTATTTCAGAGACCTAATGCAAAGAGGAGGCAGAATGTATTGCACTGTGAGAGCAAGGGCAAGATTTCCCAACCATATGTGCAGTCCACTCTTTACATAGATGTCTCACTGCATAGAGGCATTCCCCCAGGGAGGCCAGTTGATCTATCATTGATGAGAGACATTTTGTGTTTGGATTCAACGCTCTTGGATTTTGGAGAGGTGAATAGTTTGGAGGAGAACTTTCGCATGAGGGATGTCAAAGTAGTAGACAGCAGCAGGAGGAGAGCTACACATGCCAGATCACCAACGTTGTCTCTTGGGAGGATTGATCCTTATTGGAGATCTCAGCTCTGAGTAGAGTACTCCAAGGATCTTGGTGCATGCATGATTCTAGATGACTCGGATAGAGATGATGAGTATATGGTGGATGATGTGGTCATCTATTCACATGGCAGATTCTTCTTGACTATATATTCTAGTCTCAAGGAGAAGTTGTTGCATGCAGCACATGAGGACTTCTTTTCCATGCGTTGTGATGCATATGTGACCTTGGAAGAGGAGTTCATTTGGGAGGGAATTCAGCAAGACATACATCAGCATATGGAGAGATGCAGAGCACGGATGATGATGATGAGGATATCACAACCACCTTCCTACTCATTTGGAGTAAGGGAGTATTTTCAGTTGATCCATTTCAGCTCAAGTCTTCGAGTACATGATGGAGAATGTATAATTTCATCTTATATTTTGTACTTCTTGTCTTTTTATGAGCAGCATATTGTACCAAGGAGGATTATTCCTTCTTGCATATTGTATAATTATGTATTTGAAGCCATTTGTAGCATTGAGGTTGGCTATCTCATTGGTGGTTTGTGGGAGAGGCCACATGATTCTTGGTGTGCACCATTGGCACCAAATTGTACTTCCATGTTTATGTTTTGTAAAATGATTGTGGCAGCACACAAGTGGCCAGGAGAGCACTTGTTTTCATTTGATTTTATGCAGGCAAGGGATGCACTGTGCTGGTTCCTTGTGTGGGACCGTGATCCACTTTCTGGTTGTCATATGACTAGTTGTTTCTATTGGTTTTTGCTTCCATGTATTGCTGATATGTATATATTCATGGGAGGCTTTTATTGGAGAGTGGGCTTGAGATTGAGGATGCCCATTGGGAGCATGATTCTCCCTACTATACATGTTGTACATTTCAGGAGGAACCATGGGCCAACCATGATTGCCACATTACATTTCTTTCCTTCTTGTGGGAGAAACCACTTGGAGAACTTGAGGAGGCATTCCATGGATCATGAGGAGATGGAGGAGTTAGCACAACCAACTCTTTTCCCTTTGAGGATGAGGGAAAATTTAGTTATGAACCACTCCATTTATATGAGAAAAATATATGGTCAGAGTATTGTTGATTTGCATGATGATTTTTCTATATATCTGCATCTCTTAACCATATATGTGCAGGGATTTGCTCAAAGAAGGATTATTCTTCCTTCTAGATTTGATGGTCTACATGAGGCCATTATGGATGATCACTCCCTAAGTGAATATGGGGAGGAGATATCTTGTGAATAGCATACTCACATTTCACATGACATCATTCACTTTCTCCAGGAGATTGGGGCACCAAGCAAATGGTGGGGAGGCCACCCATCATTTTATTTTCTATGGCAGTGGAGAGTCAAACTGCATTGGCTTCATTTGAGGGACCATTTTCCTTCTCCTTTATTACACATGGCAGATAGCATATTTCTCTTTATGGTTCCCTTGGTTGATATTGCTAAAAATTTCCTTGGGAGCATGATTGGAGGAGAGACACATTGGGTGGATGTGTCCTTGGAGGGAGAAAACTCCCACACACTTTGCACTACATGTTCTAAAGGGAGCATGGGAGATAGTATGGCCACTACAGCAGCTCATTTGTTTCATTATGAGGTGAGCCATATGAGGAATGAGATTCCATATGATGATGACTTAAAACTCATCATATATGGAGAGACTTGGGCCAGCATGATTTGCAGCATTGGAGGAGAGGTCCTTGGGGATCTAGTCTTCATCTTGCCACTTGAGGGAAAGTATTTTGCAGCCCATGAACAACACTTTCTCTACACTTATCATGAGTGGAGAGAAGGACAGCGTGGGGTAGGCTACATTGTCTACCATGAGCATATTTTCATCCCACCTGCTTTGCCGGAGCCAAAGGTGGAAGACAGTTTCCAGGAGTTGCCTAGTTGGGAGGTAACTCATTTTGCATGGATGATTGCTTGGGGGATGGAGGATCCACATGAGGAAGATGTTCCTAAAACACATTATAGACTCCATGCCTTGAGGAGAGGCTTTCTAGTTATTTCCTTGCAGTTTCTTAGGAACAAGCAACATTTGGGAGGGGAGGACTGTAATGTTCCCAAAATTTCCAACAATAATTTGGAACATTAATTTTTGTTGATTTCACCTAGGAGGAGAATAAATGGGTAAGGATACCCATGCATAATAAAAATCTCAATAAAATCCCTCTAATTATGAAAGGGGATCATCATTGGAGCTGGTTTGCACACCCTCATGTGTGAACAGGGTTATTTGCAAAGAGGCTTGGTTAAGTTTGACCAATTCAATAGCGCTGGGCCAAGAGGTGGAGCACACTTAGAGAAACAACGCAGTATGAATGAGGAAAGGTTTATTTGTTGGAGGAAACCCTAATAGGAGTGGGACCCATGGAGAGGGGCTTTCACTTGTTTAAAAGGAGGACAAGGCAACCATTGTTTCTCATGCTTATGTTTATTCATCTCAATTGTCCATTAGACAATTGTGCATTCTTTGCTGCTTAGCAAGAATTGCCGGAGGAATTCCTGTTTAGGATTCCTTCTCCTTCTTGAGAGGTCTCTTGAGGGATTGTTCTTCATTTTCCTTACATCCAGGCTTGAGGCCAAGCATCCTCCATCAAGACAACATTATTTCTGCAGCAGATTAATGTTGTGTTGCTGGGTGTTGCAGTGAGGGTTCACTACATCATCTCCTTCAACTATTTTTCAGAGGAAGAGTCTCTCTTCTCTTTGAGATATCAGATTGGAGGCATCCTGGAGCTCATTGCAGATTTTTGGCATCAAGGCCAACTCATTCCATTGCCCTACAACGCAGTTTCATCCAGTGACTGCGTTATTCTAGAGGAGCATTTGCAGTAGGGCTTTGCAGATACATTTGGAGGGGAAGATCTTTGGTGAAGGGGTCAGCCTTTCACTTGAAAGATCCATTGGAGAAGGCATATTCAGTTTGAGCATCAGATTCAGCCATCTCTATCCAGTTCTATTTCTGAGTTGCTGTTGCTACCCAGCAACTCCGGCATTTTGCAGATTTTGTATTTTATTGCCAATCCTTCCAGGATTGACAAGAGGTAGTCTTTGGGAGCTGATATCTTCACTCTCATTGTTGTATTGGGCCATAAATTTGTTTATCTATGTATTTTACATATGTAGCATACATTTTCTCTATAGAAATGTGCTATCATAGCTTAGTCCATGTATAGCAATATTTCATCATGGGATATGCACTTGTTCTTTGAGGTTGAGCATTGTCTATCTTGAGCATCCTTTATCCCCAAGATAGTGTATTCATTTGCCGTGATATTCCAATATTTAATGAAATGGCTATGGATTTCTCTCATGTTTTTATGAGTTGATTGTTGCTGCTGCACCATTATTGTGCTTGCTTATTGATGGAGCTCCAACTTTAGAATATCTGGAGATATTCTCATTGTTGTAGCAATTTCCTGGAAAAGGAATATTACATGTGTATTCTCGAATATAACATAATATTTTTCATCATTAATCGTTTGTGATTTATCATGAAAGGATGGAGATATATTAGAAATGTGGTATTTATTTCATTTAGATTTTGGTTTTTGAAATTGTGCATGGAGGTTAACCCAATTTGGTTCATAAATAAACTCTATTTTTTCCTAATTCTCGCATTTAAAAAGGAACCACATTCTAATTTATCCTACTTCTTCAATAATTTCAAGGCTTTATTCATAGACTTTACTTCTATGATTTTCTTTATTTTTGGATGTTTCCATATTGAACTATCCTAGTATTTCTTATAGTTTTGAATTTAGGTCCATCTACAAGGATTTTAAAAGCATGAAGAGAAATAGACATTCTAGTCACTATATACCCTTAAAATTATTTTATTTTTGTTGGCTTCTGTAAAATAAGTATCTTTGAGTGGATATTCCCAGTTATATGGTAGGATGAAATCTCAACTTGATTCCCAGACATCTAAAAACATTGAATTATAGTTGTAGTGGCTCATCAAACTCAAGCTATATAGAAACTAGAAGTAGAATTCAACATGCTCCATGAATTGGCACTAGGCCTTGTTATGTGCTCACATTTTATGGTTTCTTTTTCATATTTTTCTATTGTATCAACCAAATTTGCAATTAAGGATGAAGAAAAAATCAAGGAAGGGTGTGAAGACATGGAAAATGAAATTGCAGCCTTGGAGCTCGACTTTCAAATAGACATCACACAAGAAGCTTTAGTGGGAATTTTTTTTTCTAAGATCAAGTTTTATTATGTTTTATTTTATTACTCAATTATTTTATTACGCTATGTATCAGTATACTTTCAACTATTTTGGAAAAATTATAAAAATTGCTTAGATAGTTGGTAGTTAACTTTGAAATTTTATGTCTATTTTAAATTTGTATATTAGACATTCCAATTTTTCTTTGTATTGATTTCAGTATGTACGGTTGCAACCTCATTTTAATACAAACGATAACCATTTTTAATTTAGAGAGAGGGAGAGAGATTAGAGAAATAATAAAAATTGTTCAAAAACATAAGGAGGTCCAAATACATTATATATTCATAAGAAGGTATCCATGTTACTTACATTTTCTCTTAAGTAAAAATTGTTTGATCATAAGATATTTGCATTCCTTAGCTTTGTAACTTTTATTATAATTTTTTTTTTCTTTAATAATAAATTCATGATGGGGTTTAATGGTTTTAATTTCATAATCAATAACATGTTTGAAATCGTGTATGTTTTTTTTTTTAATTTGTATGAGACCCATCATTATTTTTATACAAATATGGTGATAACAGTAACATATTTGGAATTATATATATATACATTTTGAAAAGAATCCAGTGAAATACAATATTATTTCTTTGCACAATGGTGATAATGCTAATTTTTAAATCAAATTTATTACTCTTTGAAGAGGGACCAAAAAGATCCTAAGATATATATGTTGAAGAACAAGCCAACTCTTTATCAAGGTAGTGATTGTTGTGTTAAAATGATTAGACTTAGTGAGATAAAGTTGCCACCCACTTTATTAGGTCAAAAGAAAAAGTTTGAAGAAATGAGGTTATAAATTACCTTATTGTATTATGATTGTAGGTGACTTTTTTTTTGTTTCCTGTAACTAGTTTCTTCTCATGATGAGGATAGTGTGCCTACATTTACTGGTGTGGGGAACTGATAGTGTCATTTAATTTGGTCACCTTAATTTAAGAAGTAGAAAGTGAGCTATATTTATTCTTTGAAAGATTCCCCAAGGCTTCCACATGGCCCCAATTTTTGTTGTGCGTAACTTTGGTGCATATCCACAAGCATAACCACAAGCATGAGCATGTCATTAGTAAAAATTGAACCCTATGGAGGGACATATTGGCTTCACACATTTATCAATCCTATAAGTCATCATTGACAAATTGGGGTGCTTTTATCTTTTATTTTTAGTATTTTCATCCCTAACAAGACTAAATGGGAGTGTTTTTATCTTTATTTTATGTCTTTTCATCTCCAACAAAAGGCCAAATGAGAGTGTTTTATCTTTATTTTATGTGTTTTCATATTTAAAAGGGTTAAAACCAATGCAACTAGAAACAAAATAAGTGTAAGTAATATTGAAATCCATTTATGTTTTAATGTCTGAGATATATATTAAATCATGAACATGTAGTAATGATTTGGTTCATTTAATAGGTGTCAAGCTAAAAGGTAAAAGTTAAAAGGATGTTACAATGTAATTGTGTAAATGCCTTATAAATATCCCTAGTATGAAACCCAAGTTAAAGCTCCACATAGTGAATGGTTATGAGTCCAAGTTGTGGGCTAAATCATGTTATGTGTTATGTTCCAAAAGCATCACCATATGGATATGTTTTCACGATGAACTATAAAGAGATGTGAAAAGGAGATTTATGGGAATAAAACCAATAAAATATTGTTGCCACATTCTCATCCCAAGCTTAATCAGCCTCTTATTTGACTCCTCAAGAAATATGTTCCATTCAAATGGGATAAGAGATGTGATCAAGCTTTTGAGAAATTAAAGGCCTTTCTCCTTTGCAAACTAGTCTTAGTCTCTCCTAGGTATTATTGTTCCTTTATTCTGTATGTTTCAGCTATCTTCAACATCTTAGTTGTTGTCTGATGAAAATCGGTGACATCTCTCTTCCCGCTTTTGAAATTATGTATCCAAGCCAAGTGCATGATATCGTTTTTTTGGGAAGGCGTGTGGTCTCTCACGCATAGGGAAATTAGTTGATCCAAGATTATGGTTATGCAAGTTCTTTTTCTCATTCTTCCATTTTACCTTACAATAGGAATTTTCCTCTCCCAACAATTTGGGATAATCAACGTGGCCTCAACATCAGCATCAAGCTCGGGGGGATAACTTGGTTATATATCAACACAGCTTTGATCACAAGCTTGGGAGGAATAGTTAAGCGTTAAAGCTTCGACCCCTTTGTTCCTTACAACAATGCCTCACCTGAGTCCCTTTTTGTTTAATGGAAAATTATAGCAGCAACCCGAGGTACAGAGAGACAATAATTATTTTCATCATCCACAGGAAAACTCATCGTCACCTGCAATTTGTCTCGTCATGATTGGAGTTGTATTACAATGTAATACAGGATGAAAATAAGTAGCTTGTTAATGTGAATTAAATGAGCATGGGCTATATAGGTTCACCTTTGGAATTTGGCAAGCTAGTTATCCAACAATGAACATATACAACCCCACTCATTTAATACCCATTTCCAAGCCACTTATTTGTTGCCATGCATAGAGGTCCCTTGGCATGATGGACCTGAGAAGGAGACAGCACTTAACGGGTTTTAAAGAAACCTCGTTTCGCACTTTGATTTGTTTCATGGTGGGATCACCCCTCTGTCCTAAGATTGATATAGCATTTGACAGCAATCGTTGATGGATCTTTTCCTTCACCTCTCAAGTGACGGAAACCGTGAATCTCGCTCCTCGTCCTTGCTCTGTCACGTCGTTGTTCCACAAGGTGTTCTCCCAAGGATCGAGGTCTGAGGTATCAAGTAACAGACATATTCATTTCTGTTTATAGTAACGGGAACCAAATCCCTACGTTGGTTGAAAAATGGCTAAGTATAAAGCATGGTTTGTGTGTTAAGGGTGTGATCGTTGTGCATGTGTTTAAGTATTTGGGACTTTAGGATAGTCACATCATTGGCTAATAATAGTATTAGACATGGTGAAAGCCTTCGGGAATTACAGTCAAAATGTTGAGAGCATGATTTAAATCAGGGAGCCTTTGATCTGAGTGCATGCAATGAGGGTGTACACACGAGCCCTATAAACCAAAGATCTACAGTCTTGATTTGAACAAGATTTCTAGGCATATGAAAAATGGGCACTAGAGTATAAATAGAATACAATCTACAATCTTGATTTTGATCATAATGAAAACACAAAACACAAAATTATTGATCATTTATCTATGCCATGGCTTATGCACTCATTAGAGTTGTTGGCTTATGTTACTCTATTTTTGAATTTGTCTTGTCTTGATCTTCAAAATTCGAAAGAAGGTGAAAGAAATGGGTGGATCACCAAATCACTTCAAATACTTGTGTTGGAATATCAATAGACATTGAGACACATATATTAATTGGTGTTTATGTAAAGAAAGCTAGTTAATTGAAAAGTGGAGAGACTTGATTTTGAAATTTTCCTTGTAAAGAGAGAGAAATGCAAAGAGAAAGAGAAGTTGACTTGAGATAAAGGAGCAGAGAAGATAAGCAGTTGTAAAGGAAAAAAGGAAGATTACATAAAAGAGAAAAAGATAAGGAATAATCAAGAATTATAGAACAAGTAAACCAACAAAATAAAAAATTTTGTGTATCAAGGTAATGATGTCTCCTTCCAGGTACTAGCATAAAAAGAACAGGTTGGAGCCTATAAGAAGATGAAGTGGGTGTTCCCAGCAAGTTGTAGTTTGTCAAGCAATGCAGCAAGTAGATATGCCAGGTTCTACTGCAAAAGACCCAGCTCCTATTGACTCTTCTGATGGGTGACATTTTCTTTTAATAACTTTTAATGATTTGTGCAGCAAGTTTTTACAGCGTTTGGTTAAACTGAAACTTTTATGGACATAGTAAAGTAGATATAGCGGCAAGTAGAAGGAAAAAACAATTCCAATACTGGTTTGATTTTAATTCACTCAGGTGCCCAACAGACCTGGTTTCCTTTGGGCAGGTTGAGGCCACCAAATGCATTAGTATATGTATAGCAACCTGCGTTTTTGATATATAGAAAATGGAAAGGCTCTACAAAATTCACAAAAAAAATTTAAAAAAAAAAATTGTAACTTGCAGAAAAAAAGAGAGTTTGAAACCTCCTGTAGGTATAAGCCTATACAAATTGATGTAAAATAAGGAGTGGCTGCTTGCCTTTACATCACAATAAAAATATGTGGTTTTCTCCCTGTTATGCTCCTATAATAATAGGATTCATAATTTTGAATTGATTTTGTCAAAATCTTGTAATATTGCACATACCTTTTCTTTCTGCAAATGTTTTCCCATATTAAAAAATGAAAAGAGGGTGTGTCCTAAAATAAAAATCAAAGGACCAAAAAAAACAAGAACAAAAAAGAATATCAAGTGTGAACCCCAAAAAAATAGTAAAAATAAGATCGTGAAAGTGTTGCACATTCAAATGCCACTATTATTAGTTTACTTTCTGCAAATAAAATTGTGTACAGCTTGTCCAAAATGCCACAATTCATGATAATCATACAATTTAATCTTGATTATTCATGCTTTAAATTTCATGTCTTGAAAGTTAGTGAATAAATATCTAGCCAAACCATTTAACCTTGGCAGATCAGTAGTTAGATAGAGAATAAAAAGAGCTCATCGGTTTAATCTAATTCTTTGGAAGTTATAAGGTTAGAAGTAGTTATTTTGCTAATAAAAAGAAGATAAAAAGGTCAACAAGCTCAAATGCACCCAACAAAGGAAATAAAAATGTTAAAGTAAATAAAAGGTAGGCAGAAATGCTTTTTACAAGTCATGGAAAGCACAATTGGTTCATCTCTTATTACTAACAACCTTCTAAACACTTTCCCCCTTGTAAAACATCCATTTCCCCTCATTTTAACCATTTCCCTTTTACTAATATCCCTTTTCCCCTCAAAGTAACATTTTCCCCTTCCTAAACGCCTTGACCTAGTTAAAACCCCTTTCCCATCACTAAATTCCCTTCCCCTTGACTAATTCCACAATTTTTCATTAAAAACCTGCAAAACCCACTTTTGAATAGTTTTGAACATTTAATATATGTCGGGCCAATTTCATTTAAAACTCTCCCTGATATTATTTAACTTATTCCTAATATATTATTAACATCCCGCACATATTAATCCTTGATCCCTTTTTACCCATTCGCATATATCCCGACCTCCTTATACTATTTAGCATATAGTTTTAAATCCCCTCCCACTATCATTATTAACTCCTTACATATTATATAACCCACCTTATATTAAAACCATTTTTCTTCATATTACCCAATCTCACTACATAAATCCCCGACCCATTTTTTTATTAAAACCTCCACCTTTTAATTCCCGATCCCACCTATCCTAACCCCACAGAGCTATTTTCCACCCGATATCCTTAAAACTGATTGGACGACCCTCACGCCATTTCGCACTCCCGCAAGTCCGAAGATTAACACAATGGATGGATTGCGAAACAGGTGGTTTTTCCCATCGCTCTCTTTTCCATGTGTCAATCCCATGTTATATCGCACTCCCATCCTTGAAACCGTAAACCATCCTTCCATGGTGTGATAAACCGCCTATCCGCTCTTTCCATTGTACTACAAACCACTTGCTTGCTCTTGCAAATGTGCGTTAAACCACTAATTGACTTTTGCACCAACTTTGATCAACAAAATTCCCAAAGTGTAAGATCTTGTCAATACCTATCACTATTTGAAATGCATAAACCAGAAGATCATTTCCAACACCGAATTAAATCTAGTTGTTACTCTAACTCATTCCACATAACTCCCCGCTCAAATCTCTGCAAACCTGAGTTTTATTAACAGATTATTTTATTTTTGCAGGTTATTAGCAAAAACAAAAGCTTGAGGAAATAGTTTTAATACTAGTTAAAAAAATTGTTTCTTCCAGACTATCACGATAATAATTTGAAGGCTTCATTCAGCAGAAGTTTCATGCCCAGAAAGAAAATCGAGTTTAAACCAGCAATAGAGAAAAAGGAAACAATTTATACAGTAAATGTTAAAACATAGATGAAATCATTTTCACCAGCAGAGCGAGATATTATTACAAACTATTCTCCAAGAAAAATTTTGTATTCTACGTGTGTCTTTTAGTAAAAATCATTTTTACTAAAAACGCAGAAGCGTAAGATTTATCGTAAAAGGTAAAAGTGAAAGAAGGTGACAGAGCAGTCATAATAAAAGACTAAACAGAACAGACAGATAAAATAAAGACAGATCAAAAGCATAGTTAAAAGATACATCAGATGAAAGACAGAGGAAAATGATAGCGTGAGAGATAAGCCAACATAAAAGAAACAAACATATAACATCAATCAAGTAAAATAGGGACAGCTTTCAGTCAATTGAAAGGTGTCACTACCTTTTAGCATCCAAATATTTTATTTCCAAGAATAAATTCTAAATAAATTTTAGGGTATTTAGTATTATTTTTTGTATAAATACTTCATCCATTCGAAGTATTAACTGTGGATTTCTAAACATTTATATAGTTGTAATTGATCTAAGAACCATAGGGTTTATTGTACCATTTTCAAGTCAACAACAAGACTGAGTAATAAAGGCATTGCATTATAGGATTCATGTGTTGAGCTACTTCAGTGAAGTACGGTTCTATTGTTCATGTTTTTTCCTTAAGTTTTCCATAACTTGTATGTTTTCCAATTTGAATGTTATAACAGGAATATTATTGCAGAAATTGTTTAAGTACACTCTGTTCTGAATTGTTATTCATTTTGATGTTTTCTTCTGATATCTGGATCTGATAATCCTTAATTTCTCTCCCATCCCGATTGACCTCTTTCATTTCATTTATTATCTGGTTTGAGGAATCCTTAATTGCTCCTTGATCCCGATTAAAACCACTTCACCATCCAGCCTAAAAGATCTAAATTTACTCAGCTACCTTGCCCTGTGAACACTTCCTTTAGAACTTGATTCTGCCTTGTTTCTTGATACATTGACTCCATAGCCCAGTGGAAAATAGACTTGCATCTATCCATCTGAATCAGTAATTCCACCACCAAACCAAACTAAAATCAAAACCAAATCAATCTTACATAACTAACCTAAAATTAATTAAAACAACAAAGTTAAATCATTAAGAGGGAGTCCTCTTTGAGCATTAGGAAGGCTAGATCCTAATCTCAAAAGTAGGTTTGTGGTTACCTCGGTGAATTATTTCTTTAACCTTGAGAAATTATTGAGTGATAACATATTGGCGACCATACTCTGGAAAACATTTTCTTAAGAAAAATTATACAAGTATTAGATCTGATCTATGATGGTGGACAGTGATCAGACACATAAAGGTTAAAATAATCCACTTGGTGACTCCAAATTAATTTCAAAATCAAGACTCCACTGGAGAAATGTACCCTAAAGAACAATATGAGAAGATCAGGTTTCTAACTTGGATTACAATCCAAGACATCATGTTATTTCTCATCAAGAAATTTTTTCAATGTATATTTTATTTTAGGGAAGATCTTAAATTAGTATTTGATTATTTTCCTTTGAAAATTGTAAATATAAAATCTCCTTATCCATTTGAGCAGCTTTCTTCTGAAACTTATGATGATCATCTTCCGATTGAGAAGCCTCAAGAAATCAAGACTAATATTACAACCCCTATACATATTCATGTACCTTGTAAGTTCCTGATAGATATAAACCCCTCATCTCACCTCCTATACTCCACGATTTCCCTGATAATTATTTCAAATATCTTCCCAAGTTTGATGGATCAGAAAATGGTAACATCACTGCTGAAAAACATATTCAAGGTTTTGAGATTTATCTGGATCTATTTGAGATTGATGAAGATGATATTGGAATCATAATTTTTTCTATTTCTTTGAAAAGTAAAGTAAAAATTTGGTTCAAGAATTTGCCTATTGCAAGCATCTCAATTTTCCAACATTTTTTCAAAATTTTCCTTGATAGATGGATAATCAAAGTTAATCTTTTCATGATCATAGAAGAATATAATCAGTTGAAAAGACAGCCAAATGAGACAATACCACAATTTTCTAACAGATTTAATCAAGTTTATTATTCAATTCGATCAAATATCAGACCTCCTCCTGATTCATCTCTCTTGCATTATCCAAAAGAAATTGATCCAGAAATAGAATTTTAGTTGAGAGAAAGAAACCCTGCAACACTTGAACAGATGCAAAACATTGCAGTAGATGTAGAAGTTAATCTGCTAATTAGAAGGGAAAATTTGAAAGCAGAAGAAGAGAAGAACAACATTACAGAGGTAAAACTTGACATTTTGGTAATAAAATAGAGGAAATGATACAAAAAATCACCATTAAAGATGGATTTTTCATTCAAGATCATCATGACCCACTCATTGCATAAAAATAAGAGGTTGTTGGTCATAAATACTTTTCTACTAATACCAACTACCATAGATCAGAAAATGGATTTATAGATCACTATGTGGAGGAGAAATATGTTGATCTAATGTGTATTTTTTATGACATTCCTTCTTTTAATGCTTTGCCTAAGTATGATCAGTATGATGATAATTATTTTCTCCAAACTCAAGCTAACTTTACAGAGAAATCAGTAGCTAGTTTGGGGAATGAGGAAATTCAGTTTCAGCAAATTGAATACAATGATCAGCCAATACATATCAGCTGTGAGAGTGAAGAGGAAATACAGAAAATTTGGAAATAAGAGAAGGATCTTTGCCTCTTTGTTTTGCTTCATTTCAGCATCAGAGACAATTTTAAAGCAATAAAAAATCAACAGTCTTTAGGTATTGTTATTGACAACAAAGAAGACAATGAAACTCTTGATCAAGATTCTTCATTTTTACAGTTATCAAATTCCATTGAAATACCTCATCAAATGAAACAGGAAAGTTCTATACAAATATGTTTTGAAACATTTCAGTTTTTAAAGGAAACATTTTATAATATCTCTAAAGAAAAGGATGAGCAACCTGTAGAAATATATGAAGTCCCATTGAAACCCATATGTAATAGGTTGCAGCAATCCTACCAATTTTTTCATGATCCAATAGCTGATATGCTGGATAATGAATGAAATCAAAATCTTTCTCCATTTACTGACTATGAGCTTCAGGATCAAGATGATAAAAGTTTCATCAGACATACATTTCTATCAGTAGAAATATCATCACAAAGCTTATTTGAAAATCAGCAATTAATCTTGCAGAGAAATAATAGTTTAGTTTCATGACATGGAGCCTATCCAAAACAGATGTACATTTGTTTGGATCAGTTGAACATTAGTGTATATACCTTGGAAGATCCTTTTGAACAGTTTCTAGAGTCGACAAAGGAAATTGAGTATTTCCTTATCTTCACATTTGTTGACAAGTTTCTAGTTGGTTGTAGAACTTCAATTTTGATCACAAACAAGAAAATGTAGCAAAATACATCAATGTATATAATGCTAGAATGGTTGCACTTGTTGTTTCATTTTACCTAACCAGCAGTTGGACAACTGATTAGAGTAAGTAGGTAGAATTTTAGTTTGATTGGATTTTGTTTTCAGCAACAAGTGTATTTTTAGTTTCAGTTTTCAATTTTCAGCAAGTGTTAAAATAATTCATTAAGATTTGAAGCCGAGGAGAAGGCCCTAAGGTCTTGATGATCTAGTATTTTGGTTTGAAGGTAGCAGCACCTTTTTAGTTTTAGATCAGATTTCAATTTTCAAAAAAGGGTGTGATTTCAGTTTGATTTTTTTATCACAAAGATTATATAACAAAAGCATGAGCAGTCTTGGGATTTTCCCAATGGATCAGGCTACTAGTCGACGGTGTTCTTGACATCTCACAAGGATATGCCATCCCTAAGTGAAGCCATTGTTAGGGTCCTATAATAATAGGATTCATAATTTTGAATTGACTTTGTTAAAATCTTGTAATATTGCACATACCTTTGCTTTCTGCAAATGTTTTCCCATATTAAAAAATAAAAAGAGGGTATGTCCTAAAAGAAAAATCAAATGACCAAAAGAAAAAAGAACAAAAATAATATCAAGTATGAACCCCACAAAAATAGTAAAAATAAGATCCTGAAAGTGTTGCACATTCAAATGCCACTACTATTAGTTTACTTTATGCAAATAAAATTGTGTGCAGCTTGTCCAAAATGCCACAATTCATGATAATCATACAGTTTAATATTTATTATTCATGCTTGAAATTTCATGTCTTAATAGTTAGTGAATAAAAATCTAGCCAAACCATTTAATCTTGGCAGATCAATAGTTAGGTAGAGAATAAAAAGAAGTCATCAGTTTAATTTGATCCTTTGGAAGTTATAAGGTTATAACTAGGTAGGTTTCTAATTAAAAGAAGATAAAAGGATCAGCAAGCTCAAATGCACCCAAAAAAGGAAATAAAATGTTAGGGTAAATAAAATGTAGGCAGAAACGCTTTTTACAAGTCATGGAAAGCACAGTTGGTTCATCTCTTATTACTAACATCCTTCTAAACACTTTCCCCCTTGTAAAACATCCCTTTCCCCTCATTTTAACCATTTCCCTTTTACTAATATCCCTTTTCCCCTCAAAGTAACCTTTTCCCCTTCCTAAACCCCTTTACCTAGTTAAAACCCCTTTCCCATCACTAAATTCCCTTCCCCTTGACTAATTCCACAATTTTTCATTAAAAACCTGCAAAACCCACTTTTGAATAGTTTTGAACATTTAATATATGTCGGGCCAATTTCATTTAAAACTCTCCCTAATATTATTTAACTTATCCCTAATGTATTATTAACATCCTGCACATATTAATCCTTGATCCCCTTTTACCCATTTGTATATATCCTGACCTCCTTATACTATTTAGCCTATAGTTTTAAATCCCCTCCCACTATCATTATTAACTCCTTACATATTATATAACCCACCTTATGATACATTGAAGTGGCCTATTTTAAGATAGGGATGCGGCAGAGGAACCCTAGAAATGGCGGCCACAACCCTGGCTCGACTGCAGTTTTTTCTGGCTTCACTGTTACATCGGGCTCGGTTATCTTATTAGCGGTCGGCTTTGGGACCCTTTCGGCACCATGGTTTTCTGGCTCCACTGATTCATCGGGCTTGGTTTCCTGATCATTATCTGTTTGGTCTTCGTCTGCTAGCCATATCAGATTGACATCAAGGGCTCTCTTGATTTCACTTGCAGATTCTGGCATTGTTATCTACTGACGTGTGGGGTCTCTCGCCGAGACTCGTGAACCCTATCGGCCATCGAACAGGTTTCGGGCAGGCTATGAATTCGGTGCGGGTGTGTTAGCTTCTATTGTCTGTTTCTGGTTTCGCCGATGCCCTTTGGTTTTTGCTGCACTGGCATTTGAATCTGGACTGTCAGTGCGGGCCTTTGGCTCCCCTTGCTATTGGTAACTGGGCTTGTTTGGCTCAGGTTTGACTTGCTGGACCACATGAGTGACTACGAGGATGAAGTGGATTACACAGAGGATCCGCTGGCTGGCATGGACATATGGGAGAATAATATTCAAGAGGAGGCAGACGGGATGGATGACATGGTCCCTATTCCGACTATTTCGGAGCCAGCTCGACCTACACCTATCGATGTGGCAGGTTGCTCATCAGCCATTGGGGAACTTGAATAGTTCAGCCTTTCCACTCCCTCACCCTCGAATAATGGGTTATGGGGATTTTCACTGGCTGGCAACACAAACCTGGCTGAGGTGGATTTAGGGTCATCGGTGCCATTTGCGGATGCTGTGTTTCATAGAATTGGGGAGACGACTCTTACATTATAACAGCTCAATATCGGTGGTTCTGTACCACACTGTGGTGCTGCAGTTTGCGGAACGGTTTGTGGGGGTGCGTCTATCGGCGGGAGTGCAGAGTGTGCACCTCCCTCGGCCTCGAGGGTTTTCTCAAACATACCTGAGGATGTTCCCATCTCAGACAAGCTGAACTCATCATCAGACTCTGAGAAATTTGAAGACCCGGCCCTGGGAGTACAATCAAAGGAAAGAAGAATAGGATCACAAAGAACAAGTTCAGCGAGATCACCAACTTCGGACGTGATTGTGGTATGGCGGATCTCGCACATATTTCTGCCACAATGTTAGTAGGGAAGGTGCGACGCCAGAAACACTCCACTGCAAGGCTGAAGTAGTGGACCTGTGAGATTTGGGGAGATACTCTTGCAACCCTCCCGAAAGTTTTACTGCTTACCAAAGGTTGGTTTTCCCTCACCTTCGCCCAGCCGGAACAATCTGATTGGGCACTCATGCAATACTGGCATATTGAAATGCACCCTGTTCATCTTAAATGATGGGTTCCGCTATTTGACCCTAATAAAGAAAATGTGGGCGCTGGCCCTATCTAGATGTGATTTCCTAGACTGCCTGTTCAATTCTAGAATGACACTTCTCTTCGGAACATTGGGGGTCAATTTGGGCTCTATCTTGATCATGATAGGTCTTATCTGGTTACTGGAAACAGGGCAGTTGCTCGTATACTGATCTTCCTTGACACTAGGGATGGTCTGCACGATAATCTCAATATGCTCTTTGATGGCATGATGTGGCAACAGGTTCTTGATTACGAAGGGGTGCCATTTAGATGTTGAAAATTCCATGAGGTGGGGCATTTTTTTAAAGAGTGCCCAAATATGGGCTTCACTAAGCAGATTCACAAGAAATCTCACACTGTGGCCACTCATACAGAGCCCATTATCAGCACCTGCCAGGTTTTGGTGGGTGAGCATCGGGCCGAGCCGGAACAACCGTCAGCTGTGGAGATGGTATTGACCCAACAGCTCCCTACTTGGCCCATCACTCATCCCAGATCGCATGCTCAATCCTCTCCAGTGGTTTCTTATTGCTCTACAACTATTTCGGGTACCTCTCCTACACCAGACTCTTTGATTTTTAATATTTCATCCAATTTATCATGCATCACTTTTCCTTGTTTGTCGATTGTATCTGTTATATCTTCTCATCGTTACCCTTCTATTTGTTGTACTATTGCACAAGCCCTGCCATCATTCACACCTATTATACAACATACTTCTGATGTCCCTACCTCTTGCCATACATCCACCCGCTTGGAGTCATCCACTTCGAGACACAGCTATTTCCTGAGATCCATGGGACGCCACCCTACCAAGATAAGGGGCAGACCATCAGCTATGGCTAAAGCTATCAAACGGGCTAATCTAGAAGTGGAGGCTGGAACACAATCATCCCTTATGAGGGTCCTTATAGCAAGGCAACCCAATTTGGGGGTTACATCATGATTTGCCTCTCCTACAACTACAAGGGACTGGCCAACCCCGATAAGAGATTGACTCTAAGGGAATTAATTGCACATAAGCCTATTGACATCTTATTCCTACAAGAAACTTTAGGAGAGGGCGATACGGTTGCTAATTTACTAAAATCCTTCCTTCCTAACTGGACCTTCATTACATTGGATTCTCACGAACAATCAGTTGGCTGTGCTTTGGGTATCAATTGCAGAACCACCTAGATGATCAACTACTGGGCACGGGCTAGGGTACTTGGCATGGATATTAAATTTGGTCACTCTGAGCAAGTGTTCACCCTGATTAATGTCTACGAACCCTACTTAAATAAAGATGCCTATTGGAACTCATTATTGACCTGCTCATTGTTTACCCTTCCTAATATAATATTGGGTGGTGATTTTAATTTCTCATTGGGCATCTCTAAATCTTAGGGAACTCATGCTATCCCTGATCCACTGGCTGAGTTCTTCAGCTCCAAACTCGAGGTTGTTGATCTTATAGATAATCAGACTACAAATATTCAGCCCACTTGGAGGAATAGAAGGACTGGTGATGCGGCTTTGGCCCGCAGGTTGGACTGATTTATGATCAAGCAACCTCTTCTGGGCACTTTAGAACGCGCTCGTCAATGGGTGGGGCAGGGGGGAATGTCTGATCATTCCCCTATATATTTGGAATTTGAGTGTAGTTCTATCAGGGCGCGACCACCATTTAAATTTAACTCCAGATGGCTACAAGACCCAGAATATCATGAGATGGTAGTTCAGGCCTGGCAGCATTGTCAACAACATCCTGATAGGGACCCTGCTCGGACCATTAATGATAATCTATCTCGCATCAAGAGCCTGACCATCAAATGGGTTAAGAACAAAAAGCACTTGGAGCGAGAAGAGCTCAACCGGATTGAACTGGAAATTGCACACCTTAATAACTTTGATCTTATTGGTTACCGATCCAGCGCCTCTAAATAAAACCTCATAGCTCTTGAAACTACAAAGGAAAAGCTCCTGAGACAAAAAGAAGAGGATTGGAGACTCAGGAGTAGAGCTATTTGGCTTCAGACTGGAGACGAAAATACAAAGTTCTTCCAACAACATGCTAATGGTCGCAGGACTGCCAACTCTATTTGGGAACTTACCGATCAGCATGGGTTTGTGGCTCGTACTCAATCACAATTACATGATATGGGTACTCAGTACTTCACTAACTTATATAGAGCTCCTCTACACATTGATCTCCCAGACATTATGCAAATCACTCAATCTTTCAACAGATTTGTGGAACTGGAGCAGGAAGATGACCTCAATGCACCAGTTTCCAAGGGGGAGCTTGAGAGGGTTTTGAAATGGTTCAAAAAAGACAAAATCCCTGGGCTTGATGGCTGGCCCATTGAATTTTTCATTCATTTTTTATAATTAATGGCTAATGACCTGCTGATTATGATTGAAGACAACGGAGTGAGGGGTCCAATTTATGATGGATTTAACTTAACTTTCATTGCACTCATACCAAAAACTGATCATCCATATAGCTTTCAAGATTACAGACCAATTTCACTCTGTAACTGCATTTATAACATTATCTCTAAAATCATTTCTAATCGCATTAAGCCTTTCCTATCTACTCACATAGCAAAGGAACAATTCGCTTTTCTTCATCATAGGAAAATCCATGAAGCGATTGGCACTACCCAAGAAGCCCTCCACTCCATAAAAATTAAGCACCTTAAATCCACTATTCTCAATATTGATCTGGCAAAGGCTTTTGATCAGGTGAATTGGAGCTACTTACACCTCATTCTTATTCAAACTGGCTTTCCTCATACATTTATCAACTAGATTATGGGTTGAATTTGTCATGTTACTTTCAGCATCCTCCTTAATGGCACTGCATCTGATTTCTTTCATGCGGGTAGAGGCCTATGTCAAGGATGTACTCTATCACCATTATTGTTTGTTTTGGTTATGGAAGGTCTCTCAGTTCTCATCAAAAATTCTAAGGCTCTGGGGACCATTCATGGTCTCCGGATTAATGACATTTTACATCTTACTCATATATTATTCATGGATGATGTCCTAATATTTCTTGATAGCTCTGAACAGGATGTAGTACATTTTGACATACTACTCCAAAGTTTTTGTAGAGCCACTGGAATGATTCCAAATACTCTCAAGTCTACTATTATCATGACTGGATGCTCGGCTCAGGAACTGGGCATCGCCATGAATCTATTTGCATATGTCCACATTGATATCAGCGAGGGCCTGAAATACTTGGGATATCACATCAAACCAAGCAATTATCATATCAAATATTGGAACTGGCTCATAGCCAAAGTTGAACGCAGAATCAATGTTTGGTACAATAGATGGCTGGACAATTAGTCCTCAATAAATCAGTACTCGAAACCATTCTATTCTATTGGATGACCCTGGCTTGGATACCTATTGGGGTTACTAATCGAATTAAATTCATTTGCAGACATTTCTTATAGCGCAACCAGGAAAAGGATTACACATTTTCCTGGATTGCATGGGATCGCATCAACATCCCCAAGAAATGGGGTGGTTGGGGGATCAAAGATCTCCATCTCTTTTCGAAAGCTCTTGCTGCCAAAATGTGTTGGCATTTAATCACTGGTCATAGTCTCTAGAAGGAGGTCATTGTCGCAAAATACATCGCACCCAGGAACATCCTTGATTGGATCAGGGACAGGATCAGGCCACCCACTGGTGCATCCATCATTTGGAAAGCGATCACAAAAGTTTCTCATCTCATTTAGAGGGGTCTATCATGGAAAATTGGATCCGGGGTATCTGTTCGAATTGGTAATGATTCATGGTCTGGTAGTGGAGAATTTTATAAGCTACCAGATTTTTTATTGGAGCATCGAGCTCGCAGAGGTATTACCTTTCTTTCTCAGATTGTGGATCCAGTTCACGCAACCTGGCAGGGACAAGGTTGGTTGACAGTGGCAAACCTTGACATTCCACGGGATGGTATTCAGGATTGGAATAACTTCATATGGGCATTAAAATCTTCAAACATTTGTCTCATGGAACAGGTTGACCAGCTGATTTGGGCTTGCTCACCAAAAAGCCAATATGCACCAAATCTTGGCTACTTTTCTCTTATTCAGCACAAGGAGCCACCACAAAAAGCCTGGTGGTGGCGTAACATATGGAAACTGAAAGCTCCGCATAAACACAGAACTTTATTCTGTTGTATATTAAACCACTGCATACCCACCATGGACTTTCTCCATCGCTGCACCATCCATGGGCCCTCAAGATGTTGCTATTGTCTGTCAAACAGTGAGGACACTCCACACCTTTTCTTGTTCTACAATGTAATTTTGGACATCTGGGCACAGGCCGCTATTTGCTTAGGATGCCAACATCCTTGGCAGGGGTACTCACTGCAAGATTCCTGGACGACTTGGTGGTAGCTATACGTTGATTCCTCGAAGCTATGAAACCTCCCACTAATCATCGCTTGGGAAGTTTGGATTGACCATAACAAATTAATATTCAATGGCCAACCGATCATGGGGATCGCATCTGTGCTGCGATCATTGCAACTTACAACCTTTTGCCTGAAGAGAATCACTAGAATCCTTCCAAGATTGGTGTCCCTAAAATGATTGACCATAGCCAACCCTGGGCTTATTTTGATGGTGCGGCTAATCCACAGGGCTATGGGGGGGAGTTATTCTTCATGTAAATAATCATCACCATTATCAAATAAGGATGGGACTGGGCCCTGGCTCGAATAACTATGCAGAACTTCAATGCCTTAGACTTCTTCTGATCTTCATGCGAGAAAAGAATTGCAACTCCATACAAATATTTAGAGACTCTCTTCTTGTGATCAACTGCTTCAATAATCATGCACATTGTCACACACACACACTTTCTGCACTTTCGAGGGAGGTTCATCATCTCAAGCTACTATTTGACTCCATCTCTGTGGCTCATATCTACAGGTCTCGGAACAAAGTGGCTGATAAGTTGTCCAAATAAGCCTCGGAGCTGACTTGGGGCACATGGCACATTACAGAGCAGATCAGCGAACAGGTGTACAGGTTTTTTCATCGGCCTTTTATGAATGAGGCACCATATCACTGGGCTATTTGATAGAACAGCCTGATTTGGGAGGTTATTTTGGTTTGCATTATCTCCCATGGACTATGTATTGACTATTATACTTATATTTTTTTGTTTTTTGTCTCTATTTATCCGGTAAGTTATGCACCGAACTTACATGTGATGCTACTTGTAGACATCTATGATTGTATCAGTGGCATTATTATATGTTTTATTTTGGTAGCCAGAAGTTGTCCCTATATGATTATTTTTTGATAGACAGTTTAGTAGTGTTTACTACCAACAAATGTAACATGCAACTTATCTATTAATGAAATTTTATGACTTTTTCCTTTGTGAAAAAAAATATAACCCACCTTATTTTAAAACCCTTTTGCTTCATATCACCCAATCGCACTACATAAATCCCCGACCCATTGTTTTATTAAAACCTCCACCTTTTATTTCCCAGTCCCACCTATCCTAACCCTGCAGAGCTATTTGCCACCCGATCTCCTTAAAACTGATTGGACGACCCTCACGCCATTTCGTACTCCTGCATGTCCGATGATTAACACGATGGAGGGATTGCGAAATATGTGGTTTTTCCCATTGCTCTCCTTGCCATGTGTCAATCCCATGTTATATTGCACTCCCATCGTTGAAATCGTAAACCATCCTTCCATGGTGCAATAAACCGCCTATTCGCTCTTTCCACTATAATAAAAACCACTTGCTCACTCTTGCAAATGTGCGTGAAACCACTAATTGACTTTTGCACCAACTGTGATCAACAAAATTCCCAAAGTATAAGATCCTGTCATTACCTATCACTATTTGAAATGCATAAACTAGAATATCATTGCCAACATCGAATTAAAGCCAGTTGTTACTCTGACTCATTCCACAGACCTCCCCATTCAAATCTCTGCAAACCTGAGTTTTATTGACAGATTATTTTATTTTTTCAAGTTATTAGCAAAAATAGAAGCTTGAGGAAAAAAATTTAATACTAGTTAAAAAACTTGATTCTTCTAGACTATCACGATAAGAATTTGAAGGCTTCATTCAGCAGAAGTTTCATGCCCAGAAAGAAAATCGAGTTTAAACCAAAAACAGAGAAAAAGGAAACAATTTACACAGTAAAAGTTAAAACAGAGATGAAATCATTTTCACCAACACAACAAAATATTATTACAAACTATTCTCCAAGAAACATTTTGTATTTTACATGTGTCTTTTAGTAAAAATATTTTTTACTAAAAACACAGAAGCATGAAAGAAAGAGTAAGATTTAGCGTAAAAGGTAAAAGTGAAAGCAGGTGACAGATCAGTCATGATAAAAGACTAAACAGAACAAACAGATAAAGTAAAGACAGATCAAAAGCAGAGTTAAAAGATAAATCAGATGAAAGACAGAGGAAAAAGATAGCGTGAGAGATAAGCCAGCATAAAAGAAACAAACAAATAACATCAATCAAGTAAAACAGGGACAACTTTCAATCAGTTGAAAGGTGTCACTACCTTTTAGCATCCAGATATTTTATTTCCACGAATAAATTCTAAATCAATTTTAGGATATTTAATATTAATTTTTGTAAAAAGACTTCATCCATTCATAGTATTAAGTGTGGGTTTCTGAACATTTTTATAGTTTTAATTGATCTAAGAACCAGAGGGTTTATTGTACCATTTTCAAGTCAACAGCAGGACTGAGTGATAAAGGCATTGCATTACAGGATTCATGTGTTGAGCTACTTCAGTGAAGTAGCTTTCTATTATTCATGTTTTTCCTTAAGTTTTCCATAAACTTGTATGTTTTCCAATTTAAATGTTATAACAGGAATATTATTGCAAAAATTGTTTAAGTACACTCTGTTCTGAACTGTTATTCATTTTATGTTTTCTTTTGATATCCGGATCTGAGAGTCCTTAATTTCTCTCCCATCCCAATTGACCTCTATCATTTCATTCATTATCCGGTTTGAGGAATCCTTAACTGCTCCTTGATCCCGATTGAAACCACTTCACCATCTAGCCTAAAAGATCTGAATTTACTCAGCTACCTTGCCCTGTGAACACTTCCTTTAGAACTTGATTATACCTTGTTGCTTGATACATTAACTCCATAGCCCAATGGAAAATAGACCTGCATCTATTCATCTGAATCATTAATTCCACCACCAAACCAAACCAAAATCAAAACCAAATCAATCTTACATAACTAGTCTAAAATGAATTGAAACAAAAAAGTTAAATCATTAAGAGAGAACCCTCTTTGAGCATTAGGAAGGCTATATCCTAATCTCAAAAGTAGGTTTGTGGTTACCTCGGTGAATTCTTTCTTTAACCTTGAGAAATTACTAAGAGATAACACTCCCTTTATGGGTTTCTAGTTATATCTTATGTCTACATGTGTTTATTGTGTGTTTGATTTTAAATTCATGGTTAATTTTTGAATGCCTATATAACTCTAAAAAATTTTAAAGAAAAGAAAATGTTAAAATCATGTCAAAGTAATTAGAAATTGGTCATTGCTAAAAGACACAATTATTGATTCACCACCCCTCCCCCCCCCCCCCTCAATAATTTCCTAGTTTCCAACAACTAGTATCAAATCAAGTTCTTTCTGCATAAGCCTAACAGTTGGAAAGAAGATCTAACTTATATAAATGGTCAGTCATGAAGAATTTTTAACAAATAAATCTCATTTTTTTAATGGTAATAATTGTACTTTTTAGAAAGTTAGAATGTGAACCTATTTAATGTCCCTTGGAGCATATGTTTGGGGTGTTATTGAGCATGGTTATGAGGAACCCCCTACTATTGTTGATAGAGAGGATAAATTGGAATTTTCCTTCAATGAAAAAGCTATGATTGTTATCCTTAGTGGGGTAGATAAGTCATAGTTTGTGAAAGTAATGCATTATAACGCTGCTAAAGATATGTCGAAGAAATTAGCAAGCATTCATGAAGGAGATGGAAAAATAAAATTGGAAAAATTACAAGTTTATATAATGTAGTTTGAATCTTTAAGAATAAATGATGATGAAGACATGGCTAAGTTTTTTCTTTGAGTTGATGAAATTTTTAATGTTGTGAAGGGTCTAGATGAAAAAATTAAGGAGTCTACAATAGCCCAAAGAGTGTTGATATCACTTCCTACCAAGTTTAATCCTAAAGTATCAGCTATTGAAGAAATTTCTAACATTGAAACCCTATCGATGGATTAATTGCTTGCCTCTCTAACATCATATGAAAAGAGGATTACAAAAGGAAAGTAAGCCGCATGGGCATTCATGGCAGACAAGAAATCTACTGAAGACCAAGAGTACTCATGTTTAGAATCAGATGAATAAGAAGCAAAATTTGTGAGAAGACTGAAGAAAGCGTTTGGTAAGTATGTTACACCATTTTTTGGTCATCTAACCTACTATCATTAGATGAACCCAAGTACACCATGTAAGACCAATTTTACCCTTAGTAAAATTGCTTTCACTATGTGAAATAACTTAGTAAAACACCTTTATTAAGTTGTTTATGGTCTAAACAGGAAACCCCAAAAGGAAATAATAAACAAATCTATATTTTTTTATATTTCCTGGTCATATTTAACCCAAAAATATAACAAATATAATAAAATATTCCTAAAGGGTGGTTCTAGAATTTGATTAATAATATTTTATTCATACACCAAGTTCTAGATCGCCCTAATATTTTGTTATAAATAGAAGGGTTTTCCCCTTTCATTAGTCACCTTTGATTGCATTAGATCACTCTGGATCTATACACTTGGTCACCTCTTCTCCATTTTTGCCTTGTGAGCTCCCATTGAGTTCTATGTTTGTCTGGGTTTTCTACACCAACAAGAGAGAGAAATTTTAGATCTGAAATGCTGAGGACGGTCAAGAACCCATCCCATTGAGGAGAACCGGAAAACACCTTTCTTGTTTTCCTCTCAAGTGCCCCATTTTTATATAATCTAAAAAATTCTCTCAAATACATTGTTCTTGTCTTGTCTATTGGATGCATGGAGCCATATTTCATTTTTACTGCTTAATGTCTTTTATGCTTAGATCTGGATTTGTGCACCATTATTTGGATCAACTAACTGCAGAATTAAAGATATTGGCAGTCATACTTGATGTTAGGGATATTTGTTATGCGTAGCTAAAGTGGTCTTTTACGACGAAAGATTCATACTAACAAAGTATAATGGAAAGCTTCCTTTGAAGTCATTTAATTATGGAAGAGTAGGGAATTATGTTTCAAAAATTCCATTTAAGAAGAAAAAGAATGAGTTTAAAGTTAAAGAAAAGAACAAATTTAACAGAGTGAAGAAAGAGAAAAGATTCAAAAATAAAAGTGTTTACGCATAAGCCTAGATAGTAACTCCTCTAAAGAAAAGTGAATCTTTTGATGAAGACAGAATTAATGAATTTATGCTTATGGACCTGAGTCCCAATCTGAAAAACAAAATGAATGTGAGTTGAGGGAAGAAGAAGAGGGTGAAGTTTCCCTTAAAGGATAACTAATTAATGCTCTGGAATAAATTGATAGGCTCAAGCAAAAGAACAGAAACAAAAAAGAAATTTTGATAAAATATGTTAAAGAAGAGTCTGAAGAGCTTGTCCAATTAAAATTTGAATTAAGAGAAGCCAAAAAAGGTGGAAGACATCCTATAATTAAAAGAGAAAGGAAAATAACATGAGAAGTTGGAAGAAGAAGTAGTTGTTCAAAGAAAGAAGCTAGAGAAAACACAAGTTGAGTTAAATATGAACCTTAAACATATTAATGGATTTGAAAGTTGGATGAGATATTGAATGATCAAATATCTCCTCTTATGAAAATTAGTTTGGATATGAAGGATAAATTAATAAGCAAAACGCAAAGGATAAAAGTACCATCAACTTCATCAAATTTATCACGGGATATAATGACAACAATCAGAAGCTAAAGAATAAAGATGTCAACAGCACACAAAATTAGAACAACATTAATCTCACTCAGTTGCAACAAAGGACTAATCTTACTTAGTAGCCACAGACAAGGATATTTGACAAGCAAACAAGAAGTTACCAGAAGCCTTGCTTCTTCAAAAGACAAAATCATCAAATGCCAAGGACACTATATTCAAAAGTACCAGTTATTCCCAAGTATGAAAATTTATTCTATGCATATTTTTATTTGTGTAAAAAGTTTGGCCACAACGCAATGAGTTGCAGAGCATATATCAGAAGGAATCAAATATGGAACTAGAAAAGAAATGAAGTTAATAACAAATTTGAAAGAAACATCAATAGGAACATCAATCCTTTTTACCCCCTTTCTAATGTCACTGAATGCTACTATAGCCACAAATTTGGACATATATTTAATGAATGTCAACTCAAAAATTTCAAATCACAATCATATGATAATCATAATACAAAGGAACAGATGGTGTGTAAAAATAAAAAGGAGGAGAAGAAAACCAGCAAATGTGGTCTTGATCTTTATGCTCAGAACTATAATAGTCAATGGTTGCTCTAGAAATATGACCGAAGATAAGAGAAATTTCATGTCTTTAAATGAAAACAAAATTGGAAATGTCACCTTTGAAAATGATGCAGCAAAAAACATAATGGGAAAAGGTACAGTAAAATTGAATAATAGCAGAGGCAACCCACAGGGTGTATTATTTGTGGATGGATTGACACATAAACCATTGAGTGTGATCCATGTTATCCACCAAAAGTGGATACCCCCAACAGAACTTTTCTCCTACTCATCCTCTTCCAATCGACAACCAGTAGCCCCTGATTGCATCCATCTTGTAGCCAATGTGATGTGCCACTTTATCTATGCCACTTGCATCAGTCATATGTTTCCTTGTCCATTTGTCAAGAGCATGTGTTAGAAGATGGGAAAATTGATCCAAGAGGTATGTTATTCATTGTCTAATCGGGTTCTTATGCTTGTTCTTCATCTGGAAATTTGGCATGGATTATTGTTTGACTTGGAATAAGTAAGGGTTTTGACTATGGTTATGTTACCTCACCTTAAATTGGTGTTTAATATTCAATCCTAATCTAGTGGGACATCCCCTATTTACCCGTGACTTTAGGAAGGGCACTACTTGGCAAACCCTGATTTTGGTAGTGCGGACTTATTTTCCCATTCCATTTATATCACTTCCCTCCCCACAATATAAGCAATGTTCACCATGTTCCCTCTCTGGTTCCACATGACCATTGGGTCCACAGGGTGTTGGCACACCCCCTCCCTTTTTCCACATATTTGGCTGGGTCCTAGAAACGTTTCCCCAGAGGTTAATGCAGCTAAAAGAAAAGTAATAGCATATCATGGCCACAAGAAAGAAAATAAAATAAAATTATAAAATGAAAAATATGGTCGATACATTAATACTAGAATCTATGCAAAATCCAAGCATGAGTTCTACCCATTATCATTATGGTCATCACCCAGTTCCTTGGGCCAATGTTACCCTATTACATCATTAGAATAACCCTTGCACGTCCCAATTCCTTGTGGGAGATGAACTGCCCCACCTTTAATGGGGTAACCACTGTTATACAACATACACAACATGATCTCATTTCCTAGAGCTTCAAGAAATAATACAAAGAAAAAGAAATAAAAATAATATTTCAATAAGAGGGGTGGAAAAACAAAGTTCGAGGTAATTGATGCATCTACGATTTCTCCCTCCTCAATTTTGTATGCCCATAATGTGCACTTATTCAGTATAGCTACCCCTTTGACCATGGCATTTGGCCCTGAATCCCCTTTATCCCCATTTCATTCCAATATTATTCACATGTCACCTATTGATTGAAGGATGTACCAAGAACTTTTATTTCCCCTTAGGGACTGGGAACACCTAATAGGATCATCTATTATCCACTCCTACTTAGGGAAATAACACTATTACGAGATAAAAACCCCAAATTTGGAATGGAAGCCCCACATGAAGTATTCATTTTCCCATGATTAACAAGTTTGGTTCACTTAGATGAACTAATGATTATTGGACCTAATGGAGAAGATGCAACATTGGACATTGTGTGTGATTGGCAGGTGATTTTCATCATGGGTTTGGCTACTTAATCGGAGCTCAAGTCCACTAGAGGAGCATTATGAAACCCTAAAGCTTAAGTGTTTAGAGCCATGGGACTCCTATTACTTGCAAAGCATAATTCCACTCCATGGGTACCTGTATCACCCCCAGTAGTCTGTACTTTTACCACATTATTCGCAATATGATGCACTTGGACTAGCATGCCCTAGTTGGATTAGCAGTGATCACATGGTTTAGCAGTTGATATGAGGCCCAAATGAGGTTTGTCTCACCCCTCAATTTTGGATAATAATCAAGTTATCTTATCACCAAGAGACCGATGAGACCCATTTTGTGCCCCAAACACAAAACTAGGGCCCACAAGATGATTTGCATGGAGATTTAGGGGCCAACCCTCAGATTATCATGTATGGAGCCCTCTACACTCAATTTTGAACTGGAGGAGCCTAACGCATGCCCTAGAAAGGTCTAAGCATGCATGACACCTGCAATTCAATCTTTTTTGTGGGTTAATTCTAAAGTTTTTCATCGACTATGCTTTTGGCTTGTAACCTTACCTAGTATCAATCCCATTACTTTAAAACTTGAAGGGATTTTAAGCTAAACTAGATATCATTGGACATCTATATATTTTAGAAAGATCATTTGATCTTATCAACATCATCACTTGGAGAATTTGGACCTCTTAAAATAATTCGCACTTGTTTCCTTCTTGGTTATCAGAGGATCTTGGATGCATTTCGATGTGTGGAAGATATTTTGGATTTTCCTTGGAGCAGTTTCTTAGATGAATGGATGGATATACTACATGTTATCTTGTAAGTGCCTATTGTTGAAGAATTTATGCTAATTTGTGCCCTAATTTTTTGAAAAATAATTTTAAATGTTATCTAGTTGAGAATTGCATGTGTTACTCATTGTGTAACATGTAATGAATGTTCCTATGGAGGAATTATTATAACTCATCATCAAACTTCAATTATCGTTGAGTGAGTAAATGTTGGAATTTTGATAACTAGGGCATCAAATTTTGTAGACCTCTTGAGCAAAAAATTAGGCTATCTATAGAATCATTGACTCTATATGCCCAAATGACAAGACACTAGTCCAAGTCTTTGGTTATCAACCTTAAACTTTCTCCATAATTTTCACCCCTCAAATTCATTCCTTTAAAGGCTAAAGAGAAAAACTAACGCTTTGAACGAAATTTTAGGGAGGGGTTTTTTAGTGATTTGAGAGCCTAAACATCAAGAAATAGTTCTAGGTTATCAAACTATAAATTTTGTGGGTATTCACTCAGATTTTATCCATGAAATCTCTTTCCCAAAGTGTTGCTCTAAGAGGGAAACTCTATTTTCTTCTCCCTTGAATTGAGGAATTTCTTAAGGGTTTCATGAGCCTTGTATTAGTTTAATAGCATTGTAAGAAACCCTTTCCCTTAAGCCTTGACCTTGTGAATAGATAGTACCATCGAAAAACCTTAAAACCCTAGGTATTTAGCCTTCCTTTTATAGGGCTTTTCTTTGAGAGTGATTTGATTCTCTGAAGCCTTGTACCATTGTTGTGCCTCTCTCTCAAATGAGCTCTAGTGGGGTCACTTTGTACCTAATCATTAGCATATATATTTTAAGTGATTCCTCCTTTGTCGAGAATCCTCCCATTGGTGAATATTTGTAAAGAGCAGTGGATTTTGGTGAGGTGGCATTGGGCCTCTACCCCATTTTTAGCACTTTTTCTAGCTTTTATCTTGTATGGTTTACCTCTTCAAGGCTTGCTATATTTTTTGGTAACATTTTGGAACCATTCCCAGGGAAGAAGCAAGTCTTCCTTTATGAATTATTTACCTTCTTCTCTAATGACAATATAGATCATTATTTAGTGACTCCAATGGAAGAAAGAAGAGTTAGTTCTTCATTGAGCGTAAATGTTCCAATGCTTGTAGGGTGAAGAAAGCATTCTTTTAAGGCACATTAAATTCACCCTAGCGACTCTTGTATTGATTGTGATGCAAAATTCAAAAGAATGGCCCCTTGGAATTTGTGTGAGATATTCCTTGATATCCCAAAATGCAATGGTAATCCATTATTCGTACTAGATCATATAGTTGAATTCATCTCATATGTTTCAAGAGAGGGCATCACTCATCAATTTAATTTGGTGAAATTATTCATTGAGTCTCCTGGAACGTGTCAAATCAATGATATGTGTGACCTTACTATTAAAATTCTAGTGTAGTTAAAGACTAGAATAGTTGTTCACAATTGATAACTACTTATATTGATACAATCATTTCCTTATTTATACTTTAATAAACAAGTAGTTATACATGAAAAAATTCAACCATTCAATTCTTAAATAAGAGCAGAAAATAGAGATCCTGAGTAGACAATGAAAAATAATAGACAAGAGGCACTAAGATTAGGCTTACAGCCAAGCAAAAAACCACAAGGGGAAAACCCAAAATTATTTCCTTATGTGAGAGAGATTTTGTCCATCAAAATTGTTCCAACAAATGCAAATTTTTCCTCAATAAAATATCAGTTAATTCTATCAATAGAAAGAGAGAGAGTCAATTTTTTTCCAATGAATGAAGTTTTCACAATGAGGCCGACATTCTGGCCTGAGGTCACTCTAACAAGAGGTTTAAATATTGCACCGAAGTATCCACAAAAAAGTAAACAAATTGTTTAGAAAATATCAGCCCAAAAACATAGTCAAGATATTCGGTAAATGTCTAATGAGAGAGAAAATTTTACAGTCAATGAAAATCAACAAGTCTCCAAAGTAATTATATATAAGAATATTTCAATACCAGTGATATATGAGATGTTACAAATAAGGACCCACTTATATACCTAGGCAGGTGTCCCTTTATGAATGGTCATGTCCTTAGGGACATACCTCTTCATTAACTAATCACTAATTAATCATTATTTATAATGTGTTATTATTATTTATATTTATAGTATTTATATCTATATTTATTCATATCATTGTCTTCCCCTTTAGAAAAATTTTGTCCTCAAAGCTTACACATGAAAGGGCTTGATCTATTTTTCTGTTTAGATGTCTTCTTGTCTCGTAACTGTAATCTTCATTTATTCAACTTCTGGAACTATCATATTTGATGATACAAGACAATATGAATTTTTGAGTGTGGTACAAAATTGTCTCATTGTGAAATTTTCTAACCATCCAAAATTAATCTTCTGCAGAATGTTACTAGATACTTCATGTAAATTTTTAGCACAAGACTGAATTTCACTCGCATTAGTAGTATTTGGAACATAAATTCAGTGTTTTTGTTCTTAGTCATATTGATAGGAAGACTGGTTTATTTGTCTACTCTTATGTTTCGGATGTCGATAAAGAATTATTTTGGTTTGAATTTCCCTCATCAAGTGTGTGCCAATTTTCTGATTTACTTCAAGTATTGAGGTTGTTGAGTTGGGTACAGAATCTTCACTTGGAATTTCCATCGTTTGAACTGCAACAGCTGAGTGTGTTTTTTTTTCAACTCGATTGTCTTTTTCTTGAGTTGTGATATTCACTGAATTGGTATTCATTCCTTTTTCTTTAATTTGGACGATTACGTCTGACGACTTCGATAAACCTTTTGTGGTGAGTTCTTCTGATTTATTTTCAATGTTTTCTTATCATTTTTAAGTTTCTTAATTTGAGTGAGTAATTTTTTGCTATGGTCCTTAAGATGATTAATTTCTTTGTTTTTGTCAGCGGTGATTTTGTTAACTTCCCTTTGCATATTTTGTATCGTTTTTTACTTTCTTGAAGAACTGCTTTTGAGATATCTTGTATGTCTTCTCATGTCACTGAATCCAACTTCAAAGTAACGTCTTGTAGCATTATTTTTTCTTTTTGTGGGAAAATGTCAAAAACTTCTTCTTTGTATTTAGGATAAATGAACCTAATGATTCCATTCAGGGTGAATCCATAATTATATCACTAATTTCGCAAATAAGGTTTTAATGATGAATTGTGAGCAAAGATAGTCTCCAATGCATAGTTGTAGATTTTTAATATTGTTTATTATTCATCGAATCCATCATTTTAATTATGTTCGATTCAGGAATCACTAATTGGTTAGCACATTCAGTACTAACATGATTTTATCCTGATTAGGATCGATAGAGATTATAACATCATTTCATGCAAGTGATCATTTGATTGTAAATAGTGCATTAACACAAATTATAAAAAATTTAGGAAATATTCCATCATTGATTTCCGAATTAGACTCCATTTTGTGTTCGTTTATAGAAATGATACTTTTCTCAAGGATTTTATATACTCTTTGAGTGATCCACTTCTTCAAATACAATTAAGTTACAACTTTGAGTTGCTTCTTCTTCTTTTTCTTTTTATGTTTCTTCTTTTTTCAAATTGTACCATTTTTTAATACTTTTGATATTTACTTATACCTATACTATTTTAATTAAAGTCTTTATCACTTTAATTTAATGAAGGTATAACCTTATAAATATAAATTTTAATTAAGTGTTTGTCACTTTAGTTTAATTAAGGTATAACCCTTAGGTTGAGTCCTTAAAAATTCTTAAGGAACCTCTTTTTTCAAACTTTACATCAATTTAAAGTTATATATATATACCTCTTAAATTTTTGTGAAATAAAACTTTTGGGAATTATTTAATCATTCCTATTTTTTTTAACCTTGTAATTAATATATACGCAGATGCTTCCACTAAATAAAAATTTCACCTTTAAATTATAGAGGAATTCATATACCTACAGTGTCATTGGTTGGTGACGTGAAAAAAACAGCACATATTACTTATTCAATTGGTTGTGTGAACATAATAGAGTGGCAGCAGTGATAGGGTATGAACAACGACAGACTTAAATGTTGGCATCGTTTTGAAATGAAGAATGATTTTCCTGCAATTTAATTAACGTTGTAGGACATTCATTAATTCAATTGTTTTTGCAAAATGTACAACACGCTAGTTTCTAATTTAATTATGAATAAAATAACGATGTGTATTGATTTATATGGTATGCAACAATGTATATCTCAGTTTGTCAAGACCCCAAGTTGACATCACCACCCTCGGGCAAGTCGGGCACCCGTGAAACTTGAGGACGAGTCGTGAACGCTCGCACACCTGTGTTGCATGATGGAGATAGGCGTAGTGGCAGGTGATCGCCCGAATCATGAGCGTGTGTATGTGTAAGGCATGTGGTGGAGGTGATTCATGTAGCAGGCAGCAAATGTGCACAATGGAAGGGCTACTCGATGGAGCGACAGGCACGATCCGAATGAGCGGGGACGCACACCCAACAAGGCATGCCCACCAGAACGTGTAAAACAAGTCAGCTCATGAATGGATGCGATATGAATTCAACCAAGTAGAAGGTCAATTGTCGGACCGTTCAAATGAAAAGACACGGTGATTCCTTAGAGGAGGTTGAACAGGTATTTATAACTGAGAGACAGCTCGCTCCAAGGCAATAGGTGGAAAACCGCAGAGAGTAGCATAAAAACCGAAGGGTTTCAATTCACAGGGCATAGGAGGCCATGAGAAGTGTGAATGAACAGAGGAGTTGTAGGAAGATTCATGCAGGGCCGTGTAATCTGAGTCGGGCCACCATAGCGGTCGGGGCCATGCACCCGCCAAGTGGAGAGGTCGAAGTGTTGCACAAAATTTTATTGCATTTAGGTTGTAATGACTGTTGTACTAGGCAGAGTGTTGCGCCCGTTTGAGGCAATCTCTCACACTTATAAAAAATTTTGAATAAAATGAAATTTAATTGTTAAAAATTTATTGCACAGTTTGGTCTCTTGGTTTGTATTTTTGCACTTGTGTAATGTTATCTCTGCACATAACATAATTAAAAAGAAGAACAATCTAAACTTAACAGTGTTAAGGATTATTCCAGAAGTAGGAACCACTATCCGTGATGATTATTGTCAGTGTCGTATAGTACCTTGGGCAATGTGACCGCCCTAGGGCCATGACAGATGGTATCAGAGCCAATGCAGTGAAATGTGGAAGAGACTAGACCGTGTATGTATGCAGATTGGCATTCTTGTGGAAATCAAGTGATGGCTGCATTGACCTAGATGTTGCTACTGTTTGTGTTGACCATTGACTGACAGCATTGACTTTTGGGTTGATTGTTTTGGCTTTCCTAGAGGGCTATGTGACACTACTGGTTGGCTGACCATATTGAGACTTTGCTGGTTGAAGCATGTTGTTGACCGTCGTAACGCACCAACACACTTCATATATTTTTGGCTTGTCTTCTGTCGATCTACTGGTATGTTCTATCAGCATTTTACTTTATTTCTTATGTGATTGCTAACTGATATTGGGATAAAAAGTAAATTTGCATCAAGCATATAAAATCTACAAAAATTTACATGGTATTAGAGAAAAGGTGAAGACAAAGCCCTAATTTGTAGAAATCACCGAAGAAGAGGATGGGTTCCTCGAACTACAATGGATTTAAGGCTGATGAAAAATTGACTGTGAAGGATGAATTCCATGCTTGGAAGATGACATTGGATCTTAATTTGGAAGACCAAGATGTCATGGACTATGTGCATGGTAAAATCCAAGAGCCTCCATCCACTGCAACTGTTGCTGCCAAAACAAAGTACAAGAAGGGGGGAATCCAAGCAAAGTTAATGATCAGGGACTCAATTTATAAGAGTCTGGTTGCCTACATGTTTGAGCTAGGAACATCCAAGGATATCTATGATAATTTGGTCCACATTTTCAAGGCCAACAATGTGAATCAAGTCCTATTCTTCAAGAATCAATTGAAGAATCTGAAGAAAGGCAAGGATGAGTCTTTTCAATCATATTTTTTGAAGCTGACCGAGATCAGGAATAATCTGCTAGCTATTGGGGAGACAATAGTTGATCGAGAGATGGTACTCACCGCACTTGGAGGTCTCTCATCTGAATGACATGTATTCAACACTACCATTCTCAATAACAATTTCATACCTGATTTTTACGAAGTACTATCAAGATGCGTACAAGAAGAGACAAGGATGAAGGAATATGAAAATGAAGGAAATGATGCCTTCGCTTCTCATACTAAGAAGAAGAACTTTTGTGGTCCAAGGAATAAAGGAAGAGCAAGGGCCCAAGGAAAGAAAGGCAAATGTTACACTTGTCACAAGCTAGGTCACTATGCTAGAGAATTCCCTTTCAAGAAGGATTCTCCTGATGATGACGAAAAAAACAACAACCGAAGGAATGGAAATAAAAGGAACAACAAGTTCAAGGGGAAGAGGAAGGCTCCCTCCCACGGAAATGGTCAACCTTTCAAAAGGTCGAGAAATTCCAGGTATGAAGAATCAAATGTTGTTGATGATAAAAGAAATGAATTCATTCTTGTATCTTCCCTCTCTACTGCATCTCCACCCGACACTACAAATGTCTGCTTGATAGATAGTGGTGCCTCAAGGCACTTCACTGGGTTCAAGGAAGCACTTTCTAATATGGTTAAGAAGGATAATAATCTGAAAATTATCCTTGGAGATAATGCTACATATCCCGTGAAAGGGACAAAGACTGTGACCCTCCACTTGTAGGATGTACTCTATATACCTAATTTGAAGAACAACCTTGTGTCTATTTTGGCCATGGAAGACAAATATTTCAATGTGGAATTCATTAATGGGAAGGTGTGTATCTGGAAGAAGAGTTTCAATGAAGCTATCACGATTGGGTTTAGATTTGATACACTCTACCAGGTTGGAGGAAGTCCACTGGGAGCGATGACATGTGATACTATACGACAGACCGATAATGGCACTAAATATGAGACGAAGGAGTTCAAGAACTTTTGCAGAGAAGCTGGCATCAAGAGGGAGACCACAACTGTCTATAATCCTGAGCATAATGGCGTTGTTGAAAGAAAGAAAAGGACTATTGTGGAATTTTCCTGTGCCATGCTATGTGACCAAGGTGTACCGAATTGTTTGTGGGGAGAAGCTGTGAACACTGTTGTGTACATACAAAATTGATGCTCGCATTCCACTCTGGACTCCAAAACTCCCGAAGAGGTTTTCTCTGGTAAGAAACCTAACATCTCACATTTTAGAGTTTTTGGATGTCCTGTTTATTTTCATGTGCCAAAAGAGAAGGGGAGTAAGTTGGATGCTTCTGGGAAGAAGGGAATGTTTGTGGGCTATGGAGAAACTTCGAAGGCTTATAGAGTCTATGTGTCTAGTCAAAGGGAAGTGGAGATATGCCACGATGACACCTTTGACGAAGATGATTCCTTGAGGAAATTAGTCAATCTTCCGAGATATGAGGAACATCATGAAGCAAGGCCTAGAAATCAAGAAGAACTGAAGGATGAGACGATGCCCGATGTTGAAGGACCGATGGACTCGATTGATCCACCTCCTTTGATGAGGAAGATATCATCATGGCTTAGGGACACTCTCGAGGATGTCGAGGGACATATGGCCCCAATGGAGACATTCCGTGAAAGCAAGAAGTCGAATAGATACCAAGGGTATCTAGTAGCCATGAGTACTATTGTACAATTTGAGCCTAGATCTTTTGAGGAAGTCGTAAAGCATCAAGTCTGGAAGGATGTTATGCATGAAGAGTATGAGTCCATAATGAAGAATGACATCTAGGATGTGGTTCCAAGACTAGAGGACAAATTATTTTTTACCTCGAAATGGCTCTACAAGATCAAGAATGGATCTGATGGAAGTGTTGAAAAGTTCAAGGCAAGATTCGTTGCTTGTGGCTTCTCTCGAAAAGAAGGTGTAGACTATGATGATATATCTGCACCTATGGCCCGATATATCACCATTTGATCTATCATATCCCTTGCTGCTATGCAAGGATGGAGTCTTCATCATATGGATGTGAAGACCGCATTTATGCATGGTGCGATAAAGGAAGAGGTGTATGTGGAGCAACCTCTAGGGTTCGAAATCCAGGATCGAGACACCCATGTCTACAGGTTGAAGAAAGCCCTCTATGGGTTGAAGCAAGCACCCAAAGCTTGGTACGAGAGGATACATAGCTACCTGATGAAGTTGGGCTTCACTCATAGTAATACTGATCCAAACCTTTACTTCAAGGTTGATAGAGAAAAGCCTCTCATTCTAGTGTTGTATGTGGACGACCTCTTCCTGCTAGGTGTTGACCCTCTCATTCATCAATGCAAGAGGTCTCTCGTTGCTGTGTTCGAGATGAAGGACCTAGGATTGATGCACTACTTCCTAGGCCTAGAGGTCTGGCAGAGACCTGGTGATATTTTCCTTTCTCAAGGAAAATACATTGTGAAGCTTTTGGAAAAATTTGGTATGGTGGATTGTAAATTTGTGTCGACACCAATGGGGCTCAACCTTAAGAATTTGAGTGGCAGAGCTACTGGGCCCATGCAAGAAAATCCTACTGAGTATCTTCAACTCGTAGGGGCCTTAATGTTCTTAGTTAACACCCATCCAGACGTATGTTTTGCAGTGAACACTTTAAGTCAACATATGGTTGATCCTCAATACATTCACTAGGTTGGTGCCAAGAAAATCTTGAGATATCTCTAGGGCACGATAGACCATGGTCTAATATACACTGCCGGGAGCATGACACTCCATGGATATACTGATGCCGATTTCACTAGCAATGTGGTGGATCACAAGAGCACATCTGGATTTTTCTTCACAAGTAGGTATGCTTTGAGCAGGAAGAAGAATTTGGTAGCCTTGAGCACCACTGAGGCTGAATACATTGTAGCATGTATGGCCTTTTGTGAAGTCACTTGGTTGCAAAATATCTTTAGTGAGTTGTTCGAGCATGTGCTATATGCCACCATTATCATTTGTGATAACCAGAGGGGGATTAGTTTGTCAGATAATCTTGTGTTCCACAATCGATCCAAGTATGTTGATGGCTGGTACCACTTTATCCAGGATATGGTACAGCGAGGCATCGTAAGGCTCGATCATGTAGGAACTGGTGAGAAGGTCGCGGATATTCTCACAATTCCCTTGGGGAAGGTCGTGTTCCTAACCTTTTGTGAGAATATTGGAATTAGGGAACAACCCTATTTTGAGGGTCCTATTGGATGATGAGCTCTTGGAACTCTGGGGGATTTGGGGATAACTTCTCGAAGCTATAAGCAACCATAGGGCTAGGCTTTCCGAACCTTTTTAGTGTGCTTCTGCCCCACCATTATGATTATTGATTTGGTTCACCTCTCGTGATCTGTGCCCCGTATGCATCCAACCCATTTGAGTTCCAGACTCATGGGAAGTACCTCTCATTTGTCCAGTGAGGTGGGAAAATCTAGAGACTAGTAGCAAAGACTGATGGATGCATCAGAGATTGTCGTACTCTCTATCTAGGATGGCATGGTCCAACCACTTGATTTTAGATCAAGTCTAGTGAGGTTTCATACCTCCAACTGACTTCGAGTTAGTATATGACTCTCTTGATTCCAAGTGATTTTTCGGACCTCCAACTGACTTCGAGTCTGTTATCACCTAAAAATTTTCAAAACATCAATGTGTCAATGATATTTTTGGTCATGGTTCTAAATTCAGTTTAGAAGTCAATTTAGGATTTGGTTAAGGGTGGGTTATATTTTTATAAGTTCAAAGGTCATCATTAAGTTCAAATAAAGTCTTTTAAAGGTCCATTCATTGTTAAATATCCATAATTTCTATTTGGGATTCATTCCATAAAGTTTTAGTTCAAAACTCTACAATTAGCCAAGAATCCACGTTTTCCTAGCGCCACTAGTTCAAAAAAATTGATTTGCGCTACAAAACACTAATAGTTTCGTAGCGCAAACAGGGAAAAATACAATGTCAGCGCTATGAATGCGCGGTTTCTTAACTGTCTTGTCATTTGAGCTGAAATATGTCAGAATCCATTAGGAAATGATAGGTTAGTGGTATGATGAGTCAGTTAGTGATGAGATTCAATGTACTTACCCATCTTGCAGTCATCATTGTCATGATAGGGTATGAATGAGGCATAATTCAGTTTTGAGATGACATTTCAAATTCAAAACCTTGCTTAATTGGTCATTCTCATTTCCTTTGCCTCCATTCGAGTGTCTAAGTTCTAAAGTATCAAGCCAAACCTGTGGTTGTTCCATACAAGTTTTCTACATCTTAATCAAGCGAGGCTGATATAAACTAATCAAGCGAGGCTGTTGTTTCACATATTCAAGCGAGGCCAATTCAATTTATCAAACGAGGCTAATAGGTTTTCTGTGAAGCATGGAAGAGGAAAAGAAAGTCCACAGAGGGGGACACTACTTAAGACATGAGCCTATAGATATGAAGGCCATAATTTAAGATCAAGCAGTGATGGAGGCGTTCAGAAGAGTAGGTTGTCTTCGGTTTTGTGAAAAGTTGCAGGGGTTCCACACACAGGTTTCCAAAGAATTTTCCTTGAACTTCAATGGAACAAATACCAAGGTTGGGATGCTAAATGTTTCAATTTCACCATAGACTATTGCTGTTGTGACAGAGATACCAAGGGGTCAATAAACTTGGTTTAAAGGTTTCAAATTTGATATGGAGCCATGCCAAGAATTCATGAAACCTGAGTATGCAGATATGGACCTAAATAATGCAATCCCTAGAAGCTCAATCAATGACACTAATCAAAAGCTATTGTTCAGTATTTAGAGGTATTTTACATGTGAAGGTAGATATCATAAGGTTTACACATATCATTTCAAGCTGCTTCTACATTTGACAGGTAAGATTTCAGTTGATTTTCCCTTTTATCTGCATAGGAGTCTTGCTAAAATGGATGATAAAGTAAAATCCAAATCTGAAGGTTGTGAAACATCTTTGTTTCATCATGGTTTGATGAAGTTATTGATTTGAATGAGCTTCAGAATATAGGTAGGGATTGGTCATCCTTTTTGTTTATAAATGGTTTTGAGTTGGAAACATTAACTCCTGCTAGAAACCCTAAAACTAAAGGAACTCCATCACCACTAGTAGCAGAGTCTAGCCAACCAGTAGTTGCAAAACCAAAGGAATTTGTAAAACTGAAGCCAAGGAAACAAGTTGAGAAAAGGACAGAGCAGACACAAGTGCTTGATACTCCAACTCCATCACCTGCAAGACAGAGGTCAAAGATTGTCAAAGAGGCAAAACAGAAAAAAGATGTCAACGAGAAGGAAATCAAAAGAGTAATAAGAAGCCAAGCAGTGGCATTAAAGGGGAAAAAAGTTGCTACAGATACAGAGGACAACCCAGTGAGAAAGGGAAACTTATATGACATCTTGCATGCAATTGACATAGAGGAGACACCCATTGTTCAAGCTGAGTTCATTGGAGTGGATGAGCCTAAACAGAAAAAAGCTAAGTCTGCAAAGAAGCTTGAGTTTGAGGGTGAAAATGCAGCCTTCATCTTTCAAGCAAGGAAACCTACAACTAGACATGCTAAGAAAATTAGTGAAAGTAGCAAGGAAGTTCAAGAAACTATTGAGATAGTTAAAGCCCCTGAAGAAGTTGTTGATTTATCAACACCTACAGTGAAGCATACAGCCAGCATAGCAAAGAAGGGAAAAGAAGAAATGACAGGGTTTAAACATCTTGAGTAGAAATTAAGGTTGGAAAATCAAGAAATCGCTATGATGAGAAAGAGGGCTAGAAATCACAGTATTGATAAAGAAGAGTTCAACAGAATGAAGGCACTGGGGGAAGGTAAAATTGGTGTTATTTCTGAAACTCCAAGCAGTGCAGAGCAGTTTTTCACATGGATAGTTACAGCCATCAAGGAAGCTAAATTTGTTAGAGTAATAAATACTCGCTTAAGAGCTAATAACAGGAGGCTTAAAGATAAATTGGAGGACTTGGACCAGTAGTTGAAATTGACTCAGGATGAGTTAAAGAACAAAGGTGTTAAAATGAAAATCATTAAAGAGTCAAAAGCTAAACTAAGTGAAAAATGAAGAAAGGACCTCATGAAGACTGAAATGATTGTGGTTTCAGTTTATATGGATTTTTTATACTCTAGAATCAGTTTTATTTTGATTTTTGGCACATTTACAATTTTCATTTTGGAAAATTTTGGACAAAACTGCTCACTCAGCAGTTTCGTAGCGCAGACAGTATAAAAAGGGTGAAAAGCACTATGAAACTACTGTAGCAACTTTTTTGCCCTTTTTTATCAAATTTTGGGGGGGTAAAAACATGAATTAAGAAATGAAAATCCTGAGGAGGATGTATTTAAAGATAATTAAGTCAGTTTTGGAGGAAATAGGTCAATATTTTGAAGAAGAAATGGTAAAAGAGTTGTGCTACGAAACTGTGTTATTTTCATAGCACAGTCTATTACAACTCATTTGAACAATGTCAAGATGGTTTGGCATAGCTGGAGCTTAGGGACGATTTTTGGCAGGTGTTACTTCAATTCCTAACAACAAAGGACCTCGAAATGATGAACTCATGATTGTCAGAACATTTCAAAATTGCAAAGCACCCTATGCCTAGAAAACAGGGTATTGTTTCCTGTTTTGATGGAGGTCAGCATTATGGTCATCAAGATTTAAATCCAATCATCTAGATTCGACCAGGTGTTAATACATTTGGCAAAGGATGTAATTTAATTAAGATAAGGTTTTTATACATTAGTGATTAAGAGTTTGAATCCTACTTGTAATAGGATTGTTTAGTAGATTAGTTTTCCTTTTGTAATAAATACCATGTCATATGGTTAGGCAAGGTGTCAAGAGTCAAGATTTCAATGTATATAGCATCAAATAAGGTTATCTTATGTTGTAAATGATCTATAAAATATCAAGAAGTAGAATATGTTGGGGTTGGACATTTTTAGCAAAAGATTGTTCTTATTGTAATTGACTGGTTTTCAGCTAATACATAAATTTCTACTTAGCCAACTTAAGATTCAGAAGGAGTTCTAGTGTGTTCTTGTTCTAATTGCATCTTTTATTATCCTATTGCAGTGGTGGTTGTCTATGTTACTCAGAATTCATCTTTGATGCTCTGACTTCCTATATAGATAAACTAACTATGTTTTTTACAGTTTCACATGTGTATCTCTTGACTAAAACTTTGATATGCCTCAACTTCCATGTTAAGTAGATTTATTGGTTTACTGAAACTATTTTGACTCCATAAGCCCAATGTGTACTTGTTGATGTGATTTTCAACCTAAATTTATCATCTATTTGATTATTACCCCACAGAGAGTTATCCATCTATATTTTTATCAAAAATCATGAACCCTTTGAGAGAGCCCTCTCAGGTTGAGGAGGCTAAGCCTCAATCAAATGATTGGTTTGAAATATTTACATGAGATTGATTTGATTAGCAGCCTATCAGGTCCAATTTTGTGATAACGGGGTCAGTGAAACTAACTTCAGATTAGTGTATGACTCTCTTGAGTCCAAATGAGGTTTTAGACCTCCAACTGACTTCAGGTCAGATAAACCAACTTTGGGTTGGTATGAGACTCTTTCTGAGTCCTATAGAAGTTTCAGACTTCTGGGATAAATCTGTCAGCCAGGAATGATGTCTTTATGACTAACCCACTTCTGTTCTGAAATAAAGAAGCTAGCAAAGCAAGTTACAACGGGATGACGCACGATGTTTGGATTGCACAGGTGGATGGAGTTCTCCCTAGTTGAGAGGGAGTGTTAATTTTGGAAAACTAGGTCCAAACTCCATGTTGTGATGCTCAGGTGAAGATGCCAATATTTTTATTGGATTCATATTTCGGAGAGGTGCAAGATTGATCTAAATATCACCTTGATCCGATGAGCAGAACATTTATTTTGAATTTATTCAAAATATGTGCAGGTCGGCTTGAAGGCTTTGTGCCCCAGCAATTGTGTCACACACCCTCATTGATGGATATATATTAGTCAACGTTGGAGGACTTTTTCACTCATCTCATCCTCACACATTCTCCCTCCTCATCTGATTCGTTCAATCACCTTAGAGGCTCTTCTCTTCACACGTGGGAATTTCAACAAGCTGCACTTTTATGTTTTCAGCCTAGGGTTTCTACAGTATAATTGACTTTGGTCAACGCAAGGTCAAATGGACCTGAAAATCTCCCAAAATTTTGATTTTCCAAATCCGCATTTTTTGGCCCTATTCTCGAGGCTAGACGTTGACTTTGACTTGGTTGCGTTGACCTAGCTGCTGCTACTATTTGCGTTGACCGTTGACTGACAGTGTTGACTTTTGGGTTGACTGTTATGGTTGTCCTAGAGGGTTGTGTGACACTAATGGTTGGTTGAGCATATTGAGACTTTGTTGGTTGAAGCATCCTGTTGACCGTCGTAATGCACCAACACACTTATATATTTTGGCTTGTCTTATGTCAATCTATTGGTATGTTCTATCAACATTTTATTTTATTGCTTATGTGATTGTTGACTGATATTTTGATAAAAATTAAAGTTGCATAAAGCATATAACATCTACAAAAATTTACAGAATTGGACCGAGAGATGTCGTGAATCATTTGAGGATTTAAAGAGAAGGATGATGACAACGTTGATACTGAAGTTTCTTGAATTTGAGAGATCATTTGAGGTGCACACAGATGCTTCAAATTTTGTGATTGGGGGAGTGCTCATGCAAGATGGACATCTGGTGACATATGAGAGTCGGAAGTTGCAGGAGAGAGAGCAATGGTATTAAGTTCATCAAAAAGAGATGACTACTATCATCCATTGTTTGTAGATATGGCAACATTATTTGATTAGGAATCCATTTGTTGTCAAGACTGACAATTTGTAGTGATTTATTTTTCATCCCAACCGAATTTGTCAGAGAAGCAGACCCATTGACAAGACTTCATGGCAGAGTTCGACATGAATATTGAGTACAGGTCGGGTAGAATCAATGTAGTTGCAGGTGCCCTCAGCAAGAGGGGATAGTTAGCCGCACTTTAGGAGGAAGAAGACCATGTTGAACAAAGTAGGAGTCGGGTTCAAATGAGTGAGGAGATACAAAGTAGACTTCGTGCAAGTCTAGAGGCCGATACTCAGGAAAAGAGCATTGTGAAGGAGGTGAAGGAAGGGAAGAAGAGGAAGTTCTTTTTGCGAGATGGACTCTTGTTTTATGGTAACCGACTCTATGTTTAGAAGTCATATAAACTTAGGAGGAACCTCTTAAAGGAGTGCCACATTCTCCGTTGGCTTTCCACCCAAGGCAATGTCGTTCTTTGGCATTACTGGAGAGAGGGTACTTTTGGAAGAAGATGAGGGAAGATGTGGAGGAGTATGTGCATACATGCATCATTTTTCAATAGGAAAAATAGGATGTCAGGAGACAAGGAGGATTATTGCATCCTTTGTTGATTCCAGATGGACCTTAGATGAGTGTTTCGATGGACTTCATCACTCAGTTACCGCAGGTGCAAGCATATAATGGGATCATGGTCATTGTTGATCATTTTTCCAAGTATGTTGTCTTCATTCTGACAAAGATACTTTGTGGAGTTGAGAAGACAGCTGCGTTATTCTTCAAGAATATTGCGAAGTATTAAGGGATGCCTTTGAGTATTGTATTTGATCGAGATTCATGATTTACAAGCATATTTTGGACTACTTTATTCAAGCTAGTCGGGACAGAGTTGTTGCACAGTTCGAGTTACCATCGGCAGACATATGGGCAAATTAAACGTATCAACACGTTGTTGGAAGACTACTTGAGACATTATGTGAGGCTGATCATAAAAATTGGCATGAACTCTTGGATGTGGCTCAGTTTAGCTACAACTTGCAAAAGAGTTCTGCAGAAGGATATAGTCCATTTGATTTGGTTAATGGAAAGATGTCAGTTTCTCCACACACCATGTTACCAAGAGGATACATGAAGAGTTTGCATGCGAAGAGGTTTTTGACAATATGGGAGGAGTCCTTAGAGTTAGCACAGGTACTCTTGACAGATGCAGTAGGGAGAATGAAGAAATGGGTAGACAAGGATAGGAGGGATGCACACTTCGATGTTGGAGACATGGTTTTTCTGAGGATCATCGAATATCAGTTTCAGTCACTGAAAGGGACTGCAAGATATTTGATGAGGAAGTATGAAGGACAATTCCAGGTGAAGAAGCTAGTTGGAGAGGTTACTTATGAGCTTTAGCTACCGAACCACATGTGATCTAAAAATATTGTGTTCCACGTGAGTCAGCTCAAGAGGGGCAGACTTTGTGCACATCATCCTAAGAGAGTAGCACCACCGAGGGGACTAGTGATGATCATGGACAGGCCAAACTTAGCTTTGGATAATATCTTGGATCTTAGGACAACAGGGGTTGGCAGTGCCATGAGGAGGGAGTACTTCATGCTATGGAAAGATGCACCAGAGGAAAGAGGTTAAGAGACAGAGGATTCAGTGTGGAGATGGAAAAAGGAGATGGCACAGTTTGACGAGGAGTTGGCATAATCAATTGGATTGTCAATGACGGCAATGACTCGTGGTGGGGAAGGATGTCAATACCCCGAGTTGGCATCAGCGCTCTTAGGCGATTCAGGCGCCCGTGACGCTTGAGGATGAGTCGTGAGCATGTGCGCGCCCATGTTGCACGATGAAGATGGGCGTAGTGGCAAGCACCCATCCGGCTCATGAACATGTGTGTGTATTTCGGTTCGATTAAAGACACGTGGTGGAGGCAAGTCGTGTAGCGGTTAATAATTGTGCATGGTGGATGGGCGACTCGATGGAGCTGTGGGCACAGTGCGAATGAGCGAGGGTACACACCGAAAAAGGTGCACCCACCCGAACGTGTAAAACACATTAGAGGAAATTTCAGCCTAAAAATGGTCTCCTAAGGAAAAATAATAAAATAAGAGTTACAAATTTTGGAGGGAAAAGAAGAAAATTACTTTTTTTAATTGTATTTTCGGCTTATCTCCTTATAAGTTTACTCAAATTTCACGTTTAGACACTCATTAGATGCGGAATTAAATTCCACATCTAACGAGTACCCATTATGCATACTTTTAAGAAGACCCACATTGATAAAATTTGTAGATATATTAAAAAAAATGTGTTGAAACACGTTTTTTTAATGTATCTACAATTTTTATCAAGGTGGGTCTTCTCAAAAGTATGCATAATGGGTACTCATTGGATGTGGAATTTAATTTTCATCCAACGAGTGTCTACACTTGAAATTTGAGTAAACCTATAAGGAGATAAGTAAAAAATACAATTAAACAAAATAATTTTTCTTCTTTTCCCTCCAAAATATTTACGTGTACCTCTACTTAAATTTAAATAATTTTGAATGGTTTACATATTATGACATGGAAATTACATGAAAATTTCATGGCCACTTTTAGGCTGAAATTTCCTCTAATGAGTTGGCTCATGAATGGATGTGATGGGCGTTTAACCAAGTGGAAGTTCATCTCATTCAAATGAAAAGAAACAACGGTTCAATGGAGCAGGCTGAATGGGTATTTATAACTGAGAGGCAGCTTGCTCCAAGTGGACAACCATAAAGAGTAGCATGAAAACCACAAGGCCGTAGTTTGCAAGGCGAAGGAGGTCGCTTGCAGTGTGAATGAAACAGAAGAGTTGTAGGCAGATTCGGGCAAGGTCGTGCAGGCCGAGTTGGGTCACCATAGTGGTATGGGCCATGCGCTCGCGAGGCGGGCAGGTCAAAATGTTGTACAAAAATTTACTGTGTTCAGACTATAATGACTGTTGTACTAGGCAGAGTGTTGCGCCCATTCAGGGCAGCCTCTTATACTTGTAAATTATTTTGAATAAAATAAAATTTAACTATTAAACATTTATTGCATGGTATGGTCTCTTGGTTGGAATTTCTGCATTTGTGTACTGTTATGAATTCCTGACATAACATAATTAAAAAAGAAGAACAATAATAAACTTAACAGTGGTAAGGTGTAGTCTGGAAGTAGAAACCACTAACCATGATGACTCTTGTCAATGTCGCACGACGCCCCATGCAGTGCGGCCGCCCTTGGGCCATGAAACATTTTTCGGTCGTATTATATCAATCAAATTAAGGCACAAAATTGACCAACGAATGGACAACATGTGGATATGATGGAAACAGCGTAGGTGGCTAACTCATATGACTGCCAGCGAGAAATACAACAATCGGGGTTATGGTGGCTTATGGTAGTAGTGTGTGGAGGCGTCGGTTGGCAAGTGTCGCAGAAACTTGAGGACGGAACATTGAGGTAGTTCGGGCATTGCTGGTGGTGGCTGTGTTAGAGAACGATGACATTTGTGTGGGCCACAAGGCCTCATTTTTATTTTTTTAATATATATATATTTCTATTTCTATTTCTATTTCTATTTCTATTTTGTTCTCTTTTTTAATATAAATATTTTTTCCCTGTATAATATGTTTTTTTTTAATATTTTCTCTTTCTTTTTCTTTTTTTTGTATTTCAACCCATTTTTTTAATAACTTTTTTTTTTACTTTTTTTCTAATATATTCCTTCTTCTTATTTTTTTAAATGGCCAAAGGCCTGAAGATGAACACTGCAAAATGGAGAACCTCCAAAACTTGTATAGTGAAACACTTCGATTACAACGACAACAAGGTTGACGACAAGTTGATGGCCAAAGGCTGGATTAGACTGACTTTATGCACAGTTGAGCAGCCACACGATCGAAAAACTCTAATACCAATGTAAAAAACAAAGTTTGTATACCACAATAATCTTCTAAACACTTCAAAGATAAATACATCCATTGTAGGATAAGTAATTATATATAAAAATAATTGAATACCCGTGAGATATGAGATGTTACAAATGAGGACCTACTTATATACCTAGGCAGGTGTCCCTTTATGAATGGTCATGTCCTTAGGGACATACCTCTTCATTATTTACGATGTGTTATTATTATTTACATTTACATTATTTATATCTATATTTTATTCATAATAGAGAGACATATATTGATTGGTATTTTTTAAAATAAAGATAGCTAATTGAACAGTGGAGAGACCTGATTTGAAAATTTCCCTGCAAAAAAAAGAGAAATGCATAGAGGAAGAGACGTAGAAGAGAAGTTGACTTGAGACAGAGATGCAGAGAAGATAAGCAGTTGTAACGGAGTAGAGATATAATACATAACAGAAACAAAGATAAGGAAGAATTCAAAATTAGAGACCAGGTAATCCAGTGAAATAAACTTTCATATAACAAGGGATTGCAACCTCCTTCTAGTTAGTAGCATGAAAAAGAATGGGTTGGAGCCTATAAGAAGAGGGAGGGGATGCTCCCAAAAATTTGTAGTTTGCAGAAGAAAAGAGAGGTTGATGACTCCTATAGGGAGAAGCCTACAAAAATTGATGTAAAGGAGTGGGCACTTGCCATTACATCACAAAAATAATTTGTAGTCTTCTCCCTTTGTGGGTTTCCATTTATATTTGGTGTCTACATGTGTCGCATGTGTTACTTGTGTGTTTGATTTGGAATTCATGGTTAACTGTTGAACACCTATATAAATCTACAAATTGTTAAAAAATATATATATATATTAAAGCTCTGTCAAAATAATTTGAAATTGGTCATTGATAAAAGACAATTATTAATCACCCCCTCTCAATAATTACCTAGTTTCAAACAAAAAATGTCTGTACATGGAAAACCTTATTGAGTGGTTGAGGAAGTAGTTGGATGAAAATTACTATCACTTATTGTTTGGTTGAGATATTTTTTCAACTAGTTATGACTATTATAGGTAATATTTCTATCTAGAAGGAAAATCTTCGTATATATATGTGTGTAGAATTACATTAGTGAATAGAAAAACCAACACAATTTTGTGTGATAACACTTCTCTTATTTATGATCTGATATTATTTGTTTTTAAAAAATATTAATTATTGGTTTATATATTAGAAAAGAGATATTTTAATGCATAACCTTCAACAGTGTATGAATACAATAATGCCTAGGAACAATGGAACAATGAAAACAACAATGCCTAGGAACAATGGAATAATGGATAGAAAATGTGACAATGACCAAAAACCATAAATAGAAGCATAGATTTTGATGCATTGCAATCACCAATTTATGAAGCTAAGGATGAATATAAAATATGGTTAGCCTTTGCCATTTTGATCTACTTTAAAAAGCTCTAATATTTCTAGTTTCAATTTTCACAATCTAGTTAATGGTAGAAACACAGAACAACGTTTCCAAAGGCTTTATTTTACCAAATATCATATTTGAGTGTGTAAAATATTTTTGAGAGACATGTTAAAATTGAAACAATAATGCTTTACTAAAATTACAGGGGAAATATAATTGCTCTCCTTTTTATCAAAATTGTATATTAATATTACCAAATAATAGTTTTTATTTACAAAAATATTACCATTCATTACAGCCATAAAGGCACTAATAATTATCAAGTAGGCAAGGCATGGCATGGTCTTAAAAAAAATGCAAAGAAAAAAATTTGGCTTTATAAACAACTGTGAGGAAATTCAATAAAGAATAAAATTGTTGAAAAAAAAAAAGTATATGTGTACTTGATACAAGAATCAGGAAGAAAGTGAGAAACTAGAAGAATTGAGTATTGAAATCAATCTGATTGTTGCTAAAAGTGAAATGCATGAAATGTAATGCAGCCCCCAAACTTGAATAACATTTAAGTCATTCAAGTCCAAATATGGGATTCACCACATAGAGATATATATGATATGGTGCAAAATGAATTACATTATGTCATGTTCTCTCCTAATTTGGACATAAAACTTAGAAATATTTTGATAGTGCAAATCATTTCTAGGAAGTGTTCTCTTTGCACTCTTTGCATTTTTCTAGGAAGTGTTATAATAAGATAAGTACCAAATAAAATTGAAAATAGATTTCAATCGGTATACACAACTTTTTGGCCACGTCTCAAAAAAACCAGCAATAATAAAAAAAACTACTTATTTGGGATTTGAATGGATTAAAAAGTGAAAATTTGACAGTAAACGATTATAGCTGAATGAACATTATCTTTAAAAAAAAACCACCAAATTGTTTTGGGGAAACTTAATTGGAAAGTTAGTGAGAATGAAGTATTATGATTGAAGTCAAAACATTGTAGTCAAAACTATGTTCACTATACTATTATTTTGTAAAATTAATACAAAATAACTGCTTTTTACTTTCAGATTCAAATGGATATTATTGAGCGAGTTAGGAAATCATGCACGACTTGGTGCACTTGCAATGGAGTTTCCTCACTTATAATAAATCTAAAGGTAAGGAAATTTTGATGGCATTACCTAAAGCAAGCTTTATCATGAGCTGGAAACAATTCATCTCAGTTAATCATCTACCTTCTTCCAATAAAAATATAAGTTTATTTTAGTTGAGTGAAAAGGAGTTATGGTGGATGTTATCATCAACAAGTGTTAGGGACATTCATTATCATTGACAGCATAACTATGGAAATATTTCCAAATAATCGAGTGTTGTAGAAATACCTTGGCTTAGATATCTCGATTTTCAATTGGTCGGGGAAATGAAATGCGAGCACTAGAGAGGGTGTCACTGTAGATTTTTCATCTTTTTCAAACATGCATTCCCTTTAATTTTCTGTATTGCACCAATTGTACATTGAATTTGTTAGATTCTTTAATTTATATATGCAAGACTTGTGATTCCATTCCAAAATTCACAAGTCAAAATAATCAATGATATTGTCTAACTCACCCTATTAATAAGATGGAGTGTTTTTTTTAAATTAAAGAAAACTAGATAAAATTTTGAAATCTTATAGCTGAGTTTAATTTAGACAGGTAGTGTGTGTTTCGACGCAATAAAGGTCACAAATTTTGAATGCTACTTTAAACGGAGGAATATATTGAATACAAAATTGTAACTTTTAGAATTAGAACATGATATGTGAGAAGAATTTGTGGGCTAGCGCTCGCTACTTATGATTCTCTTACAAATGTACTTGGCCATGTTTGAAATTCAGAGGAAAATTTTCTGGCATTACCAAATTTTTCGCTCAAACTACAAAAATTACTTGGAGCAAACCCAAATATGGAGGTGTTGGCCCGCAATCGTTGTGTTTGGGAAGCTTGTTAAAATCAGTCATAATTGGGAAGTTTCTTCCACCTTATAAAATAATTGTGGCATTCCCAAATTTGTCGTTTAAACTACAAAACTTACTTAGAGCAAACCCAAATATGGAGTTGTTGGCCCACGATCATTGTGTTTGGAAAGCTTGTTAAAATCATTCATAATTGGGAATTTTCTTCCATCTTATTAGAATACTAGTGGAATAATGGAATCAAGAGTAAAAAATTGAGTCATTAAATTCTCCAAAAAACACAAAGAAACTTGTTAAATCAATAGAAACAAGAATTCAAAAAATAGGGTCATCAAAACCAAAGGGACAAGATTATAGTCTTACAATCTCAACCTAGATCATAAACAAACAAATTGAGTTTGCTTGAGGTTTCGTAATAAGAAAGATGATGGCTTGGCCTAGACCCCTTACGTGTGTACTGTAAGTAATCACTTCACCTCCAACTGGAAAGGGAAGGATATTATGTATTATTGTACTACTGTTAATTGGACATGTTCATCATGTTAATTCACTTAGAACTTGTCAGAACTGTAGCAAAGAGAAAAAAATGTGCCAAAGAAATATAAAAGAATAACCTAGTTGAAATTTGATATGCGGAGCTTTTTATTTTTTTGTTGAGAGAAGAAAAAAAAAACATTTTTCATTATTTATAAAATTGTTTATATGAATACATCATTTTCACATATCTAAAAAAAACATTTTTCATTATTTATGTTACACCATTTTTTGGTCATCTAACTCTTCATCATTAGATGGACCCAAGTACACCATGTAAGACCAGTTTTACCCCAAGTAAAACTGCTTTCACTATGTTAATTAGGAAACCCCAAAAGGAATAATTAATTAAACCATAATTTAATTATTATTCCCAGTCAAGTTTAACCCAAAAACAAAGAAATTAATGAGATAAACCCATAGTTATCTTATTATTTTCTAGGAATAATTATTTAAATAATATTCCTTGTTAAATATGACCAAATCAACCACCATTAATCAACTAAATCATTATTTATTTGATTATATCCCAACCACTTACTTAAAAAGATAAATAAATCATTTATTTATTTATTTTTCACTAATCAAGGGATTTGACCCAAGTCAAACACCCTTTCCCTCCAACAAATAATAATAAAATATTCCATAGAGGTGGATCTAGATGTGATTAACATTATTTTAATCATGCACCAAGATCTAGAAGGACCCAATATTTTGTTATAAATAGGAAGGCTTTCCCCATCATTCTTCACCTTTTGTTGCATACTAGATCACTCTGGATCTATACACTCGGTCTCATTTTCCGCCATTGTTGCTCCCATTGAGCTCTACCTTCTACATTGGGTTTTCTACATCTACAAGAGAGAGAAAGCTTAGATCTGAAGTGCTGAGGACTACAAAGAACCCATCCCATTGAGGAGATCCGGATACACCTTCTTGTTTCCTCCCAGGTGCCCTGTAATATAAAAATTCATTCAAAAAATCGTGTTCTTGTCTTGTCTGTTGGATGCATGGAGCAAACTCTTTACTTTACCGCTTAATATCTTTCCATTTATAGATCTGTTTGTTGCAGCACTTTAACTACTAATTGCAGATCTGAAGATGTTTTGCAGCCATTATTGTTGTTAGGGCTATTAGTTATGCGTAGCTAAAGTGGTTCTTTTTCGTACGCTTCGACAAAGAATTCATACTAACAATTTATAAAAAAATTTATATGAATCCATATCATTTTCACATATCTCTTCATGTGTGTTAGTGTCTGTCTATACAGCCTGTCACCAGTGATCAAATGGAGCCTTATCCTATCTTGTAGGATCTCGAAGTCAATTTTATGTCATTTCATTAGGTCTTCCAGTAAAAATTTGGTCACTGGGTAGTATGTCTAGGGCTATTTCCACTCCTTCCAAAATTTTCACATGTCGGTCCTTGTCATCACTCAGTTGAGTGTATCACGATGAAATATCATCATCATGATTTCATTCAACTCAGTGTCTCCATTAGGTCATTAGGGTTTCAATCACCAAAATTTTTCATTCCATGCATAAATATGGAAAAGGAGGAGTGGTAATAGGTAAGGTTTTTCAATGAAGTTTGGTTTCAAAATTTAATTTATGTTTCATATTATGTAATAAGTTTCAAAATCCAAAGCTGCATAAGCAAGTTTTCAAAGAAAAGTGAAAATCATGAGGTGAGTCACCCTACCTCTTTGAATATGTAAGTCAAATAAACCCTTCCCATAGTAATTTTCACTTTCCCCGCATCCACATACACTCCCTGGAGCCCTCACGCCCCCTCACTTTCACTCCCTAAACTTTCAAATCCAAACCCTAGACCCTACACCACACTACTAGCCTACTACTGCATTTTTGACAGCTTCCTAGACCTAGACCTGTAATAAAATTCCCTAGGTCTACTCCTACCCTAATTCCCTTCCATTTCACTTCCTAAACCTTCCTAACACCCTTACCTACTTCCCTAATTTTTCCCATCCCCATTTCCCTCACTTGACCCCTCCATCCTACTCCATTTCTCCATTCCCCTGTTTTTCACTATTAGGGTTTTCCCCTTGCAAAGTACATATGGAGGGAGATAAGAGGCCTTACAACAAGGGAGGCCAAATGTCAAAATATGAACCACTCAACACACATGAGGTTATTTCCTCTCCACTTGCCAAGCAGTGCCAAATTATAAGAAATCATAGCTTCACATTTCTAAGTTATGGGCTGCCTAAGGTTTACAGTGCACACATGGACATTTTTTTCTTCAAAATGTGTTTCTGACCAAATAGAGATGAATTTTCCAAAATTGAAAGAGGTTAATTTCCATAATACACCAAGGAAAAAAAACCTTCCTCAGTTTAAACATAAGTATTAAGATTTGGGAGAAATGGAAAAAATACAATTTCCACAAGAGGGTTTCTACACTTCTGGACAGCTTTACTTCAAGATAGATTTTCAGTGGTTTGGAGGTGGTGTTTGCAGTGCTTAATGACTCCATTTTATAGGATAAATCCTAATATTTCCAATGGTGACTTAATATATTTATTTGGACCTCGGGAAGGCCTCCAAAAGTCGCCCCCCCTGTTACCCCCCCTCCACCCCCCCGCGTGTGATTAGTCGTGGAAGGAATATAGCACAAACCCAACATTCTCCCACTTGTTGTTTTCTTTCTGTAGGGGGCCACAGGAGAGTTGAGTCATTAGCCCAGCTTTGCAACACCCATTGTTTCTCTACACCAAGAGAACTTCTAAGTGCTCACAGACTTTGTCAATGCATCTACAACATTCTTCAAAGTGTCCACCTTTACCAGCAACACCCTTTTAGCTTCAACCATATATCTCACAAAATGATATTGAACATCAATGTGCTTTGTCTTTGAATGATAAGCAGGGTTCTTAGCCAAGAAAATTGCACTTTGGCTATCACAATCTATTCTTATAGCTTGTTGCACCAACCCCATACTTGAACACAATCTCTGCAACCAAACTGCTTCCTTGCTTGCATGAGTGGTTGCTATGTATTTAGCCTCTATAGTTGAAAGAGCCACTACAAACTATATTTTACTCATCCAACTGGCTGCACCTCCAAATAGGCTAAACACATACCCACTTGTAGATATTCTTTGGTCTAGATCTCCAGCCCAGTCAGCATCAACAAAACCACGAATTTCCAACACTCTTTCCAATCTTGGTCTTCCCTGGTAGCACAAGCCATAATCACTAGTGCCACACAAATATCTGAAAACCCGCTTTACTACTATCCAATGCTCCTTCCCTGGGTTTGACATAAACCTGCTCAATACTCCCACTGCATGTGCAATGTTTGGTCTAGTATAGACCATTGCATACATCAGGCTACCCACTGCACTTGCATATGGAAAACGGGACATATCCTCCTCTTCTTGTTGTGTCTTGGGACACTGTTCAACAGACACCTTTGTACCTATAGGAATCGGAACATTCACCGGTTTACTATCCTACATATTGAACCTCTGCAATATAGTCTCGACATACATCCTCTGGTTTAACAAAAGCTTTCTCTTTGCCCGATCTCTCTTAATTTCCATGCCCAAAATATAGTTTGTAGCACCAAGATCCTTCATGTCGAATTTGGAGAACATTTGGGTTTTCAAATCTTGGATAATTTCTTTGTCATTTCCAATCAAAAACATATCATCCACATACAAGACCAAATAAATAACACGGTCACCAATTAATTTAAAATAAACACAGTGATCCTCCTTTCTTCTGGTGAAGCCTAGTCCCTATATATAGGTATCAAATTTATGATATCACATCCTTGGTGATTGTTTTAACCCATACAGAGACTTCTTTAACCTGCATACCATCTCTTTCTTCCCCTTCACCATAAAGCCTTTAGGTTGCTTCATGTAGATCTCCTCTTCCAGATCCCCGTGAAGAAATGTTGTCTTCACATCCATTTGTTCTACCTCAAAATCAAATGTAGCAGCAACAGATAAAAGTAATCTAATAGAAGTAACTTTGGCAACAGGAGAAAAAATATCACCAAAATCAATTTCTGACACCTGGGAATAACCTTTTTCTACCAATCGAGCTTTGTATTTCTCCACCTTGCCTTCTACATTCATCTTCTTCTTAAACACCCATTTTCTCCCGATGGGCTTCCTTCCAGTGGGCAACTCTACTAGATCCCATGCCTCATTTTTATGCAAGGATGCCATTTCATCAACCATGGCCTCCTTCCAGAGTTTTCCATCCTCTGAATCTACTACCTCCCTAACGGTTCTAGGATCATCATCAATTATAGTTAAAGCAAAATTTGAACAGAAAGCAGATGGACTATACCTTTCTGGTTGTCTTCTTTCCCGAACTGATCTTCTCACAGCTGGAGTTTGTGGCTCTTCCTCTTCTTAGTCTTCTTCTGTTGTAGAGTCTGACTCATCCTCCTTTAGCTCAAACTCTATCTTCTCAGGTTCCTTTGGTAGGACTTCATGTTTAACAACATATTTCACCTCTCTAAACACCACATCTCGACTATACACAACCTTCCTTGTTTCCGGGTTGCAAAGCTTGTAACCCTTTAAACCATCCTTATACCCAGTAAAGATGCACCTTTCAAATTTATTATCCAACTTGGTCATTTTCTCCTTTGCAACATGTACATATGCATCACATCCAAATACCCTCAGATGTGAAAGAGAGGGTTTCTTACCAGTCCATACCTCATGTGGAGTCTTATCCTCCAACGCTGATGAAGGTGATCTGCTAACTAAGTAACATGTAGTCTTCACTGCCTCTGCCCAGAATTCTTGTCCTAACCCGGTACAACTGAGCATGCTTCTTGCCTTTTCCATCAGCGTTCTGTTCATTCTTTCTGCAACTTCGTTTTGCTGAGGGGTGTATGGAGTAGTCTTCTGCCGTGATATACCACACTTCTTACAGAACCCTTCAAATTCCTTCTTGCAGAACTCCCCACCATTATCTGTCCTTAGCACCTTTATCTTCTTCTTTGTCTGGTTTTCGACCAGAGCCTTAAATTCTTTAAATCTGTCAAAGACTTCAGATTTCTTCCTCAAGAAATATATCCATGTATTCCTTGAGACGTCATCTATGAATGAAACATAGTACACAGACTTACCCAGTGATGGAACCGACATAGGTCCAAACACATCACTGTGCACAAGCTCTAATATCTTGTTCGCCCTCTTAGCACCAGAAGGAAAACTCACCCGATTTTGCTTCCCATATACAAAATGTTCACATAAATCGAAGCTATTATACATACCTTCTACCATACCATTTCCATGCAGTATCTGAAGGCCCTTCTCTCCAATATGTCCAAGCCTTTGATGCCATAGCATGGTCTTTTCTCCAGAGACTGCTAGGCTTTCCGCTCCACTTTCGAGAACCACAGAACTGTTGCTCCCAGCAATAACAGTGCTGCCCTGAAGCTTGCATAGAGTTCCAATCTGAACTCCCCGCATTAATACCAGTGCTCCCCGAACCATCTTACAGGTATCTTTCTCGAAAACTGTTTTTACACCTACATCATCCATATTTCTTACAGAAATCAGATTTCTGGCCAATGCAGGAATGTGCAGAACACCAGGAAGTGTTCTAATCCTTCCATCTTGCAGCTTCAGCTTGAATTTTCCACATCCGAAGATTCTAGCCTTCCTATCATCCCCTAGGAAGACATCAATGCCATCATATTTCTCATACTCGCAGAACCACTCACTATGGGGAGTGAAGTGAAAATATGCACCCGAGTTAATCAACCATGACTCACGATATACATGTGTATTTGAAGAAGAAACAAAATACACATCCCCACCTTCATCCGAGGTGGTTTTTGCCTCTGTAGAAGGAGCATCATCAAATCTCTTTCCTTTCTCAGGAGCCTTAGATCTGCAGTCCTTTTTGTAGTGCCCGCCCTTTCCGCATTTTCAGCACACCTTTACAAACTTTCCAGGGTATTTAGATCTCCCTCTAGATTTATATCTCCCACTCGAAACTTTGTTCTTGTTTCTATTTTGGGACCTTCCTCGTACAGATAAGGAATCTCCATTCTGACGCTCCATATTTCTCCATCTCATTTCCTCCGACAGCAAGGTTGAGACAATATCATCAAAATTCAAGGTATTTGTATTGCTACCTATTACAATAACCAGACTATCCCACGAATCTAGTAGAGAACACAACAAACTGATACACTTATCTTCATCTGAGATTTTAATATCAATAGATGACAGCTAACTTACCACAGTATTGAAGGCGTTCAGATGCTCTGTCACTGAGTCTCCATCCTTCATCCTCAGGTTATACAGCTTTTTCTGCAGGAACAATTTATTCACCAAAGACTTAGATTGGTACAAAGTCCCTAGCTTGTCCCACAAGATCTTCGTCATAGCTTCCCCAGATACATTCAACAATACTGAATCTAAGACACACAACTATATTGTGCTCTTTGCCTTCTGATCTAGTTTCTTCCAGTCTTCATCTGACATTGTCATTGGTTTAGTACCCGAATCTACCGCGATCCACTGATATTTATCCACTAGCAGATCCTCCATCTTGAGCTTCCACAACTCAAAACTCTGACCATTAAATTTCTTGATCTCTATTTTCCCACCGCTTGCCATCTTCTTTCATCGCAAGAATCGATCTCGCAGGTCTCCCACTAAATAGGGTCTACCTCAGGCCCAAACAAAAAACCCCTCAGCAACAAAGGCATCCCCTTGAAACCGAAACTGCTCTGATACCAAATGTAGGTTCTAACCCTGTATATAAATTATCTGCAAACGAATCTTAAAACAGAAATTAAACAATAGTGAGAGCATAAAACATAAAACAGATAAACACAGAGATTTTCCCCTTAATCCCAAATCGAGAAGACCAGCTTGATTTTTCATTATATTCCTTTTAGTGTTACAACACATATATACATGTTGAAGCATACATAAACCCCAATCCATTAACCCTGGATTAGAACATAACCGTAGTTCCCTTGACTGGATCTAAAAAATACTACGGGCCGAAAACCATCGTACCCTAAAACCATGTCCAAACCCATGCACAAAACCATGGGCAGGTCCGCCCATCGGAAAATAAGGACCAATAAATTTTTCCAGGGCGCTACCCCAGACCCCAACAAGGGGGGCTATCGCCCCCCTTGTTACCCTCACGCGCATGATTAGTCGTGGAAAGAATATAACATAAACCCAACAATGTGCAGTGAGTTTATGATCATGTATTTTCACTGTTATAGTCTTTATTGAATGATATATAGCTCCTCTTTCATATCTTCAGTGGCTTTCCTTACAGTTCATAGGCTGAATTCTATTAATTTAGCTCTGTTTATATGGAAATGTCATTTTGTGTTTCATGTTTCCAGTTTAATGAATTCATGAATGAACATGATCATTAAAGCCCTCTACTTTTTAAGAGTCACCATCATATCTACAAACCCTAAATCCATCATAGATCCACTTCTACCTTGCTCCTTTATATCTTTGCAACTGTAAACCCTTTAATACCTAGACCTAGCTACTTGGTTTCATCCATGATCCAACATCAATCCCTAAATTTTTAAAAACCTATCTGACCCTATCATATGTAGCCTAATATCCTTCATGTCACAGTCAATCCTTGATTGTGATCTCATTGAGAGAGTCCTCTCATCCTGGTAGGGCTAGCTACTATGTCAAAGTGGTCTGTGGTTACCTTTGTCAGTCTCATTTTCAGCGTTCGGAGAACTGGTGGAGTGCTAACATTCTGGTGACCATACTAGGGAACGAAGTGACAAATCTTCCCTGGGTGTACTATTAATTTTCATCAAATTCTAGGCATGTGGGTGATAGGCCATAGTGTTCGTGAAGGTTGATTCAAAGTTGCAGAGGGCCGAGGTGTAGAAAACAAAGAACATTTTGGCAGCGTTGTCGGGGAACGAAGTGACAAATCTTCCTTGGGAAAGAATGACAAAGATCATATCTAATTGATGATGGTCGTTAGTGATCAGGCACAAGAAAGTTGTGCATCATTCACCTAGCTACTCCAGTGTTGAAGAATCCAAAGGTTCAAAATTTTCATGGCAACTCCACTGTTCAAGATCCGATAGTTTGAAGAAATTCTTGGTGGCTTCACTGTTCTCAAATTGGATTCAACTGATCGAATGTATGCTCCTATGAATTGAACTCGTATTCTTGGTTTTCTGAATCATATTCCTTGTATATATTGGCAAACATGACTGCCAAAGTTTAAAGGTCAGGACGGAGAAGATGCTAGTTTTCATTTGGTCAAATTTCATTTTCATATTCACACACTAAAGATTGAGATTCCTATAGATTGTCTGATGAATATGTTCATGGCTAGCTTGGAGGCAAAAGTGAGATTATGGTATGAGAGCCTACCATATGATAGTTTTTATTATCTAAAGGAATTTCATTCAGTTTTCTTTAAATATTATCAAAGCTCAAATAATTCCTTATCGATTATTGATAATTGTTGTGAGATTTTTGAAAATTTCATTGAGTTTCCTGAAAATTTGCATGGGTATGAAGAGTGTCTATATGATGAGATCATAGAAGCTCATTATGATTTTTCCTCCCAACAAGAATCAGTAGCTTCCTCATTGGATGAGAAAGACCGGGACCAAGAAATAGAAATGCTAATTCCCAATCTTGAATTGAAAATCACCAAGCCAATGTTAATTACTATAAAACTCAAGTTTCTCCTCTGTCTAAAGATGAAATAGATCAGCGCCTAAAAATTCATGTTATAGGCTATATCCCAAGCTAATGCAAGTTTGCAGTGTTCACATAGTCAAGAATGTGTCAGTGAAACTTCTTCCATTATTGAAAATGAAAATCTGAGCTTAAATGATGACAGTCATGAGACTGATGAAACTATACAGGAAGTTGTTGTGAGTAAGCCAATTTGTGATGATGATTTCCTGCAAAGAGATCAGCTAACAGGGACTATTTTCTTTCATGAATATGATAGGGTTGTCATGTTTAATAATCTTGAAGAATATTTTATGTTCGAAGATGACTTATACTATGAATGGAAAGAGAATTAGTCTGAGATAGATAGTATGCTAGAGATAGAATCAAAGTTGATCATACTTAGGGAATTTACAGCCAACACTGAGATAGCAAAAATTCATACTTCCGTATGCCTTCCTATGGATCAACAACCAAGTGTACTTACAGATTAGAATAAAAGTTGTACTTGTATTTTTGCTGGATCTCAAGACAAGTAACATTTCAAATTATTCAAGATCCTTACACTGATTTGCTACAGTCAATAGGGGAGATGAATTTTCTTGTATTTCTGGATCATGAGCACATTTTCAGTGGACACTCGGAGTTGCCTATATTTTTTTTTTTTTTTTTCTGCCTGCTCGAGGAAAATGAGAGTAGAATTCAAGTAGCCATTTGCTGGCTTGGTTACACGGGAAGGATCACTTCACATGATTGTACATGTCTTCAGCAGGCAGGTAGTTGTCATCAGGATTTGAAGCCCTCGAGTCTCGGTGATATGATGCCATCAATAAGTTCAGTAAGTTTTTGTCTAGTCCAAATTAGTTCAGTTTTGAGTCAGTTTTCATTATTTAATCTCGTCTTTTGATTTTCACTCCATGCTCAATGGTTAGGCTACTTGGTCTACGGTGTTCTTGACACCTCCAAGGAGCTGCCATCCCCAGTTGGAGCCAATGTTAGTGTCAGTGTATATAGCCTGTCACCAGTGATCAAATGGACTTTTATCATGTCTTGTTAGGGTCTCAAAGTCAATTTTTTTTCATTCCATTAGGTCTTCAAGTAAAAATTTGGTCATTGGGTAGTATGTCTAGAGCTATTTCCACTCCTTTCAAAATTTTCACATGTCTATCCTTGTCATAACTCAGTTGATTATATCACCATTGAAAGATCATCATCGTGATTTCATTCAATTCAGTTTCTCCATTGGGTCATTAGGGTTTCAGTGACCAAAATCTTTCATTTTGTGCATAAATCCAACAAAGGAGGAGTGGTAATAGGTAAGTTTGTTAAATGAAGTTTGGTTTCAAATTTTAATTTATGTTTCATATTATTTAATAAGTTTCAAATTCCAAAGCTGCATAAGTAGTTTCAAAGCTACCCTTTTTTAAAGCAAAGTGAAAATCATGAGGTGGGCCACCCTACCTCTTTGAATTTGTAATTCAAACAAACCCTTCCCATAGTCACTTTCCATTTCCCCACATCCACATACACTCCCTAAAGTGCTCACACACCCTCACTTCCACTCCCTAAACTTTTACATCCATACCCTAGCCCCTACACCACACCACTAGCCTAATACTGCATTTTTGGCAGCTTCGTAGACCTAAACCTGTAATCAAATTCCCTAGGTCTACTCCTATCCTAATTCACTTCCATTACACTTCCTAAACCTTCCTAACACCCTTCCCTACTTCCATAATTTTTCTCATCCCCATTTCCCTCTCCTAATCCCTCCATCCTACTCCATTTCTCCATTCCCCTATTTTTCACTATTAGGGTTTTCCCCTTGCAAAGTACATATGGAGGGAGATAAGAGGCCTTACAACAAGGAGGCCAAATGTCAAAATATGAACCACTCACCACACATGAGATGATGTCCTCTCCACTTTCCAAGCAGTGCCGAATTCCAAGAAATCATAGCTTCACCTTTCCAAGTTATGGTTTGCCTAGGGTTTACAGTGCACACATGGACAGTTTTGCTTCAAAATGTGTTTATGACCAAATAGAGATGAATTTTCCAAAAGTGAAGGAGGTTTTTGTACATAATACACCAAGGACAAAAAATTCCTTCATTTTATATAGAGGTATTATTATTTGGGAGACATGCCAAAAATACAATTGCCACAGGAGGTTTTCTGCACTTCTGGACAGCTTTACTTCAAGACAGTTTTTCAGTGATTTGGAGAATGTGTTTGCAGTGCTTGATGACTCCATTGTGTAGAATAAATCCTAATATTTACAATGGTACCTTCATATCTTTATTTTAACCTTAGGAAGGCCTCCAAAAGTCACTTTTCCCCAGCTCGCTAGGCTTTCTCCAGGCACACTGTGTTTTCTCCATTTTTTAGTGATCAACTTTAAACTTTGATTCTAACCCAATGAGAAATAATTTTGAAAACGGGAAGAGGTTTTTGTTCACAACATGCTCAATAAAAAAAACCTCTCTCGTTTTTTCAAAACGGTTTCATGGTTAGAGAGATATGGCTCCATATTTGAGGCTTATTTTTGCAAAAAACCCAGAAATTTTGCACCATTTTGATCCAAAAGCACAGCATGGGCCACACTACGCTTTTTTTGGGGGAGTCCATTGGATGAAAAATCAGAATTGGTGGATTCCTCCTGATGAGTACATCAATCTTAGTCAGTGGTTGATCCATTTCAGCCACTTTTGGAGGGTCGAAATGCCCCAAAACATGCAAAAAGTCACCTTTTTGCCTTGTTTTCGGAGGCCACGCTACGCTTTTTGAGTAGTCTTGAGAGAATGAAGTTATGGAGGGCTAAGAGCCACCTTTTTGAGTGCTTGATGAGCCTATCATATAGAAAACATCCAGGACTTTCCATATCATCTTTCATATTAGGATTTGGACCTCGGGAAGGCCTTCAAAAGCCACTTCTACCAATTTTGCTGCATTTTCTCCATATTTCGCTACGCTTTATCCAGCAAGCATTTTTCACGGGTAGTTTGACCTAGTTTGACATTTTACCTATGTAATTGATGAATGATGATGATTTTGTGATGTCATGAGGTGTGATTGAATTGGTAAATAGTGAAATAAGGTAGATACATGTTTGTTAATGTAATTTTGGTCAAATGTATCTAGTTTCCTATGATAAGGTGAATTGGTTGACCTCCACTAGACATTAGGGTTTTGTTGAGCATATCATGTAATCAGCTCCACAACTGATGGATTCGACCCCTAAGAGAGGGGAGATGTTTTTTGGGTCTATATCTATCATTTTCAAAGTCATTTGACTAGTTGGACATCAGAGGATTGTAATCTTGTAGCTTGTACTTTCACTTTCATATTCAGAAATCAAAGGATGCAGTTGCAGTTATTATCTAGGAATTCATGTGCAGTGAGTTTATGATCATGTATTTTCTCTGTTATAGTCTTTATTGAATGATATATAGTTCCTCTTTCATATCTTCAGTGGCTTTCCTTACAGTTCATAGGCAAAATTATACAAATTTAACTTTGTTTATATGGAAATGTCATTTTTTGTTTCATGCTTCTAGTTTAATGAATTCATGAATGAACATGCTCATTAAATCCCTCTACTTTTTCAAACTCACCACCATATCTACAAACCCTAAAGCCATCATAAATCCACCTCTACCTTGCTCATTTATATCTTTGCAGTTGTAAACCCTTTGATACCTAGACCTAGCTACTTGGTTTCATCCATGATCCAACATCAAACCCTAAATTTCTCAAAACCTACCCGAGCATATCATATCTAGCCTAATATCTTTAATGTCACAGTCAATCCTTGACTGTGATCTCATTGAGAGAGCCCTCTCAACCTGGTAGGGCTAGCTACTAAGTCAAAGTGGTTTGTGGTTACCTTTGTCAATCTCCTTTTCAACCTTCGAAAAACTGGTGCAATGTTAACAATATGTATCATGTCAAAATACACTACAATATATGTTGTTTTGCATCATCTTTACATATATATCCTCAAAATAACAAACTTTACATATATATCCTCAAGTTGTTCTGCCCTAAATTTTCCCATATATTTATATCTTTACATATATATCATCAAAATGCAACATATATATTATCTATATTTTGTCAAAATACAATCTTTGTTGTTTTTCCATATATATATATATATATATATATTCAAAATACAATCTATTTTGTTGTTGCCGTATATATCATCTACATATTGTCAAAATACAATTTATATTATTCTGCCCTAAGTTCTGATCCATAGATATTTATTTTGTTCTCCGCTAAGTTCTGATCCCATATATTAACATTCAATCTATGTTGTTCTACCTTATTCTGATCCGATATATTTATATCTTTACATATACTGTCAAAATACAAGCTATGTTGTTCTGCCAATCCCATATATTAACATTGCTACTGTAGAATGAATATTGGCATATAACCTGAATTTGTATTACAATCTATAAATATTGGCATCTACCTTGTATTTGTAATACAATCTATGTTCTGCAGAATAAATATTAGCATTTACCCTGTATTTATAATACAATCTATGTTGTTCTGCCCTAAGTTCGGATCCCATATATTAACATTGCTACTGTATAATAAATATTGGCATCTACCTTCTACATATTGGCATCTACCTGAATAAATTTATATTAGCATAAATGTTCTATCCTAAGTTCCAATCCCGTGTATTAACATTGCTACAGTAGAATAAATGTTCTGCCCTAAGTTCTAATCTCATTATTGTAGAATAAATATTGGCATCTGAATGTTTTGCCCCAAGTTCTAATCCCCATATATTAATTGGCATCTACCCTAATGAATATTAGCGCCCTAGGTTCTGATCCCATACATCAACTCTTTTGCTAATGTAGAATAAATAGTGGCATCTACCTGAATAAATATTATTACCTAAGTGTCCTGCCATAAGTTCTGATCCAATACATTTGCATTGCTACCGTATGAAAAATAAATATTAGCATCTTAAGTATCCTGCCCTAAGTTCTGATCACATGCATTAGAGCATTGCTACGGAAAATCTAGTGGAATAAATATTGGCATCTGCCCCAAGTTCTTATCCCATATATTAACATGGCCAGAATAAATATTGGCATCTAACCAAACAAAATGGAGTTGTCTACCGAGGCTGCGTTTTGGCCCGGACGGCAGAAATCTGTCGGAATCCGGTCAACTAAATTTTAAAAAATCAAGTAGTTGCAGTGCTTGGAATCCATTTTTGATAGTGGAAATGGATTCAGCACTACTAAAATTTAAAAAATCAGGTAGTTGCAGTGCTTGGAATCCATTTGTGATAGTGGAAATGGATTCAGCACTATCAAAAACCCTTGAGGCACTCAAAATACTAATGTTTAACCACTGTAAACAAAATTCTGGACAAATCTTTGCCGGATTTTCTGAAAATCGTTACCGGATTCTGAGGCAAAACGCGGCCTCGATAGACTACGCAAAACAAAGGCACTCAAAATACTAATGTTTAACAACTGCAAACAAAATTCTGGACAAAGCTTCGCTGGATTTTCTGAAAATCGTTACCGGATTCTGAGGCAAAACACGGCCTCGATAGACTACGCAAAACAAAATTGATATTTTCCATACTTTTCTATGAAATATTAGGCAAAGCTGAATAAAATAAGACACAGAAACAAAAAATTAATGCTAGTCATACCTTTCAACGGTTACCCATTTACCTTTTTTTTCTGAGACGAAACAGCGAGGAACAACAACTATCAAACACAACAATAATGATTTCTGCATAACAAATCTATATATAAAGTAAATCACAGTTACGGCAAACGGTATATCCGCCGAGATTCAGGTTTAATTTGATTTTGCATTGGTGGAGTGCACCTGGCTTGTGCTGTAGTGCAACGCACAAGCGACGCAGCACGCTCGAGAACCCCAGTAGCAAGCTACCGTGTGTGAGCCCTCCCCCTGGAAAAGAACAGATACCACACTTGATTTTAGCCAAAAGGCCGCGAAATATATGAGTTTCATTCGCTATCTCTTTCTGTTTTATAGTAAACCTCTGCTCGGGTGCATTTTCCACCACGCGTGTGGTATAATACAATACAACGCACTACATCACATAAGTCAATTTCAACAAAAGTGTTCTAAGAGAACCTAAACCAATTTTAGCAAAACAGTTATAACAGATGATCATGTAGTTCAAATAACTAACATCTCCAATTACAATCACGAGCATACTTCAAAGTGGAGAAGGAAATGCGTGAGTGAACTTGGATGTTGTGTTGCTCACATATCACAAAGTCGAAAAAAAAAATGCTAAAGTGAATTTGGATGCTATGTTGTTTAAAGAAAGGGAGGAGATTCATTCAATAAGCTTTGGGCGAATTTTATTTATTTGTATTATGATGATATTTACTATGTTCGATGTAAAATGTTCACAAAAAAAGATTAATTATCAATGTATGGCAAGATGTGAGGGAGAGGTGGTGACATAAAGTTAGTATGTAGATTTTTATAGGTAGAAATTATGGTAAAGAATGTTTCTAGAATACTATGTGAATTTTTTGGAGTTCAACATTTTGGGTGAACACTTCACTATCATCTAGAATAAAGAACTCTAGTGATTAAGAAAAGAGCAAGATCATAAATATATAAAGAAAGATTTATTAAGATAATTGAGATGTGCTTGTTGGATGAATGTTAGAAGAGAGAAGATAAATAAGGCTAAAATTAATCATTCAAAAAGTCAAAGAGGTTAACAAGGCCTAGGTCAAAAATCAAAAGGTTGAAAATTTTAACGTAACGAACATTTGATGATAAAATAAGGATTTAAAATAGGAACTCAAAAATAAATTATAATAATAAATGTAAGAAACAATTTTTATTTTATTAAAGGTAAGAAACTAATTAATTAAAATATTAAAGAGAGAAAGATAAAGGTAAGAATAAATAAATTTAAGAATTTGATTCATATTGATAATATTATTAATTTAATCAATATGAATTGAAGAAAGCAATGAACAAAGAATAAAAAGGAGGATTAGGTTAAAGCTTAGAGTAAATATTCTAAGAATCCAATGTCAAAGAAATGTTAAATCAAACAAGAATAAAAGTAAGTTGAATTAATAAATTATAATATATTATAATGAAGCATCTCCCCCAACGTTGATATCAATCCTTCCCCCCATCTTAATTTCAAACTACTTGTCTCCCCCCCACCCTTCCTTTGCTCATTCTTGTCCCTTCCATTTTAGTCTTTGTAAACCTATGAATTCTTCCCCTCTCCCTAGCTCTCCCCTCCCTTCATTTCCAACTGCCTCCCTCCCCCCTTCCCTTCCTTTGTTCGTTCTTGTCCCTTCCTTTTTAGCCTTTGTAAACCTATGAATTATTCCCCTCTCCCTAGCTATCCCCTCCCTCCATCCCTACCCACCTTCCCATAATTCACCCACCCACTTCCTTCCCTCTTGTACCCTCTTATTTCCTTGTTCACTAATTTTGAATCAAATTTTCATTCTAACATATAATAATTTATTAATTCAACTTATTCTTATATATTTGTGGTCTTGCTCTCTTCTTAATCATTAGAGGTTTGTGTCCCTGATGATGGGTTAAGTGCTCACCGAAAACATTGGACTCCAAAATGTTCACACTGTATTCTTTGCCACGATATATATGTTATCAATCATTTCCTTAGATGATATTTATGCACTACAAAGTTCCTAGGTGAATTAGGCATGTTCTTTTTTTTACTAAACTAAAATTTGTTGTGTCTACAAGAGATCTGGATTAGAAAGAAATGTGTCTTTTAAAGATGGAACTTTGATTAAAATTTATGAAGCATTTCATTTAGTGTACTTCGAATTTATTAATTATTACATTAAAGTGAGATTGATATCAATTAAATAAACAACATTTTTGACAAATCAAAAAATATCAACTTGTTATGCTATATGGAACAATTGAAAAAAATAAGTATTATTTGTTTAATTTGAAATCCCTTTGAGGGAATACATGCCGAGAAGGGTTGTCACAAAGCATTTTTATGTATTTTAGCCTTATGGATGGAGATACAACATTATGGGTTTCAATGGCAAGAGGACATGAAACAAGGATAAAGCCCATAGTGAATTGGGTTTATCTTTGGTGGTTGGGCAAAATAATTGTTATCTTCTCCACCCGGGTTCAATTCTCACAAGACATGATGGACTTTGTTGTAATGGATTCAAGCATTATTGTTGGGTCTGAGCAATTCCTCAAGGACCAAAACATGTATATTACTCATATGGAAATAAAGATATTTTTCATGGAAGAAAGGATACTCCAAAAATAAATGAAATTGAGGTTGAGGGTGACAAAGGAGTATTAAATCCCACTAAAAAACCAAAACAATGAATGGTTGGTGTTAGCCCTCAAATTTACATCTGGGTGATCCATTTTCTTTGCATGGTTGTCCCATCATTAGACTTCATCATGTTGCACATTTTTTAAGAAGATGTCTGAGCATGGTGTTCCATGATCAATTTTACCTTTATTATTTCATAAGGATATTGTGGTGTACCATGATAAGCCAAATGATAGATGTTTAAGTATGATCACACTAGTATTAATGAGTAAAATTACATTGTTTGAGGAAAAGGAAAAAATAATATATGTAAAAAAGAAGGAATTCACACCTATTGAATGAAGGGTACTCACAATGACGGAGGTGAAAGTAACCTATAGTTTTTTAAAGATGGATTTCATCATTAGAAGAAAGAGATCATTGTCACTTCAACAAAGTGAATCACATCTATTGAATTGAATGATAGATCACTACGAGGAATGTGATGGGGGGAGTCAAGCCTATTTGATCTATGGGTTATGATTTAACTAAATGAACCCTTATTCGCCCATGATGACATGATTGGGGTTTTACAGAATGATATGATTTAGTGGGAAGATGAATAGCAACCAATTAGGGTGAATGAAATATTTGGAATGTGGGAGGCCAAAAAAATTGGCATTTGAAGAGTCTCAAGGGGATTAGAATAGTCTTTTTTTTTTTTAAAGAAACAGGTAGCATTTTATATATATCAAAAGTGGAAATAGGTTTATTAGGGGAATTTTGAGGTCTAAAAGGGCCTCCTAAGGAAATTTTAAAATAATAGTGGCAATAATAAAATAATATTAGATTACATCATCAAACTTTAGAGGGAAAAAAGAAAAAACTATTTTTTTAACTCGTATTTTCAACTTATCTCCCTATGGTTTTACTCAAATTTCGAGTGGAAACACTCGTTGGATGAATAATTTTATTCCTCATCTAATGAGTACCCATTTTGCATACTTTCAATCGACCCAAATACACAAAAAATGAGAAATACATGAAAAACGTGATTGCAATCACGTTTTTTCATGTATTTCTCATTTTTCATGTAGCACGGTCCATCAAAAGTATGCAACATGGGTACTCCTTGGATGAGAAATTAAAGTTTGCATCCAACAAGTACTCCCACTCGAAATTTGAGTAATACCTTAGGGAGATAAGTTGAAAATACAAATTGAAAAAGTTGTTTTATTATTTTATTATTTTTTAATATTTTTACTTTTTTACTCCAAAAAAGGTGAATCATCCCCCATGGTTGACATCATCATCTTTAATCCTATTTGTTCTCATAAAGTCTATTTTGATTGTACATTTTTCTTACGAGACCCATTTTAAACCTCAAAATCCCCTTAATGAGATCCTTTACATTCAGATATTGCTCTAGTTCAGTTCTTTCCCAAATTGGTTCAGAGGAGTACGTATTGCTACCCTAGCTAGTTACTACTATCCTTCTTACTACACTGAAATTGTATTTCCTCCAAAAAACTCCACAAAGTTTGACAAAACAACATAACATAACGTAACTATAAAAAGAAACCAACTACCCACTGCCTGCCAGCTCCTTTGGTGGATTGTCCTCCTGGATCGTGTGTTCACCAAGTCCAACAAAGATATGCAAACCCACCCCGTAGCGTTCCTGTCCCTCTTCCTCACCATCCTAAGAACTGGATGGTATCATTTCTTTGAGCCCAAAGACTTCCTTCTACACACCAACTGTTGTTGCTTCTACCTTTAATTCCATGATGTCAGCTTGGAAATTCATATTGATCATTTTTGCATTAAGGTGGTCCAGAGACTTCTGCAACAACTCCAAATCCCTCCCTATTCCAGTGAAATGAGACATCACAACTATGAATTGGTCATGTACTTCCCGGCCGATTTTCTCCCCAATTTTCTCTACCATCCCCACTATGTCCTCCTGAGACAGTGACCCATGCTCCTCCATATTGTCGCCACTTTCATTTGTTCTGGAGGATGCCATTTTAAGTGCAATCCATCCCTGTATATGAATAACCTTTAAGTTTAATTATTTCATCCAACTCATTATATTATTATATTTCTCCTTGTCAAATGAAAATAACATCCTATCGCATTGAATGTAATACCCTGGTCATTGATTAGTCTCGACACAAACCTCCATCCCTAAAACTGCCATTTCGCTCAGAGCATTTTGTGAATGAATGACGCAGGTGGACAGATGTATTGCATTTCCATTCACTAGATTCGGAAATTAATAGCATTTCCTTCCTTCTCCACTTATCCAGTGTCATGACGCTTGGTCCATCCTACCTCCATCTGGAAAAGTGAAGTCCCAGCTACTTGTCCTGACTCCCAAAAGAGTCATGTCATACCTCGATAAGAGCAATAGGAGGTAGTGGAATGTCAACAATAAAATATTGATTATTCCATTCCATGTCTATGTCCATGCTTTGAATGTTGTCAATCATGGAACATGGCATATTTGAAAGTGTATTTGATCTAATACCAATATCCCTTGTTCTAGAGGAACTCCCTTGTTTGCTTGTTCATCTACCACCCGGTTGTTCCCTCTTTTGACATGGTAAAATTTATAATCTTCCAGATTATTTAGGAGAATCCATATTCACTAAAGAGTGGGGGATATTTTTTCTTCTTTTTGTTACTTGATCTTGATGCACCTTTGAATAATGATCATCGAATCTCCAACTATACTTATTTGACACAGGAAATTTGATATAACTATTGAGATTCAACAAGATGATGAGCTTAGTGAAAATAGTCGCCTTCACTAAGTGGGCCCGCAAGCTATTTTTGGTGCAAAGTCTATTTTTAGACATGTCGATCATATTCTATGAGTTGCAGGATGCTATTTGTGGATGGTTAGTCAAGTTGGAAAAATAGATGGATTTCTATTTTTAGACATTTTGGGCGGAGTCTATTTTTAGACTGCCAGTCTAAAAATAGATGTGTCGGATATTATTAGCTCTTAATAATATTTGGACTCTAAATAGCAACTTATTCTCTTGGAGCACTTCATTTCAGTGCACAGATGTGGCACAACAGCTGACAGAAGGAATTACGCTATTCCTGAGGGTTTACTGGAGCTATTGCATGAAGGACTCAGTTAGAACTCAAGTGGAAGAGTTATGACACAGTTGGAAGAATTAGTTATGGAGTTGTAATCAGTTTAACTCAGTTAGACTCAGTTGAGCTAGTTGTATCTAGTCTAACTAATTTATACACTAGTGAGAGTGGAGTGAATTAATTAGTTAATTAATTCACAAATAATAACTCATTAATCAATTGAAGAATACATCAGTTAACTACAGTGCATGGCAGTTTCAGTGGAGACTAGTGGAGAGATAGGTGAAAGGGCAAGATAGACTATCAGTTGTGACTATAGTGATGCATTGATTGGATCCAACACTCAATGGAGATGCCAATGAGGATTGCGTGAGCAAGGCTTGAGTAATTTGAACTCATTCAAAGCCATTCTTCAGCAGGGATTGTGCAGTAGAGGCAGGCTAGTAGGTGGCAAAGATCGGTGCATCGATTTGCAAGATCGGGCCTGATTAATGTGTAGCGATTGTATTGTACTGAGAGCTTGATATGATCAGCTTTGTATGAGGATTTTTACATGATCTCTATGACATATATTATATACATATAGTTGGGGTTTTCAGCTTCAGGCTTTCCCGTTAAACAACTATGTTAATGTGTGTGAATTTTTATTGTTTCATGTGTGCATTGCAATCTTGATTTAATTTCCGCAAATGATCAATGGTGGAATAGATTATGTATTTTGCATGAAGTTAAAATAGTGTGAGATCAGGAGAATCTTGGACATATAACACATAAGTTATATAATTTCTACATGGTATCAAATCAGTATTGATCATTGGAGGAGATTGCAATTATTGAAGCAGTTGAGTTTTGTGTTGTGGAATTCGAATTTGCTGCAGTGTTTCCTTAGTGTCGAAGTTGAGCATTCATTGAAATGTCTTTCAACGGATTGTGATTGGAGTATGCCCTTGATGGGAGCTCGAATTAAATAGCATGGAAGGATAGGATGGAAACGGTGTTGGATGATAATGGGTTGAAGGATTTCATAGATGTTGATATTTCGAAGCCTGCTTCTAGCGATGCAGCCGCACTTGACGCATGGAAAAAGAAGGTAGAAAAGTGTCGAAGGATTCTGTTGGAAGGTGTGAAGGACCAAATTGTGTCCAGCCTTCACGGGAAAGCCACTCCATTCTTAATGTGGAAGGCTTTGACAGACTTGTTCCAAAGCAGAAGTGACCAGAGGAAGTTGGCACTTAAAGACAAGCTCAGAAAAATAAAAATGGAGAAAGGTGACAGTATACCAAAATACCTCACAAAGTTTTTCCACTGCAAGGATGAGCTGGGAAGTGTGGGGGTTACTGTTGATGAAGAAGAATTGGTGAGCTTGGCTCTCCTTGGGCTTCCGAAGAGTTGGCATAGCTATGAAGACTCTGTCAATGGACGAGAGAAACTGCCAGGATGGGAGCGACTTTGGTCGAATCTTGTGTAGGAGGAGATAAGGCAGGGTGCCAGGAATGGATCTTCATCGAAGAATGAAGATGAAGAAAAGTGCGCTTTGGCTGCCAAATCTTGGAAAGGAAAAGTGAAGAAATCTTCCAAATCTGAAGCTAAAGGCAAGAAGCAGGATTTGTCCAAGGTGAAGTGTTTTCACTGTCACCAACACGGGCATTTTGCCACTAATAGTCCACAGAAGAAGAAGAATAAGCAGGCTACTGGATCTACAGTTGGAGAGGCCTTAGCCTCACAATTTGTGCTGGATTTTTCTTTGAACGCATGCTTGGTTTCAAGTGTGATGGGATTGGTGTGGTTTCTTGACAGTGGTGCGTCTTTCCATATGACTGGAGACAAAGATTTTTTGAGTGATCTGGAGGAAAAGGATCTTGGAGTGCACATCGAGATGGGCGATGATGGTAGATACAGTGCGACTGGTATCGGGACCATTTCATTTGAGAGGGAGTTCGGTAAACCTTTCATCTTGAAGGTTGTCATGCATATTCCAGGATTGAAGAAGAATCTGATCTGTGTGGCGATGCTGGAAGACAAGGGTTATGATGTTTTTTTTAGTGAGGGAAAAGCTTTCCTGCGCCATAAAACAACTGGTCAAACCAAGAGGATAGGGATTCAAGTTAAGAATCTTTATCAATTGCAGGTAGATGGCTACGCTGCAATGGCAGGCAAAGCAGAAGGAGTGGTGAGCCGAGATGAGGGCAAATTGTGGCACAGGAGATTGGGCCATCTTCACCATGGCGCTTTGAAAATTTTGCAGTAGATTTCTACCGGGCTTCCCAAAGGTACACTTGCGCAGTCAGATCAGTGCAAGGGATGTACTTTGGGAAAATTTGTGAAGACCACTTTTCATGAGAAGGATAGTCATGCTTCGACGATCCTTGAGAGAATTCACATAGACGTGTGTGGACATTTCTCAGTTGCTTCAACAGCAAAGCACAGGTATTATGTGATATTTGTTGATGACTTTTCTCATAAGTGTTGGATCTTCTTCATGCAGAAGAAGAGCGAGACATACTCAAAGTTTTGTGAGTTCAAGGAGCTGGTTGAGAAAGATTCGGGGAAGCAAGTGAAAGCTCTCCGGAGTGATAATGGCAGTGAATACATCTATGGAGAATTCAAATACTTTTGTAGAAAAGAAGGAATTCAAAAAGAACTCATAGCACCTCATAACCCACAGCAAAATGGGGTCGCGAAGAGAAAGAACAAAATGATCGTGGGTGCTGCACGGGCGATGTTGCATGATCAGGGTCTTCCCATACACTTGTGGGGTGAGGCATGCAACACTGCGGTTTCTGTGCAAAACTGTTGTCCTCATAGATTACTTGGCATGAGTACACCCAAAGAGGCGTTTTCTAGTAAGAAGCCGGATATTTCTCATTTGAAGATTTTTGGCTCACCTGTTTACATTCATGTGACGAAGGATGCCAGGAAGAAGCTAGAGCCAACCGCAGAGGTTGGGATATTTGTGGGGTACACAGAAACACCCCACAATTATCGTGTGTATTTTCCAAACAGTCGGATGACTGTCATGCGACGGGATATCAAATTTCATGAGGAGAAAGCCATGAAGTTGTCTCTTGAGAGGGAGCTACACTTGCATGCATAGGAGGAGCTACTTGTTCCTAAAGATGAGCCTCAAGATGTGGATCAGCCACAAGAGTAGGTTCATGGAGTGGAAGAAATCACTTATGCAGTGCCAAACATCAGAGGGTGGAAGCGCACTACAGAAGCTGAGTGACTAAATCTTGATGTAGTGCAGAATGTAGGAGTTCCTACATCACAGCGCAGACAGAGATAGTCACTTGATCGATTTACTAGATACATGGCTCTGATGAGAAAGTGTATCGTGACGGAGCCATCCTCTTTCGAGGAAGCTGTGGAGGATTCCGCATGGGTAGATGCCATGGTGGAAGAGTATGATTCGATTGTTAGAAACAATGCATGGGAGATTTTCCCAAGGCCGGAAGGGAAATCAGTGGTAGGTTCGAGATGGATCTACAAAGTGAAGCAAGATGCTGATGGGAGCGTTGAGAAGTATAAGGCAAGATTTGTTCCCTGGGGCTTCTCACAGATCGAGGGGATCGACTCTGAAGAAACATTTGCACCTGTCGCAAGGTATTCTTCCATACGGACCATCCTTGCTCTCTCAGCGCAGATGGGTTGGCACATTCATTAGATGGGTGTGAAGACTGTGTTCCTCAATGGAATCATTGAGGAGGAGGTGTACATTGAGCAGCCTGAAGGATTCGAAATCCTCAGCAGCGAGTCACATGTGTGCAGACTCAAAAGAGCGTTGTATGGGCTAAAACAAGCACCTCATGCTTAGTACACATGGATAGACAGTTATTTCACTGGACTTGGTTTCGCTAAGAGTGAGGCAGATCCAAACCTATACCAGATTGTGGTGGAGGGTAAGCTTTTGATCATTGTGCTTTATGTAGATGATTTAATACTGACGGGTGATGAATTGTTGATACACTCATGCAAGGCAGATCTTGCAAAGGAGTTCAAGATGAAGGACTTGGGCCTCCTTCATTATTTCCTGGGAATGGAAATTTGGCATCGGAAAGGTGAAATGTTTGTGTCTCAAGGCAAGTACGTCCGGGAGATACTGGAGAAGTTTCACATGCAAGGCTTCAAACCTATCGACACTCCTCTTCCTGGTGGTTGGAGGAAGGAGGATGCTACATCGGCAGAGGTAGTGGATGCCACTGTTTATCAACAGTTGGTTGGTTCCCTCATGTATTTAGTCAATACATGACTGGACATATGCTATGCTGTGAACCAGCTTTCACAAGCGATGGTGAAGCCTACCAAGCTCTTTTGGAAGGCAGGCAAGCATGTCCTGAGGTATCTCAGGGGCACATTTGGGTATGGATTGTGGTACAGACAGTCGGATGAGGTGAAGCTGCATGGCTTCATGGATGCAGATTCGACAGGAAGCCTAATGGACAGAAAGAGCACATCTGGAGGGATTTTCAGTATCGAATCTACAACAGTTTCTTGGTACAGCAGGAAACAAAGATCCATGGCACTCATTTCAGCGGAGGCCAAGTACATGGAAGCAAGTTTGGCTGCATGCGAGGCTATATGGATGAGGAAGATCCTGGTTGGTTTGTTCGGTTCTCATTTAGATCCTACTGTGATATATTGTGATAATCAGAGTTGCATTAAACTCTCGGTTAATCCAGTATTTCATGATAGATCTAAACATATTGACATCCAGTACCATCATATCAGAGATTGTGTGCAGCGGAAGATCATGTTGCTTTCTTACATTCCTACGGAGGATCAGGATGCAGATATTCTGATGAAGGCACTCACCAGGAGAAAATTCGAATACCATAGAGACGGGATCGGGGTGGCAGATAATCCCTATCTTGTTGAGAGGGAGTGTTGAGATTCAACAAGATGATGAGCTTAGTGAAAAGAGTCGCCTTCACTAAGTGGGCCCGCAGGCTATTTTTGGCGCGAAGTCTATTTTTAGACTATGTCTAGTTTTAGACATGTCGATCATATTCTATGAGTTGCAGGATGCTATTTGTGGATGGTTGGTCAAGTTGGAAAAGTAGATGGATTTCTATTTTTAGACATTTTGGGCGGAGTCTATTTTTAGACTGCCAGTCTAAAAATATATATGTCGGATATTATTAGCTCTTAATAATATTTGGAATCTAAACAACAACTTATTCTCTTGGAGCACTTCATTTCAGTGCACAAATGTGGCACAACAGCTAACAGAAGGAATTACACTATTCCTGAGGGTTTACTGGAGCTATTGCATGGAGGACTCAGTTAGAACTCAAGTGGCAAAGTTATGACACAGTTGGAAGAAGTAGTTATGGAGTTGTATTCAGTTTAACTCAGTTAGACTTAGTTGAGCTATTTGTATCTAGTCTAACTGATTGATACACTAGTGAGAGTGGAGTGAATTAATTAGTTAATTAATTCACAAATAATAACTCATTAATCAACTAAAGAATACATTAGTTAAATAAAATGCATAGCAGTTTCAGTGGAGACTAGTGGAGAGATAGGTGAAAGGGCAAGATAGACTATCAGTTGTGACTATAGTGATGCATTGATTGCATCCAACACTCAATGGAGATGCCAATGAGGATTGCGTGAGCAAGGCTGGAGTAATTCGAACTCATTCATAGCCATTCTTCAGCAGGGATTGTGTAGTAGAGGCAGGCTAGCAGGTGGCAAAGATCGGTGCATCGATTTGGACGATCGGGCCTAATTAGTGTGTAGCGATTGTGTTGTACTGAGAGCTTGATATGATTAGCTTTGTATGAGGATTGTTACATGATCTCTATGATATATATTACATACAGATAGTTGGGGTTTTCAGCTTCAGGCTTTCCTGTTAAACAATTGTGTTAATGTGTGTGAATTTTTATTGTTTCATGTGTGCATTGCAATCTTGATTTAATTTCTGAAAATGATCAATGGTGGAATAGATTTTGTATTTTGCATGAAGTTAAAATAGTGTGAGATCAGGAGAAACTTGGACATATAACACATAAGTTATATAATTTCTACAATAACTATCTTTAATCCTTGCTAAAGAGACAAGACTTCGGCTTGATTATTTGAAGCATTTCCCAATCCCCAAGCATACCTTGTCTCTATTTTTTGTCGGGGTTGTACAACACCCCTCCCACTCTTGCCTCCCCCATATTGTTGAAATTAAACAAGAAAATGCACCACATACTAGTGTGGGATTCTAGGTCATAAATGAGTGAGGAATTCAGTGACAAATTAGTGTTAATGTGGGCATCCAATTTTTAAATAAATTGGAAAATAAATTTCAATATTATCTCATAACAACTTGTAATATTTAACTAAGTGTGATAGACTTATTTAGCTCAATAATTTCGAGGTGAGGGTCAAAATATAGGCATGTAGTGTGATTCTATTATTTACAGGGTCCAGTTGCAGTTGTAGCACTAGTGTGGTGTGAGTGCAATCAGTTAACTCAAATTAATTGGGCTAAAATCAGTTTAACTATTTCTAACTGATTGATGTGCTAGTGGAAGATCAAGCGAATTAAAATAGATTTAATTCACAAGTAGTGATCTACCAAGTAACTAATGAGTCACTATTAATAACTGAATGCATGTCAATTCTGATAACGACCGAGTTGAGGCAAAGGTTAAAGGTAAGTAAACTATCAGTTGTATTATTAGCGAACTGCCCAGGTGTAGTTATAAAGCCACAGGAATCCCATGATGGATTGCGCAGTCAAGGAAGGTTGGAATTCCTATTTACTATGAATTATTTTTCCTAGGGATTGCATGAGCAAGGCAGGCTGACGGTGGGCATAAAATTGGCTATGTATTGGTCCAATTTTGCCTAGATCAGTGTGAGACAATTGGTAGAGTGTATGAGGTTGTGGTGAGCACACATGCATTGTATTGTTTCATGATTCCTTGGTTGATTATACAATAAATATGGAGGGGTTTTGAGTAGTTTCTTTCCCCAGGAAAATCTTATGTTGTGCGATTGATTTACTTCTTTCTCTTACTTGCATGTGATTGAGCGATCGTGATTTATATTCTGCAAATATTGTAGAAGGATTCAATATCTTGTTTTAGTACATTGCATGATCGGATTGAATCCATTGGTGTAATTTCATCATGGTATCAAAGCTCCAGGAATCACAACAGTGGAGAAGAAATTGAGTTTGTGTTGAATAGTTTTCAAATTTGCAGATACTTTCTTTGGAGCTAGAAGTGGATCAAGATGTATTTCAATGGCTTGAGACTCGAATATTCACTCGAGGGAAGTTCAAATTATATTTCATGGAAGGACAGGATGGAGACAATGTTGGAGGATAATGGATTGAAGGAATTCATAGATAATGATATTCCCAAGCCCGCAGCAGCAGATGCCCAACTTCTTGATGCATGGAAAAATAAGGTAGAAAAGGTGAGGAGGATCTTATTAGAGGGAGTTCGAGATCATGTTGTCTTGAGTCTCCATGGAAAGGAAACTCCATGTGCTATGTGGAAGGCCTTGACATATCTATTTCAAAGTAGCAGTGACCACAGAAAACTGACAGTCAAGGACAAGCTCAGGAAAATCAAAATAGAAAAGGGCGACACAATCCAGAAATACTTGACTAAGTTCACTCAATGTCGAGATGAGCTTGGAAGAGTTGGGATTATGTAGATGATGATGACTTGGCGATCCTAACACTTCTAGGCCTTCCCAAGAGCTAGCATAGTTACCAGGACTTTGTGAATGGGAGGGAGAATATACCAGATTGGGAGTGACTATGGTCATATTTGGTACAAGAAGAGTTTCGGCAGAATACCAGGGATGGATCCTCATCCAAGACTGATGATGAGGAAAATTGTGCCTTGGATGGTAAGGCAAAGAAGGGGAAGGGGAAGAAGTCCCATTCCAAATCTGAGATAGTAAAGAAGGCAAGAAGTGTGACATGTCAAAGGTGAAATGTTTTCACTATCATGATCATGGACACTATGCCACAAATTGTCCACAAAGGAATAAGAACAACAAGAAGGCTCTGGGAGCTGCAGCCAGTGAAGCTTTGGCCTCACTATTTGAGTTGGACTTCTCTCACATCGCATGCATGGCATCAACTATGATGGGATCTATGTGGTACTTGGATAGTGGAGCATATTTCCACATGACAGGAAACAAATAACTCTTTAGTGGCTTGGAGGAGAAGGATCTTCAGATGCACATCGAGATGGGTGATGACGGGAGGTATAACACTACTGGGATTGGTACAACTACTTTCTAGAGATAGTCAGGTAAACCTTTCATATTATATATGTCATGCATGTACCAAACTTGAAAAATAATTTAGTTTCAGTTGCTATGTTGGAGGATCTTGGATATGATGTGGTTTTTAGTGAAGGAAAGGTGTTCCTTCATCACAAAGCCACAGGACAGGTAAAGAAGATTGGGGTTCGTGTGAAGAACCTCTACAAACTTGATGTAGATGGTTGCACAACATTGAGAAATAAAGCAGGGAAGGTGGTGAGCTGGGATACAGGTGAGTTATGGCATAGGATATTGGGCCATATACACCATAGTGCTTTGAGTATCATGCAGCAGCTTTCTACAGGTCTTCCAAATGGTACTCTTGCGCAGATAGACACATGCAAGAAATGTACCATGGGGAAGTATACTAAAGCCACTTTTCATGAGAAGGAGAACCAAGCAATGGAAATCCTTGAGAGAGTTCACTCAGACATGTGTGGACCTTTCTCTACACCTTCCACAGCAAAGCATAGGTATTATGTGTTATTTGTTGATTATTTTTCTAGAAAGTGTTGGATCTTCATTTTGTAGAAGAAAGATTAGACTCCAAGTTTTGTGAGTTCAAAGCACTGGTAGAGAAAGATACAGGGAAGAAGGTGAAGGCTCTAAGGAGCGACAATGGTGGAGATTATATATCTAATGAATTCAAGAACTTTTGTGCTAAAGAAGGAATTCAGAGAGAATATATTGCACCTCATAATTCACAACAGAATGGGGTTGTAGAAAGAAAGAACATAACAATTGTGGGAGCAACACGAGCTATGTTACATGATCAGGACATACCATTGCATATGTGGGCAGAGGCATGCAACACAACAATATTTGTGTAGAACCATATTCCTCATCAGATACTTGGCATGAGTACACCAGAGGAGGCTTTTTCAAGTAAGAAATCATATGTTTCATATTTTAAAATTTTTGGCTCATCTGTCTATTTCCATGTGACCAAATATTCCAGGAATAAGCTAGAACCAACAACAGAGGTTGGGATATTTGTAAGGTACATTGATACTCCCCACAACTATCGAGTGTATTTTCCAACTAACAGGATGACAGTCGTTAGGAGAGATCTTAAATTTGATGAGGAGAAAGTCATGCGATTGTCCCTTAAGAGGGAGCTTGACTTGCATGTAAATGAGGAACTCTTAGTTCCAAAGGATGAACCTCAAGATGTGGAGCAACCATAGGCAGAGGATCATGGAGTGGTAGAAACCACTCATGCAGAACCATCCACCATAAATGGTAGGAAGCGCACCAGAGAGGCTAACAGATTTATGCTAGATGCGACAGAGCATGTAGGTGCACCTACATCACAACGTAGGTAGAGAAGGTCCCCAGACAGTTATACTAGATACATGGCTCTTATGAGTGAGTGTATTTTGATAGAACCATCCTCTTTTGAGGAAGCAGTGCATAAGCCAACATGGGTTGATGACATGATTGAGGAGTATGACTCCATTATCAGAAACAGTGCATGGGAAGTGGTCCCAAGACCAGTGGGGAAGTCAATGGTTGGATCTAGGTGGATCCACAAGGTGAAGCAAGCAGTAGATGGGAGTGTGGAGAAATACAAGGCTAGATTTTTGGCCCGAGGATTCTCACAGGTAGAGGGGATTGACTATAAAAAGACTTTTGCATCGGTTGCAAGGTACTCATCGGTTAGATATATCCTTGCACTCTAAGCGCAAATGGGGTGGCAGATACATCATATGGATGTAAATATAACCTTTCTCAATGGATTTCTTGAGGAATATGTGTACATTGAGCATCCATAAGGTTTTGAGACCTTTGACAGGGATTCACATGTGTGTATACTTAAGAGAGCACTGTATGGGTTGAAGCAAGCACCTCATGCTTGGTACACCAAGATCAACAGCTATTTCACCGGGTTGGGCCTCATAAAGAGTGAAGCGGATGTGAACCTATATCATATTGTGGTTGATGGTAAGATTTTGATTATTGTACTTTATGTTGATGATCTTATACTGATAGGTGATGAGCAACTCATAACTTATTGCAAGAGAGTTTGAGATGAAGGACATGGGGCTCTTGCACTATTTCCTTAGCTTGGAAATATGGAAAAGCGATGGGGAGTTATTCGTATCTCAGGGCAAGTGTGCCAAGGAGATTCTGAGGAAGTTTGACATGGAGGGCAGAAAACCCATGGAGACTCCTCTTACAGGAAACTGGAGGAAGGAGGATGCTACTTCAGGTGAGGTAGTGGATGCTATTGTTTACAGGCAGCTTGTGGGTTCACTTATGTATTTGGTGAACACACGACCAGACATATGCTACGCAGTTAACCAGCTTAGTCAAAAGCTATGGTTAAGCCTACCAAGCTCTTTTAGAAGGCAGGGAAGCATGTTTTGAGATATATCAGGAGCACTACAGAGTATGGATTATGGTACAAACGGACAAAGGGAGTGAATTTTCAAGGCTTCACCGATGCATATTAGGTAGGTATTCCATCAGAAAGGAAGAGCACATCAGGGGGAATATTCAACATAGGATCATCAATAGTTTCCTGGTACAGTAGGAAGCAGAGATCATTTGCACTCAATTCAATCAAGGCAGAGTACATGGCAGCTAGCTAGGCTGCATGTGAGGCCATATGGATGAGGAAGATACTTGTTGGTTTGTTTGGTCATCAAATGGATCCGACAGTGATACATTGTGATAACCAAAGTTGCATAAAACTCTCGATTAATCCGGTATTCCATGATAGGTCCAAGAATATTGACATCTGGTACCACCATCCCAAAGATTGTGTTCATAGGTGCATTATGTTGTTGCAGTACATTCCCACGGAAGATCAGGATGCAGATATCTTGACGAAGGTGCTTGCAAAGAGAAAATTCAAATACCACAAAGTTTGGATCGAGGTAGCAGATAATCCCTTTCTTGTTGAGAGGGAGTGTTGAAATTCAACAAGAACATGCACCACATACTAGTGTGGGGTTCCAGGTCACACATGAGTGAGGAATTCAATGACACATTAGTGCTAATGTGGGCATGCAATTTTTAAATAAATTGTAATCTTATCTCATAACAACTTTTAATAGTTAACAAAGTGTGATAGACTTAGTTAGCTCAAGAATTTCACGTTGAGGGTCAAAGGATAGGCATGTAGAGTGATTTTATTATTTACAGGGTCCAATTGCAGTTGTAGCACTAGTGTGGTGTGAGTGCAATCAGTTAACTCAAATTAATTGTGTTAAAATTAGGTTAACTAGTTCTAACTTATTGATTTGCTAGTGGAAGATCAAGTGAATTAAAATAGATTTAATTCACATGTAGTGATCTATCAAGTAACTCATGGTTCACTATTAATAGTTGCATGCATGTCAATTCTGATGATGACCCAGTTGAGACAAATCTTAAAGGTAAGTAAACTATCAGTTGTATTATTAGTGAACTGTCCAGGTGCAGTTATAAAGCCACGGGAATCCCATGATGGATTGTGCAGTCAAGGAAGGTTGGAATTCCTATTTAATAGGAATTATTTTTCCAAGGATTCCGTAAGCAAGGCAGGTTGAAGGTGGGCATGAAACATGTATTGGTCCAATTTTGCCTAGATCAGTGTTAGATAATTGGTAGAGTGTATGAGGTTGTGGTGAGTACAAATGCATTGTATTTTTTCATGATTCCCTGGTTGATTATACAATAAAGATGGAGGGGTTTTGAGCAGTTTCTTTCCCCAGTAAAATCTTGTGTTGTGTGATTGATTTACTTATTTCTTACTTGCATGTGATTGAGCTATCATGATTTATATTCTGCAAATATTGTAGAAGGTTTCAGTATCTTGTTTAGTACATTGCATGATCAGATTGAATCCATTAGTGTATTTTCTACATGGATTTCCTTTCGAGGCCCCATCGAAAAAGAGTTGTGATTTGCCCAGGTTTTGTTGCCATTCTTCGAATCTTTACCCAAACAACCTTATAAAGAAGGAAGGGATGGTGTAGGATAAAGCTAACAACATGATATGAAGATTTATTTATCTTGAGCCATTCTTTTTCTTCTGCCCTGAGATTGATTAGTTCAGATTCATCGTACCCCCTGTCAAAAAGAAACTACATTCCTTTTATAGCTACCGATTTAAGAGATGATATATTATCTTTAAATATGGCTTGATTTCAGCTTAACCATACCGACCAACATAAGTATTTGAGAACTGCCATCCAACATCTCATAATTAACGAACCTTTACTTATGTTGAAAGGCTATTGGGATCTCCAATGAATGAATATCTCATACCACTCCATGGGGATGTTTTGTATTTATACTAATGGTTGTAAGGCAGTTTTCCAAGTTTCCAAAGTGAAAGAGCATTGGGAGAATATATTCTTGATATCTTCCTCTTCCTTGCCACAAAGGACACAATGAGAGGGACCATGGATGTTTTTCTTTCTGAGATTTTCTGTCGTTGGGATTTTCTCATGCACCATCTCCCAACAAAAGGTGTTGACCTTTGGTAGTCCATCCTTGTTCCACATCTTATCCAAAACTCGAGAAGGAGACGGGGAAGAGAGATTTTTAAGGAGGTAAGCATAGCCATTATTCATAGTATAATGTGGATATTTACCTCCCAACCATATGCACTTATCCAGTTTGTGCATTACTACTGCCACAAAACCTTTCAATGATTTTATCATTTCTCTCCAGTGATGTTGAAGGTGAATCAGATATGCCATATTATGCTACCCACACCATATTTCATTCTCATCCCATATGGAGATGTCTGCTAAATGGTTATGTTCGCTCTTCCATCCACTGAGCTAGCTCCCCAAGATTGGGAATTTAAAAAAAAAAAATTCCCAGAATTGTCTACTAATCCTCCCAATCGTCTACTTGAAAGAAATAGGAATACCGAGATAAGAAAAGGAATTCCAGTTGAAGCCCAGGATTCGAGAGATTTCCTGAAAAGTGGAATTTGAACAATTCTAGCCTATAAATCATCTCTTCATTCTATTATTCAATCCTCCAAACAGGTGCAGATAGGAATCTAAAACTTTTTTAAATCTGGAAGTTATGATCCTTGAGGCTCCCAAATTTTCTAAAATACGGAAAAGAAAGGAGTGATTTACCTGATCAAACACATTAGCCATATCCAGTTTGATGACCATTCCTTCTTCTCTCGCTTCCTTTCTTGAGTGTATTGCTTCCTGGAAAAAAATTATGTTATCAAGAATATAACTTTGTTGCATGAAGCCACCTTGATTCTTAGAGATAAATGATGAGAGTAGAGGCTCTAATCGATTGCCTATGATTTTTTTCAAGATATTATATGAGGAGTTTCAAAGAGATATAGGCCAAAATATTAAGAAATTAACAGAATTTGCTTCCTTTGGGATGAGAGATAAAAAGGAGGAGTTCGTGCCACGTCCCAACTTCTTTTAAATTCTATAATTATTTAGCATTCGAAGGAGATACTTTGTTATCATTGGCCAAAAAAATTTGCAAAATCTTATTGAAAAGCCACCAGGGCCAAGTGCTTTTTTTGGATTTAAAGACCAACTTTCCTTTTTAGCCTCTTCTTCCATTATCTCAGCTATAAGACTCTGATTTTCTGTAATAATTATCACTTGAGGCATTGCTCAAAGAAATTCATTAGTCTGGTCTAAGGTTATTCGGTCTGCATTGTATATATTTTTGTAGTAACTATGTGCCTCCTCCTTAATTCCCTCAAAGGAGCTTACCCTCGGTCTACCTTTAGGCACAATTGCTCTAACTCTGTTGCGATATTCCCTTGCTTTGGCTTGCCTATGGAAGAAAGACATATTGGAGTCCTCAGCTTGCAGCCATAGACTGCGAGACTTCAATCGCCAACTATTTTCTTCTTGCCTACCCAGAGAAAAAAATTGATGGGTGCGATCCTTTTCTTTTTGCAGGTGATTTTCCTCGATCTGAACTTCCTCCATCATCTTGTAGTGCTCCCATAGTTGTTGTACCAGAACATGTATTTTTTGGCCAGGGGGTTGGTATTTTTCTTTGACCATTTCCTTAGAGCTTGTTTCACATTTCAAATCTTTGATTACCATACAAAGGGTGGGGATCCCTGTATCGGGAGATGTCAGGTTTGCTTCACCATCGTCACCACTCCTTCCATTTGCACCAAATCCGCATTGAATCTGAAAGGAATGGGACTAAGATTTTCCACCTTGTCCATACATAGAAAAATTGGTCGGTGTTGAGATTCTCCTTGCGCTTCTATTGTCAAGGAATAGTCAAGCCCTTTAAGAAGGAAATTACTATGGATCATGAAACGATCCAATTGATTTGTTATGTATTGATCCCCTGTACTTTTGTTTTACCAAGTGTATTTCACTACTTTTGGAATGACATCCATAAGGTCCTAGCCAACCATTAAATCTTCCATTCTTTCCCTGAATTGATCTCGTACTATAGTTCCTCTTCTCTTTTCCGTTAAGCTCAAAATGGTGTTGAAATCCCCTCCTATCACATTAGTAAAATGCAATTTTTTTATTTTGAGATCCTCCAATGAATCCAAAAATTCTGTCTTTTCACTGTATAGAACATGGGCATAAATATTTATGAAGGGAATCTTCTCTCCCATTTCTTTGACCTCTAATAATTCCATAATATATTACTATGACCTTAATTCCTCAATAAGAGAGAAGTGTTTATTCATCCAAAATATACATATATATCCCAAGGCCCCTCTTGAATATTGGACTATCCCCAAGCTCTCATTAAAAAATACATTTGCTGCTTTGATCACATATGATTCATTCATATTTATTTCTTGCAGAAATACAATCCACGAAGATTCTTATTTTATTAAATCTCTCACTGCTAGGGTTTTGACAGTGCTACCTAGTCCCCTGATGTTCCATGATAATACTTTCATTTGTCAACAGGGTTTGGATTGACCCCGCCCTCGTTTCCTTCATAATTTTTCCTTTACTGTTTTTTTTCTTTGGCCAACCTTTTTTCTTCGAGCTCTTTGTCTCTTGACTGCTACCATCATTGACCCATGATAGGGATTGGGCCATGTGTTGGGTGACAACCCTTGCTATTTCCTTATCCAAACTTGAGGGAGGATTGCCAGGGGTATCTGATCCCATTGTCGTTTGCATGGGAGGATATTTACACACTTTGGAAACTTTCTGATTATTTTCCTTGTCGATCTCGCTTTCCTCAGATCCCTCATGTTCTGTTTTGTTCTCCTTATCCCCTTCAACTTCAAGTGGATATGTTATTTTCGCATTGTCGCTTTGATTGCTAAGAAAATTAAAAGGGTTTGAAGAGGTAGATGTTGTATTATTACCTCTGGTGCCCTAGGATTTTTGCGTTGGTCCTTTCCCTTTAGATCCACCTTTCTTTTGTGTTTTCCATTGCTCCTCTTGAGGAGTTTTGTTGTTCAAGTTTTTGTTTTGAGTGGCTTTGGAGAAATCCCTAGAAAAATTACCATATTCATGGCAATGGTGACACTTAAAACATAATTTATTCATAATCCGTAATTTTCCTGTGCTTCCATTCTCATAGGGTAAGATTAATCTCTGCTAGCAATCATTTTTCAAGATTTACTTCCACACAGATTTTGGCACAAGTTAATTCATAACCGTTGGGTTTAGATTTATCTAGGTATTTTCCAACCCCATTTCTGATGGCCCTTAGGCAATCATAGCTCCAACAAGAAAGAGGGAGCCGAGGTAACTTGAACCAGACAGGGATGGCCGTGAAAATATCTTCATCTGGATTAAAGTCTAGATTCCACTTGTTCAGGTACATTCCACGAGATCTGAAGTAGTATGGTCCATTTTGAAATGTTACATCTCGATATTCTTTGAGTTCGAATAGAAAAGAAAAAAATATGTTGTCGACAGCAAACAGGGCTATACTCCTCTTTATCTTGGATCTCCATGTTCTCTTTATCCAAACCTGGGAGAGAGCCATGTTCCTATGAATTTGCTAATCAGAGCTCGCACGGAGTAGCCAATGAAGATTTGCAATCTCCGGCTGACATGGCCACATCTCTAAATTCATAATTCCTTTTGATAAATTTTGAGGGAGCTTTGGACAATAGCGTACGCTTGGGAAGAGAAGCCACCAATGCTTGAAATGTTGTAGCTTCATCAGAGTGAGAAGGGGGAGAAGACATGGGGGGAGTGGCCCCCTCTGGGTTTGTCATTGGAGAAATCTAGGGTTTAAACAGGCATATTAGAGGTTGCTACCGAGCGATATTTTCAATTCATCTTTTTGTATGCTACCGATATTGTTAGTGTATGTGTTTGATTAGAATATTCATTACCCATCATTTAAATTTCCTTTCACTAGACAAAAGGGGATTTTGGGTAAACCCTAACTACCCATATTGTTAGTGTCTGTGTTTTCTAAATGATGTGAATCATGTTTTGAATTTCCTTTTACTAAACAGAGGCAAATTTTGGGTGGTTTCATCGAGAATAGAAGAAATAACATATTCAAAATTGAATTTTTCCTCTTAAATGATGTGAATCATTTTTAAATGATTCTTTTTTTTGTAAGTTTAGTAGTACCTCATTTTTCATTCATTTATAGATAACAGGTTACAGCCAAAATAAGCATGTCGTGGCCTCAACTTGCCCAAGTGGGAAACCAGGTCTGTTGGCCATTTATAAGAGTTATATGCCATCTAAAATCTGAATAATCTAAGTCTATCTAACTTAGCATTATAGGATTTATTGTCCGAGAACTCTAGATACTGAACACTTAAACTAGTTATAGATATTATGCTTACTAACATATACATAATCAAAATTTAACCAAAACAGACAAAATAGTGAAACTGAAGACACGCATCAAATCTAGTCCTTCGAGGACTCTACTGGAGCAGGGTCCCTAGCACTAGAGCCCGAGATTTCTGACTGAGGTGGGCATCTAATTTTCTTTTCAATGCAGCCCAATATGACATTCTAATGTTGAATTTGAAATTGGACCAGTTGGAAATATTTTTGGATTTCCTGAAGGCTCGAGTTTGTTTTAACAATCTTAGCTGAGTGCAAAATTGTCTTGGCCATAATGTTTCTCATCATGCAATATAGGTGAACCGTTTGTTGATACCGCGAGATTTTTCCTCTAGTGTTTATGGGGTCTGGAACCATTAAAATCCACTCCTCCTCATGCTTTTACTGCTCTACATGTTGGGTGAGTTCGACCTCCCATCTAGCTATCAGTTGGAAAACCTGGGCAGGGGTCTTTGTCATATATGCTTGGGAAGCTATTTTAATATGTTGGTTGCATGATTTCCTACCAACCCATTTTTAGGTTTGCGAGATCGAGCCTCCTATCCCTACCTGAGGAGTGGCTTTAGGCTTACGACCACTCCCCCAAGCCTCACTTTCTTTCTTTACCCCTATTAAGTGTTCCATCCTCACTGTGATCCGTTGAACCACTAAACCTCCGTTGAACAAACACTCCCTAGCTTGGCATTTCCTCCACCTGCTAGCTCCTGGAGCAATAAAACATAAAAGAGTAGCATGGAAAATATAATTAAGACCTAATCTAAAAAAAATGTAGTACAATCGGGCTTCCATATGCTCATGGTTCTTTCTTTCCGCCACAAGCAAATCCAGGTTAATAATCGTGTAGAGGTGAGACCACCCATGTTGGGTCTATGTCCCTCTACAGACAAGGTTATCTGCATGTTTTGTAGGCCAGCCCTCCCCTTTGAATTTCATATACCAGTGGATTCAGACCGACACTATGCATGTACTATACAAAGGCCACATTAACCATATTCAAGACTAGACATACCAAACATGTCGTGCAAGGTGGAGAACTTTCCAATACACACAATAAAGCCTTCTTGTTTGCATCATACCCATTATGAACAACAAAATACCAAATATAATCGAAAGTAGTTTGGAACTGACTAGGTTGGTCCAATTTTCTTTTAACAAGTAAATTGCTTCTATTCTCAACACCAATCATTTACAGAAGATGGTAAAGGTTCCGTGAGCAACATTCCTAACTTCAACTGATTCCATGCTACAGGTATGGGAGGAAAACCAAGGATACCTTTTACCGACGTCATGTTTAAATGATTCCTTTGATATAGTGACAACAATTAGATATAAAGAATGAATCTAGCTCAAATTCTAACAACATATTGTGATTTTGGATGATGGTTGCAAGTTGAGTTGAGGAAATAAATGTTGTGAAACCTTTGAATCATGTGCATAGTATATTATGATCTTTATAGCCATGGTAATTTGTGTTTCCATTATGTTAAAAGAATAAATAAAACATAGTCAATGCCATTCCATTAATGGATTTTTTTTAAGTGAGTTTCTCTAGGGTAAATTTGTATGTCAATGTGTTTTGGTTGAATGTTTTGTGCTTCTTAAGTTATCTTATTTTTTTCATAATTATATATAAAAATAACACTTATAACTTTTTATTAAACTATGATAAAGTAATTCAAAATTTTGTTTTAATGGGTTGTTTAATTAGATACTTTTTGTAGTTTACACATTGGTACCATAGTTATTTTCCATAAAAGTTGAAATGCATCATTTAGAGTTTAATGCTTGCAATATTAAAGGAGATGCAAGAAGGTAAGGAGTTGCTTCTGGAGGATCCCTGGATTGTAGCAAAGAAAAGGAAGAAACAATCTCATGATCCATTTATGGGAGTTAATCAAGAATATAATGAGACAAAAGATGTACTATCAAAACAAGGAGTTGTTGACACTTATGTGTTGGGTAAGTCATTTGTCTGGGGTGATTTTGGCCCAAGTGTGTCAAAATTGAATTAGGTAAGATATCAGTAGAGAGCAACGTGGATTAGTTGCATTGATTAGTTCTTAGAATTTTCTAGTGGAGTTGTTCGCGCATTCAAGGGGAGTTTGTCAAGCAGTTGAATGAACCAAGTGGGTGAATTCCCTACTAGTAGACCAATATTACCACAAACGATTACCCATGTATTCTAGTGGATGATTATTCCTTTATATGGACTTTGATAGTTTGATGGTGACTCCATGTTTGAGAAAAATACTATACCAAATGAAGACTTTGTGACGCGAGATTATCTTCAAGATCTGAAATGAATGTCATATTAGACCATAGAATAATGAAAATCTCAGTGGACAAAACAAATAATAGTTAATATTATAATAGTGAATTCATACTTTTCTTATGTTCTAATAGTTAGTCGCATAAATTTGTTATTGTAGAGATTAATGTCAAGTTGAAAATGTCTCTATGTGGATAACCTTCTCAAGTGGTTTAGTAAGTTTTTAGATGAGACAAACACTTATTGTTTAGTGTATGGTTGAGATATTCTCTCATCTAGTTATGATTGCAAAAGGTAATATCTTTAAGGAAAGCATTCATATATGTATGTGTGAATTACATTGATAAAACAATCAACACAATTTTATGTGACAAATTATTATTCTAATATATATTTCATTTGTTTTTAAAGCTATTAATGATTGGTTTAAAGATTAGAAAAAAGATATTTTGATGCATAACCTTCACCAATTTATGAAAACAAAAATAATTAAAACCGTAAATAGAAAATATGACAATGACCACAAACCATAGACACAAGCATACATTTTAATGCATAACCATTACCAATTTATAAAAATAGTGACAACTAAACTATTGTTATCATTTTCCATTAACCATTACCAATTTATAAAGATAATGATGACTAAATTATTGCTAGCCTTTTCCATTTTGATTTACTTAAAAAAAGGCCCTAATATACCTAGCTTCAATTTTGCACAATCTGGTTAATAGTAGCAACAAAGAACATTTTTTCTAAAGGCTTTATTTTACCAATTATCATATTTGAGTTACAAGTTGTAATTAGTGTAAATGTGAGACAACTATGCTTCACTCGAATTGCTAAGAGGAAGAATGCATTAGCTATAATGTTTCGCCTAAACCGTGCACGGGAAAGGATAATTTCTTCTCTTTATCAAAACTAAATTGTGTACTATCATTATCAATTAGTAATTTTTATTTGCCAAAAAAGTTTTCATTCAGTACAGACATAAAGGCACTGGTATCAAGTAGGCAAGGCCTATAACACATTGATGTAAAAAGAAAAACAATTACATACCACTAAATTTGGTTTATGAACAATGATACATAAGTGTTCAATTCCATTAACATGGAGGAATAATTTGAACGAGGAGTAACACGAATAAAAAGGATATATGTGTTCTTGGTATGAAGAATTAGGAAGAAAGGGAAAAACTAGAAGAAATGAATATTTAAATTAATAATATTGTTGGTAAAGGTCATGATACATATGTGAAATAGAGTGTAACCATCAAAACCTAAACAAGTGTTACATAGTAGCTTGTCCCGGCCTCTTTGTAAACAAATAGTGAAACTATGTGAAACTATTTGATCATTATTGTGATATATTAAAAGAATTAGCAACGGCGCTTTGTAAATGTAGTTGTAAAATGTATCCTTGGGGTAGGGATTTGTTTCAATCTATTTTAGAATCGTGAAAATTATCATTTAATATACATCTTAACCTAAAATGTTTTTTTTTTTATAAATAGTTACTTGTAATATATAGTTTGTCTTGGATGTCGAAAAAATATTAATTTATCTTTGAAATATTAAATGTTATAACTATATTAAGTAAATATAGAATGTTAAACATATTTAGTGACGATAAACTTATAAATTAAAAAATATAAAGAAGTTATTTGTAAAAAAAAAAAATCTATTATGGAGATTACAAAATTATTAAACATTTTCATGTTAATTATAATATTAAAATTTTAAATTAATAAAAACAAATAAAAATGGTTTCCTTTTAATAAAGAAATGTATGAATTACCTGATTATGAGACGTCTCACTTGCTTAATTATGGAATTCAATAAAAATAATGTAAAATACAATGATATATAGTACCATGATAAAATGAGGATGAGAATTCTCAACATGCAACCTTTATTTCTAAGTTAATATTTATATTAATTTAATTTCAAGCCACTGGTTTTTACATAAGTTTATTTTGAAGTCACTCTGATGTGATTTAACCCTATTAGCACCACTGACATTAAGTTATTTTTCTAAACTAGATTGTTTGCACCAGAGACATGATTATTAGCTTGTTCCATGCTACCTACAACATGGTACTAAGTATTCTCTCGTTCCCACACAACACATGGTCTATAAATTATCTCCTTGAGATGACGTAGACCAACCTCAACTAACTTCTCCTACCCACATAATGGGGCATAGCACGACAAAGTAAATCCCATGGCTTAATCTATGACTAGGGTTTTTATGGAGGATTCTATATAATTGGGAAAATGAAATTCCAATACTTCTAAAATCAGTAATTTGTAAGTTTAAGAAAAAAATTGATGTTTGAATCAACTCAATTTGGAGAATAGAAGTTTGAATTTTAAAGGTTACTATATTTGGATTTTCCTATAAATTACTATTAAAATTTGCAAGTTTTTACTCTTGAATTTGGATTCAATTTCCTTAAAATGAAAAAACCTCTCACAACAACTAATTTATAATCTCGAAAAAGTTTAACGTAAAAAATAATAATAAAAGACCCTAAAAGTTCCACATCTTAGTATGCTTTTTTGGTCACCCAATTCTAACCAAAATAGTTATAAATAAAATAATTTAGTTTTGCATTACCTATAGAAACAAGGGTAATAGTTGCGATGTGACATAGTCCTTGCATCTACCAATTGATTTTTTTTGCATAGTGTCTTCTCGATAATGACATACTCGTTTTCCAATAATAAATAAAATAAATAGCTCCACACAATGAGTTAAGTTCAGCACAATAGGCTATAATCTCTGCACAATGAGCTAAGTTCTGCACAATAGGTTATAAGCTCTGCACAATGAGCTAAGTTCTACACAACAAGCTATAAGCTCTGCACAATGAGCTAAGTTCCGCACAATAGGCTATAATCTCTACACAATGAGCTAAATTCCACACAATAGGTTGATTTTCTCACTTCTACGAAATAGGCTAAGTTTGTTGCATAAAAGTTATTAGTTGTTTTCTCGCTTATAATGTATTCAATTTCCAATAATAAAATAAAATAATTGATTTATTTTGCATAGCATTTTCTCAGTAATGACGTATTTGTTTTCCACTAATAAAATTAAATAAATAGCTCTACATAATGAGTCAAGTTTCGCACAATAGGCTATATGCTCTACACAATGAGCTAATTTTCGCACAATAAACTATAAGCTTTGCATAATGAGGTAAGTTCTGCAAAATAGGATATAAGCTCTACACAATGAGCTAAGTTCCGCACAATAGGCTATAAGCTTCACACAATGAGATGAGTTCCACACAATAGGCTAAGTTTCTCTTCTACGCGATAGGCTAAGTTTATCACACAAAAGTTATTAGTTGTTTTCTCGGTAATGATGTACTTGTTTTCCAATAATAAAGGTAATGACGCATTCGTTTTGCAATAATAAAATAAAATATAGCTCCACACAGTGAGCTAAGTTCCAAACAATAGGCTATAAGATTTGTACAATGAGATAATTTTCACACAATGAGTTGAGTTTCGCACATTAGGCTAAGTTCGTGCACAAAAGCTATTAGTTGTTTTCTTGGTAATGATGTATTCATTTTCCAATAATAAAGGTAATGACATATTAATTTTCCAATAATAAAATAAAATAAAAATAGCTCCACACAATGAGCTAAGTTCTGCACAATAGGCTATAAGCTCTGCATAATGAGTTAAGCTCCGCACAATGGGCTAAGTTATGCACAATAGGCTAAGTTTGTTGCACAAAAGTTATTATTTTTTTCTTGGTAATGATGTATTTTTTATAATAATAAAGGTAATGGTGGATATGTTTCCAATAATAAAATAAAATAAATAGCTTCGCACAATGACCCTAAGCTTTGTATAATGAACTAAGTTCTACACGATAGGTTATAAGCTTCGCACAATGAGCTCAGTTGTGCACAATGAGCTATAAGCTCTGCACAATGAGCTAAGATTCACATTTTTTTTGCATAGTGTTTTATCGGTAATGATGTATTCATTTTGATGAATGTTGTGTAAATATGCTTACGAAGGTGTGGTCGATAATGCTTTGACTCTGCCAAGCTAGGGTTTATGATCATGTTGTTCTGATCTTCCATGGCAGAGGCGGGGGTGGCTCTAAGGCCCCCTCCTTTTGGGATGAAATCTCGGGTAAAGGAAGGGAACCCGATGCATCATTCTTCACCAAGCTCACAACCTACAAAGCCTTCCACTCCTCCAGGAAATCCAGCATCTTTGATCAGGGAAAAAAAGGAACAGGAAAATATTCAAGTAGACCCTCAACCTCACAGCCCAATGTTGCAGTGGGCTTCGGCCAGACAATCATAGCAGAAAGTAGTCGGCCTCAAACTCAAACAAACAACAACTGCAAACCCAAGGCGAAAAAATACCATTTCTAGAGATTTAAGACCCGGATGTTGCTGCATATAGAGACTTCATGCAGGAACACGCCATCATCTATAAATTCATGGGTATCTAGCCCATGGAGTGTTGAGAATGCAGCAAGATGATGGAACTTAGTGAAATGAAGTCGCCTTCACTAAGTGGGCCCGCAGGCAAATTCTGGGGCAAAGTCTATTTTTAGACTATGTCTATTTTTAGACATACGGAGCATAATTCAGGGATTCCAGTTGGATATTCTTGAAGCATGCGACATGTTGGTAAAAATAGATGAGACTCATATTTTTAGGTCCCAGGCTATTTTTAGACTGCCTCTCCTAAAAATATGGAAGTCAAATATTATTTACCCTTAATAATATTTTGACTATAAACAGCAGTTTACTCTCTTGGAGCACTTCGGTTCGAGTCATGGAGGTGGCTCATGCAACTGACAGAGGAATCACGTGGTTCCTAGGGTTTGATGGCATCTTGCATGGTTGACTTCAGTTGGACTTCAGTGGCAGAAGTTTTGGAGGAGTTAATGGGACAGATAGTGGAGTTGTGTTCTGTTTATTTTAGTTGAACTAGTTGAGATTAGTTTAACTGGCTAATCAATTAGTTATGAGTGGAGTGAATTAAATATTATTTAATTCATTAATTGGTAACTCATTAGTCAACTCAAGAACACATCAGTTCACTACAGTGCATGATCAGTTCAGTGGAGACCAGTGAAAGAGGTAGATGAAAGGGTGAGTATAGCTATCAGTTGGAGGATCAGTTTTGCATGGGATTTGCATTACACTTGGAGGAATTGTCCATGACAATTGTGCAGTCAAGCCAAGGAGATTCAAACCTTGGATCTCTACATAACCAGACCATGATTGCGCAATAGAGGAAAGGAAATTGGCGGGGAGTTTTGAACCAGTAACCTGGTCAAAACTATGCTAGATTGTGTGTGACTTTATGAGAAAGTATTGAGTACTTGTGAGGAGTATTGTACTTGTTTTGTTACATGATTTCTCCATTATAATATACACAATAGCTGCGGGGTTTTCAGCTATAGGCTTTCCCCATACATACTGAGTTAATGTGTGATTGATTTGATGTGAAGATCGCTTCTATTATTTCCGCATGTGACAATTAATTGTAGATGAGATTATGTGTTATGCATGCAATTCGAAATTGATGTGTAATCGGGTTAATCTCCATTGAATAAGTGATTTATTCAGCTAATTTCTACATGGAGAAAGCACTAAATTGGTGGATTCATACTAAATGGCACCCAAAAGGAGAAATAAGACTGCAGTTAGGATCCAAGGGCTTATTTATAGTCATATTTGAACTCTTGGAATATCATGACCATATTTTCAAAGCTGGTTCGTATTTCTTCAATTCAGAAGGACTGTATATGAGGTATTGGAAGGAAAACTTCAATCTTGAAAATGAAAACTTCACCAGGGTTCCCATTTGGGTATGACTCTACTCACTACCCATGGACTATCGTTCGCCTTCTGTGCTAAAAGGAATAGGAGACGAGTTGGGAGAGTACATAAAAATGTTGGAGGGTACCAGGAATGGATATTATGTCTGAGACGTCATAATATGTGTCTATATGGATGTATCACGGGTGCTACCAGAGGCCATCAAGATAGTATTCCGAGTTGAGGTATGGCTACAAATTATAGACTATGAGCACATACTCTTCAAATGCAGAACATGTCATGAGCATGGGCATATATTCAATTACTATCCCCATAATATCTCTCAACAAACCAACGCATAAATGCAAATGAAGGTAGATGAAAAAGGTTACACCAAAGCCGCATCCAAAAACATAAACAATAGGAAAACTCAAGGAAAACAAGGCCAACAACAATCATCCAACATAAAAAAGTTCGAAGCCCTGCAAGAAGAACATGAAGAACCAACCTTAGAAGAACATGTTGAGGAACGAAGCAAAATGCCAATCCAAAACTCAACAACACAAGGTCAAAATCTAGAGGATAACATCAGGAACAACCACACTGAGAATGACCAAACAGTAGAAGACACCAACATGGACCTTGAGCCCTCAGAAAATGCAGCATAGGGCCATGTTATAGAAGAATCTCTCGAAGGTGTGGATTTCAACTTGATAGCAGAAGAATGGGATAAAAGAAGCTTGGCTTCCATACCCGAGGAGTATATCCAAAAAATAGAAGGGGCATACCTATTACAAGAGGAGTTAAAATAGGTCACGGCTTAGACACTCCTAGAAGATATTGCACTTAATGGAATTATATCAAATATCACAGCAGATCAGTATAACCCCAAAGGTCCAAGTCGAAATCGAGGAAGGAAAACTACAGGCCAACTCCTCCAGGAGCTAGGAGCAAGATTAATCATTGAGGGCAAGGTAAGAGCTCTCACACTATCCCCCCATATTTCTCAATGAATCGTATCTCAGGACATCAGAGGCTTTAATGGCCCCATAAAAAAAGACTCTTAAAATAGAGAATATTAGCCAGTAAACCAAACATTGTACTCCTCCAAGAGACTAAGCTTGTAATGGAGAGTTTGCTGACCCTGAAAAAGGATTGTTGAAAGGGCTACATATATTTAGCCAATGTAGCTCATGGAAAAACATGAGGGAAATGGATTCTATGGAAGAGCTCTCAATTTGAACTGACTTATGCAGTAGCAACTAGGATCTCAATCATAACGATCCTCAAAATCATAGGTACCACCGAAACCATTTGTGTAACCAACATCTATGCACCCAAGAGGGTGGATGAAAGGATTCAAATTTTATCATATGTAATGAGAATCCTTGAGAACATACCCAATCCTTTCAAAATCAATGGGTGGGACTTCAACATGATCCTCAACCTCTCAAAAAAGAAAGGAGGACTAAGGAAGTTGGACAAAGATTCTGAAGCTTTACAAGAAACCATAGAAAAAATGGACCTGGTGGACATACAGACAGTTAACGGTACCTACACCTAGAATAATAGAAGAGGTGGGGATAGGAAGATAGCCTCTAGGCTTGATATAGTCCTTATCTCATAAGATATCTACTTAACCTCCTGGGGAATTGAATGCAAAATCTTACCCCAATAAAGACTGGATCACTGGACGATAACTGTGAGGCTATATATCTCCATTGCCCCTAAAAATTTTCGCTTTAGATTTGAATCTTTTTGGATGGAACATCTAGACTTCGTAAGCAACATGAAGATCATGTGGAAGAGCTCTCCACCTTAGAATGACACTCGATTGTACTAGTTCCAATAGAAATTAAAGCACATAAAAAGCATAATAAAAAATATGGAACAAAGAAGTATTTGGTAATATCATTAAGGACAAAAATGAGATGGAGCAGAGCATGGAGATGCTCCAACAAATAATCATCCAAAAAGGTATCATAGACCAGATGAAAGAGGAGGAAATGATTCTTCAAAATAAATGGGAAGAAAGAGATAAGAAGGAGGAAAAGCTCTGGCATAAAAAATCAAGAATCTACTAGCTTAAGTGTGGTGAAAGAAACTCCTCCTTCTTCCATCGCTCCATGGTCCAACAGAGGAGGAAATAAAGAATCCTCATCCTAAGGACCAAGGGTGGGAGAAATATTAACTCCCACAAGGAAATTTTGAACGAGCTAAACAATTTCTATAACAATATCCTTGAGGAACCCATGGTTGATAGGTCCCAAGCCATCAGGGAAATTACTAGTAACATTCCCACCATCCTCAACCAGGTGTTTAGAATTTGATAGGGCTTAGTTTAATTCAATTCTCTACTTGATAATTACTTGTGAACTTATTTCTCTTACTTATTTATTCTCTTCATTATCTTATTAGATCTTTCATCAAGTGAATTATCGAAACACAAGAGACACAATATTTTGGCTCTTCCAGCCAGGGCCAAAACCTCTCCCTCTTGGAGAGGAAAACCCGCAAGTAATTCTTCTTATAAAACTTTAATTAACGAGTATCAAGACCATGAAAAAGACCCTTGACACCAATATGCCTCCAAGACCCTTGTCACTTTCTCTTTTGTGCTTATTATGTTGATATTGCATTTCTGCACCATGTTGTACCAATACTAGGAAAGCTTGGTTCCTAGCTCTACATAGTGAACTCCTTCATGCCCTTACTTGAACTGACCTAGGCCTCCTAGAGACTTGTTCTTAGTCTACCTTCTTGTATCCTTGATGCCGAGATCTTCTTCTTCGATGTAGCCTTCCTTCACGATGTATATTCCAGACTTATTCTTCACTAGCGTAACCTTGGCCTTCTTGAGATATGTGAGAGAAGAAGGGAACCTTAAATAGATATGGTATACTCATTTCTTTTGACCCAATCATAATGATGTTCCTTGCTGAGATAAATTATGTTCCTCGCTCCTTTTCTTCGTATCAATATCACAGAAATTTCACCGAAATATGTTAGACCTAAGACAGAGATAAGAGAGCCTCTCTATCTTCATTGAACAACCATCCTTCTTTATCCCAAACTGCAGACCTTACTCCACATTTCCATCTGAGACTTTTTCGAATTACTTGGCTCCATAATGAGGTCGTATTCCCTTATATACTAACTTTCTCTCAGTTCTTAGGCAGACATGAACTTGTAGGCAAGCCGACTTCATAAAAGAGAATATTCCAGCATGTCTTTAAGCCGATTTCTTGGAGCATAGTGATAGGGGTTTGGAGCATATATTTGTATCATAAATTTGTCTTTTCACAAGTGTAACATGGCATCATATACATGAATCTAATTATATTTATGACTAGACAAATTCCTAAATACGTCAAGAATAAGTCTTTTACCTATAATAAAAACTACTTGCTCACGAAACCCATGAGTCAAGATTTTACAAAATACATTTTATTAGGCTTTGTCTTCTTCATAAATTCACAATTACTATTAATTATGAAGACCGATCCTAGTTACACTTTCTAACACTCCCTCTTTACTAGGGAGGTATTCATAATGGTACATGGTCACTTTAAATCTGAAGAATTTATCATAAGAAGAATCAGATTGGTAACCCATTTGTATAGCATCATTTTAACCATCAACATTGTCATAGTGCAAGGCCTTGACTAACAACTCCATCTCTCCACGATATCTTAGCTAAAATGTTGGCAAGACCAATGATGAGTTGACACCCTCATAATTGTCTCTCTTGGATCATATCTCACCCAATTTCACTCAAGATATGTCCATTAGGACTATTCTTTCTGTTGGATTCCCAATCCTCAAAGAATAATGATCCTTTCATGACTACTCTATTGAAATTTGCAACAAGAAATAATGAAATTGGCATCAAGAAACAACATGACAACACACACACACACACTAGTGTGGGACAACAATTCATGTAGTGATGGGTCCTAGCGGTACATTAGTGTGCAATTCAATTTATTTAATAAATTGGAAATGTGTCTAATTTAATTATCCTTTAATTAAATTGGACAATAAATTGTAATCTTATCTCATAAACACTTGTAATAGTTAACTGAGTGTGATAGACTCAGTTAGTTCATGAATTTCAAGTTGAGGGTGGTTGGCGAGGCATGCAGAATGATTCTACGTGTTTTAGAGTTCAAGTTTAAATTTAGTGCATTAGTTTAATGCATGAGAAATCAATTAACTCAGTTAAGTGAGTTAAAGTCAGTTGAACTAGTTGTAATTGTCCGTTGCACTAGTGAGAGGTCAAGTGAATTAAATCAGATTTAATTCACATGTAGTGATCTGTCATGCAACTGATGATTTAATATTAATAGCTACATGCATGTCATTTCCAGTGGAGACCCAGTTGAGACAAAGGTTAAAGGGTAGTTGACTATTAGTTGTATTATTAGAAAACTGCCTGGATGCAGTTAAAACACCATAGGATTTCCCATGATACTTGCGCAGTTGAGAAAGGCTAAAATTCCTAAGGAATAGGGATTTCATTCCTCATGAATTGTGTGAGCAAGGCAGGCTGAAGACATGCTGAGAATTGGCAAATTATTGGCCCAATTTTGTCTAGATCGGTGTGAGACAATTGTGAGAGTGCATGAGACTCTTGTGAGAAGAGTGTATTGTAATTGTTTCATGATTCCATGGAGAATATACAATAGAATATAGAGGGGTTTTGAGTAGTAATATTTCCTTGGGAAATATTTGTGTTGTGGTTTGATTTGCTTCTTTCTTTACTTGTTGTGATCGGCGATCATGTTTATTTTATGCAATTGATTTGTAGAAGGATTCAGTATCTTGATTTAGTAGATCGCATGATCAGATTGAATCCATTGATATACATATGTTTGTATAATTTCTACATGGTATCATAGAACAGGAAATCACTATAGTGGAGAAGAAATTGAGTTTGTGATTGAATAGCGTTCGAATTTGCAAAAGTATTCTTTGGTGCGACAGGCAGATCAAGATGGCTTTCAATGGCTTGAGATTGGAGTATGCACTTGAGGGAAACTCTAATTATATTGCATGGAAAGACAATATGGAGGTAGTGCTAGAGGACAACGGGTTGAAAGAATTCATTGATAATGATATTCCCAAGCCTGCAGCAGCAGACACCACACTTCTTGATGCTTGGAAAAATAAGGTAGAAGGGCGAGGAGGATCTTATTGGAGGGAGTATGAAACCACATTGTCTCAAGTCTCCATGGAAAAGTGACTCCATATGCAATGTGGAAGGCTTTGATAGATCTGTTTCAAAGTAACAGTGATCATATAAAATTGGCACTGAAGGACAAGCTCAGAAAAATCAAAATGGAGAAAGGCGACACTATTCCGAAATATTTAACCAAGTTTGTCCAATGTCAAGATGAGCTTGGGAGCGTTGAAATTACTGTCGTGCATGATGACTTGGTGAGCCTAGCTCTTCTAGGCCTTCCCAAGAGTTGGCATAGTTATCAGGACTCTGTTAATGGGAGGGAGAAGCTACTAGGTTGGGGAACAACTTTGGTCGGATTTGGTGCAAGAAGAATTCAGGCGGAATACTAGGGATGAATCTTCATCTAAGGTAGATGATGAAGAAAATTTTTCCTTGGATGGTAAGGCGAAGAAGGGGAAGGGAAATAAATCCTATTCCAAATCTGAGTCCAAAGAAGATGGCAAGGAGCATGACATGTCCAGAGTGAAATGTTTTCACTGTCACGAGCATGGACATTATGCCACTAATTGTCCACAAAATAAGAAGAACAAGAAGGCTTCAGGATCTACAGCTGGTGAGGCTTTGGCCTCACAATTTTAGTTGGACTTCTCGCTCATCGCATGCATGGTGTCAAGTGCAATGGGATCAGTGTGGTACTTGGATAGTGGTGCATCTTTCCACATGATGGAGACAAAGAAATTTTTAGTAGCTTGGAGGAGAAGTACCTCCAGATGCATATCAAAATGGGTGATGACGGGCAGTACAATGCTACCGAGATTGGTATAGTTACCTTCCAGAGACAGTCGGGTAAAACCTTCTTATTAAAAGAATTAATTCATGTACCAGGCTTGAAAAAGAATTTAGTTTCAATCGTAATGTTGGAGGATAGAGGTTATGATGTGTTTTTTAGTGAAGGGAAAAATTTCCTTCGACACAAAGCCACAGGAAAAGCCAAGAAGATTGGGATTCATGTGAAGAATCTCTATAAACTTGATGTAGATGGCTACGTAGCATTAATGGGTAAGGCAGACAAAGTGGTGAGCCGAGATGAGGGTGAGTTATGGCATAAGATATTGGGCCATCTACACCACAGAGCTTTGAAGGTCATGCAACATATTTCTACGAGGCTTCCAAAGGGTACTCTTGCGCAGATAGACACATGCAAGGGATGTACCATGGGGAAGTGTGAGAAATCCATGCGATTTTCCCTTGAGAGGGAGTTGGATTTGCATGTAGATGAGGAACTCTTGGTTCCAAAGGATGAACCTCAAGATGTGGAGATGCCACAAGATGAGGATCATGGAGTGGAAGAAACCACTCAAGCAGAGACCTCTAGGAGGGGGAAATTTCGAGCCAGATGAGCAGATGGAGTACATGCAGCTATACCTCCAGGTGTGAGGTGGAGCGATGTGTAGAATTAATCCCAAGAATAAATTTGGGCACGATTCATTGAGATGGTGTGTCTCATGGATTGAACCTGGCTACGGGGAGACCAAAGTAAAGCAGTAGCAGGAAGGATTGGTTAGATTGACGCAGTCAGATTTCAGGAAGACAGAAATCAAAGTGACAAGTGTTGGATATTGGATCGCAGATCAGAGTTGGCAGCAGTGCAAAGTGCATGGATGCAGATGTCAATAGCGCAGAGAGTCCAGTAGACATGTGTAGTAGCTATTAGTAGTCAGAAGACTCTAATGACAGATGCATTATATTGATTCAACTGTTTGGAGGCTATTCAGTTTTAAGTGTTGCATGCAAGATTTGCATGTGCGAACAACACTAGAGAAGTGTTGCATGTGCGAGAAACACTAGAGAAGTGTTGCATGCAAAAGTTGCATGTGCAAGGAACACTAGAGAAGTGTTGCATGCAAGAGTTGCATGTGCGAACAACACTAGAGAAGTGTTGCATGTAAGAGTTGCATGTTGCATGAAAGAGGTGCATGTGTGCATGCAAGGACATTCCAAGCTACTGGATCGGGACATATTGATTCCTTTCTTGTTGAGAGGAAGCGTTTAAATTTGCAACAAGAAACAGTGAAATTGGCATCCAGAAACAACATGACAGCACACACACTAGTGTGGGACCACAGGTCATGTAGTGATGGGCCCTAATGATACATTAGTGTGCAATTCATTTTTTGAAATAAATTGGAAATGTGTCTAATTTAATTATCCCTAAATTAAATTGGACAATAAATTGTAATCTTATCTCATAAACACTTGTAATATTTAACTGAGTGTGATAGACTTAGTTAGCTCATGAATTTCGAATTGAGAGTGATTGGTGATGCATGAAAAATGATTCTATGTGTTTTAGAGTTCAAGTTGCAGTTTAGTGCATTAGTTTAATACATGAGAAATTATTTAACTCAATTAAGTGAGTTAAAGTCAGTTGAACTAGTTGTAACTATTTGTTGCACTAATGAGAGGTCAAGTGAATTAAATCAGATTTAATTCACATGTAGTGATTTGTCATGCAACTGATGATTTACTATTAATATCTTCATGCATGGTAGTTCCAGTGGAGACCCAGTTGAGACAAAGGTTAAAGGGAAGTTGACTATAAGTTGTATTATTGTCAAACTGCCCGGATGCAGTTAAAACACCACAGGATTTCCCATGATACTTGCACAGTTGTGAAAGGTTGAAATTACTAAGGAATATGGATTACATTCCTTATGAATTGTGTGAGCAAGGCAGGCTGAGAATTGGCATAGTATTGGCCCAATTTTGTCTGGATCGGTGTGAGACAATTGTGAGAGTGCAAAAGACTCTTGTGAGAAGAGTGCATTGTAATTGTTTCATGATTCCATGGTGAAAATACAATAGAATATATTGGGGTTTTGAGCAGTAATATTTCCCCAATAAAATACATGTGTTGTGGTTTTATTTGATTCTTTCTTTACTTGTTTTGATTGGAGATCATGTTTATTTTCCGCAATTGGTTTGTAGAAGGACTCAATATCTTGTTGTAGTAGATCGCATGATCAGATTGAATCCATTCATATGCATATGTTTGTATAATTTCTATATACCCATATCAGAACGTCTTATCATATTCTCAAAGAGTATCAAATGCCAGATGATTACCCAATCCTTCATTCTCTCTCCCAGAATGATGTGTTTATCTCTCCCTCTCAACTAGAGAGGACATATTCCTAAGCTTTCTTCTAGGATTAGGAGTCACTGAGTTTTTTCTCAAGTAAGAAACTCATTATCATGATCCCTCTTAGTCAGGGACTTGCAGAAGAAATGATGAAGACATCCAACTACTCATGAAGTACTTCTTCCATTGATGTCATGAATTGAGGAGACTTCAATTCTGGGATCTCTTCTTAAAGCACAGATCATCCAAGAGCCATGTCTTCTATCAAAAGTGATCCACCAATCTTCTCATTAGCTTCATGTTATGTTGCTTTCTTTCGAACCATATATCTTCCAAGGATATTTCATCATGCCATATGGTTATCAATTTGTGGAAGTCATCTACTTCCATTTGGCATCCCTGCATAAGATCATAAGATGTTATTCAATTATAAATATGAATACTTTAAATCAAAAGTTACCTTGTGATGATATTTCATCAAAACATTTTCTTGTAGGCATCGACATCCTTTGTTGACACATCTCCTAAAGATATGTACTGAAAAGGGTCTCCATATTTTCCAGACTTCTATCAGAGTCTACCTATCTTCCCAAGAGATTTTATAGTTAAGTCTTCTTGGCTTCCTTGGATGTTGACTTCTTCTTTGCATGATTGCACTTTTTTGCGATATCTTCTTTTCTCTTCCACATAATTGTATTTCATTCCAAGTAACTTCCAATGTGAAACTCCTTGATAGTATATAATCACCTCATATTCCATATGAGGACATATTATGTTGATTTCATCTAGTGTGGAACATGTCTATTGACAACCTGTGCATCGGAAGAGTTCATGCTTTCTTTGATCATACTTCTTCTATCTGCAACCATATGACCTGTCTATATAGCATTCAGTGTCAGCATAAATATATATATGTACCTCATTTATTTTCTTTGAGTCATCCTGTAATAGATTTCCTTGGAGTGAAGATTTTTATTCCCTTGACATGCTTCATCAATATGTCATCATTTATAATCCCATAATTATACAAGTTAAAATTTCTCTAGGAAACCTATTGCTTTATTTCTAACCAGTGAGTCCAAAGAGGATTCCATTAGAAAATGTTAGAATTTGTTTCCTTATTGATTATTGAACGATGACCTTTATCTTGATGATTGCCTTCTATAAATGTTGTTTTCTCAGTGAGGTTCCCTGGAGCTTTTTATAGCATAGATGTCACATATGTGTTACAGACATCCTCCTACAACGAGTGCTCCTCCTTCAATTCTTCCATCATGATGCCAATCCTGGAGTGATGTATTTATCTAATATACCATTATTCCTAACAACCTGATATATACCTCTTAAAGAGGAATATGATCTTAATTATAATAGAGAACTTTCACTTCTTCTTTCTTAGGCATCTTTGAATCAGGTTCTTCCATTTTTTCTGATGATATGGGCTTCTTACTTTTTCCTCTTGTCGTCATTAGATTTGGGACAATCTTTCATTACACCCATATTTCATATTTTCTTCTTGAGGACCAAACTTACCAAATCTTCCCTTTCTCCTTAATATGGCAACATCGACTTGATTCTCTTTTTATTTGATCTATATCCACTTTAGCTTTTAAACTTGTCTCTTTTGATTTTCATAGAGACCATAGATTCTAGAATGGTGTTGCTTCTTATTTTCCATAAATGCTTGAAATGAAGTTTTCCCATCCCTCTGGCAGAGCATTCAACACCACTGTAGCTTTTCTATCAGAAATTTCTTCTCCCAATTCCTGCAATTGATCTTGTATTTCAGAAATCTTCATGAATTTATTTCCTCCTCTCTAGACATCTCCAAAGTGTTTGAGTGTATTACCTCCCCTGCATTACTTGTCGAGAATTGATCCACCAATTTGTCATATATTTCTTTTGAATATTTTAGTTTTGATACATAGGGGATGAGAGAGTCCTTTATGGATTCTATAAGAATCCTCTGGGCTCTTATGTCTCCCTTCATGTATGACTTTATTGTCCTTTTATTCCACACAATAAAGTTTGAAACCCTAACTATTTTTTTGTTTTCTTTGTAAAAAGACATTTTGATAGATTCATATGAAGTCATAAAGATACTTACATGAGTAGATGATTTTCTTCTTCTATCAGCTTCCTTGTTGATGATGGTGTAGATAGCACCATGAGCTCCCTCTTAGATAAAATTCTTTAAGAGTGGTGTAAAGCAGTAGATCACCTTGGATCCTTGATGATCATGATGATCAAGTATGACTTGATAATGAATTCAGCAAAATGATGATTTGATGATGTCCCCAATAGTGTTGAATTTTCTTCAATCACGAGATAGCTTTAGATTCCTTGAAGATAAATTTCACCTCTTTAAAAAACCTTGATGTATATGTTCTTTAAGTAAGATATTTTGTCTTCTTGAGATGGCTTGAGTACTTCTTCAATTTCTTCAAAGTGCTCCTTCTTGAATGAAAAAATACCTTTTATAAAGTAGATCCTTTGTTTGAAAACTAATCCTTGAACCTTTTTATCCTTGTGTGTCTTCTTGCCAAATAGCCCTTTCTAGCACCTTACCTCTGATACCATGTTGAGAATTTGATAGGGCATAGTTTAATTCAATTCTCTACTTGATAATTACTTGTGAAATTATTTCTCTTACTTAGTTCTTCTCTTCATTAGCTTATTAGATATTTTATCAATTCAATTATCAAAACACACGAGACACAAGATTTTGGCTTTTCAAGCTAGGGCCAAAACCTCTCCCTCTTGGAGAGGAAAACTCGCAATTAATTCTTCTTATAGACCTTTAATTGATGAGTACCAAGACCATGACAAAGGCCCTTGACACAAATATTCCTTTAATACCCTTGTCACTTGCTATTTTGCACTTCTTATGTTGATCTTGCATTTCTGAACCGTGTTGTACCAATATTATGAAAGCTCGGTTCCTAGCTTTACACAATGAACTCCTTCATGCCCTTACTTGAACTGACCTTGGCCTCCTAGAGAATTTTTCTCATTCTACCTTCTTGTATCCTTTATTACAAGATATTCTTTTCTGTTGGATACTTCCTTCTCGTTGTATATTCCAAACTTATTCTTCACTAAAGTAGCCTCGGCTTTCCTGAGATATGCGAGACGGGAAGGGACCCTTAAATATAGCTGGTATACTCCTTTCTTTTGACCCAATCATAATGTTGTTCCTTGCTGAGATAAATTTTGTTTCTAGCCCCTTTTCTTTGTACCAATATAACAAAACTTTGACCAAAATATGTTAGACCTAAGATAGAGATAAGAGAGCCTTTTTATCTTCACTGGACAACCTTCCTGCTTCATCCCAAACCGCATATCTTACTTCACATTTCCATCTCAGACTTTTCCGAATTACTTGGTTCCATAATGAGGACATATTCCCTTATATATAATGATTGTATCTCAGTTCTTAGGCTGAAATGAACTTGTAGGCAAGCCAACTTCATAAAGAAGAATATTCCAGCATGTCTCTAAGCCGATTTCTTGGAGCATAGTGACAAGGGTTTGGAGCATATATTTGCATCATAAATTTGTCTTTTCACAAGTGTAACATGACATAATATACATGAATCTAATTATATTTATGACTAGACAAATTCCTAAAGACATCAAGTAGAAGTATTTGACCTATAAAAAAAACTACTTGCTCATGAAACTCACGAGTCAAGATTTTAGAAAATACATTTTATAATATTTGCATTCTTTATAAATTCATAATTACTAGTCATTATGAAGACCAATCCTACTTAAAATTTATAACACCAGGACCACAACAAAATTCTCCTAATAAAAGCATCAACACAATAAATGGAGGAAGCGGTGATGGAAATACCCAAGGGTAAATCTCCTAGACTTGATGGTTTCACCATTGAATTCTTCAAAAGTTGTTGGTATTTCATCAAAGATGAAGTTCAAGCCTTGGTGGAGGATTCTAGGATTAATAAAACAGTCATGGGAGCATTGAATGCCACTTTCCTAACAATCATCTAGAAGGAGGAAGGGGATGACTCTCCTGACCGATTCCGATCAATAGCCATGTGCAATGTAACTTACAAAATCATATCCAAGGTTAAGGCCAATAGGATCAAGACGGTTCTTCCCCTTCTAATCTCAGCCAACCAATTGGGCTATGTGGAAGGCAAACAAATACCTGAAAGTATTATCCTCTCTCATGAAACTATACACTCACTCCAAACCCACAGGACACCCGATATGATGATGTAATTGGATATGTCGAAAGCTTTTTACAAGCTCAGTTGGGAATACATGCATGAAGTCCTAACTGCCTTTGGATTTCACCAAGACTGCTTCGAATAGATCATGTTTGTGGTCTTGGGAGCCTTATTTTCCATCCTATTCAATGGTCACTCTCCAAGCCTTTTGGACCCTCAAGAGGTATCAGGTAGGGAGACCCTTTTTCCCCCTTCCTTTTTGTCATCATCACCGAAGGATTAAGTAGAACCCTCCAAGAAACCAACACCAAAAATAGTCTCTTCGACCGCAATCTCCATAACCCTAGCCCAACCTCTATGATCCTGGTGGTTCCAGAGACCCTCAGAGGTCAAAGAGGGCTTAGAATAGTTCAAAATTCAAAGTGTCTAGATTATTCTCGAACCAAGTCTAGATCGAAGTGCTCGTCGCCCTGATTCCAATGGTGTGAAAGAAACTCCAATCCAAGTTTGTATGAAGGAGATAGGGTTGGTCAAAGTTTTGGTCAAAGTGGGCAAGTGGGCCAGGATTAATGGTCCTACAAATTGACCGAGTCCAGGGCATGGAACCTGGCTCTCGAGAGTGGGTGAATTTGTTGGATAGTTAATTTTCCCAATATCCCTTAAATTCAGCAAAAATCAAAATGTATAATTTTATTTATAAAAACAAAAAAATAATTAAAAAGAGGTGGTGGGCCACCACCCTCGTCACCCTCCCAATGGTCCGCATATCATATATTTTTGGTGGTGGGTGGTCAAACCCTGCCACCACGAGATTCATACCATACATATAAGGCAACAGTTGGGTCGGGGCTGCGTGGTGCAGACCCCACCCACCAACTTAACACCATACAACAAAGCATCGTTATAAATGGGTTAGCGGGAATCGAACCCACCCGACCACATGGCTGGCCTACTCCATGGGTGGTCCAACCATATACCATATATGTGATGCACACAAAAAACATTACCACCACCGCCGACAAGTTCAATGCGCCATCCCACACGACATAACCATAACCGTCAAAGTTAATGCGACCATCGCCAATGGCTATAACAAACATGCCAAAAAAAATGTGGTGGTTTAAAAATGCACCATTATGCGGGTTGGTGGGGTTGTAACCCCTGACCACTCATGACTAAACTTGGCGCCAAAACCAACCCACCTAACAACCTAGTGTTGGAACATCCGCCCAACCATCACCTTATAAGCCCTCATTCGAAATTCGATCGGGAACAAAGGCAACGGATGGCGGAAGGCGGACCTATGGAACCGCGAGCCAATGGAACCATGAGTGGAACCATGATTTGTAGAAGGGAAAAACCATGAGCCAGAGAATTTCAAGATGCCTAGAAATATTCCATTGAGGGCCAAAGATGTAGGTATCAGATCTTGACATGCTTATTGTCATTTTTTCATGTTTTATCACCTAGAGTCCAATCGTGCAACCATAATCTCCATCTGAGGAGAAGAATTGTAGGTGCCCAACAATGAGGAATCTTTGAAGAATCATGACGAATCTAAAATATTCCCGAAGGCCAAAAATTTGATGGTGTTAGAACTGGACGAGTTGACAGTCGATTTTACACTACTCGTCGTCCAGAATTTAAAATTTGAGGTACATGATGCAGTCATGTTATGTTTCCTTTTGTTATAGCTGAGATGATGTTACTTTTTTTGAGATCCTTGTTTAACACTATGTTGAGGGATTCTTGTTGCCACATTATCATGAGATTGTATTAGCTTGTCATGTTGAAGGAAGGCCCATTTTGAGTGAGAGTTCATGTAGGGAGCACGTCTCATGGAGAGACAAGCCACTCTTGTTGAGGGTATATGTCCTTGTTATGACAAAGAATATTCCATGTACATCATCATCATTAACATCAATTAATGAAGTAGTCACCACTACCATGACACCGGGCCCAGAGACGTAGCCCACACTAGGTGAACTTTGTTATCAAATGTGTCGTGTTCTTGATTTGTTGATCATCATTACGTTTCCTCTTGTTTAAGCATGCATGTATGGTTTCTTTATGATATTTTAAATGCAATTATATTAACATCATAGAAGTAAAATATCTTGAATAATTTTGGTAGCTGAAGAAATTCGGACAAAGTTTGGTATCAGAGCGGTCTTCTCGTTGATGTGAATTGCGAGTGTGAACGATTGAATGTGAAACAATGGAGGATGAAAAATAAATGTACGAGCCCTTCCTAAGGATGTCAAAATTGGTGGAAATAATGTATGAAGCTTATAAGAAGGAGAAAGAAAGAGCAGAGGATGATGCTCCATCCACACCTTCCAGTGAACATTCATCACCTTCTCATCATTCGAAAGAGGAGATGAGCCAAAGCCTTCAAGTAGAGAACGCTGAATTGAAGAGGCTTCTACAAGAATAGAAATAGGATAAGCAGAGACCGAAACTTCAAATACGAGCCATAGAAGAGGCCTTGGAGGAGTTGAAGCGCAACAAAGGCTTAGACAAGCCCTCATCACCTTTTTCAGAGTCAACAGTTGAGGTAAACAATGTTCGTCATTCTTCAGTTTCATCTTCACATGATGTTATTTTTGTTGGAAATGAGGAGGACTTGGCGTTAATGGCCAAGGCATGACTCAGCCATTGGAGGTTGTCCAAAGACCTCGATTCTTAGGTTTGGGATACACTGCAGGAGAATTATCAAAGGTGCCAGAAGCTTCCAAGGCATGGTTAAAACCATCGAGGAAAGAGAATGATGGGAACACATCACCATCATCTCATGGCAGTGAACATTGCAGAGGAAGAGCTGAGGCAAGCTCTCATCGCCAAGATTTCACCAGAGACAACCAGACATTGTTGAAACTGTCAAGGAAAGAGAATGATGGGAACACATCACCATCATCCCATGACAATGCATATTGAAGAGGAAGAGATGAGGCAAGCTCTTATTGCCATAATTACACCAGAGACAACCAGAAAATGTATAAACAACCTCGGTATTCTAATGTTTATTTCGATTACTAGTATGTTAATAATGAACAAATATCATGGTATCGAAAAATATGTAGTTTTCTTGGTTTAAATAACCATGTGTTTGATAAGTGTTGGAAGAGAATGGCAGCACGAAAGAGGATGAGGCGTGAAAGGCCTTCTCCACGGCAGGGAAATAAGAGGGTTAAGCAGGTATAGAGGAAGAACACTTATTGTATTCATTGTGATAGAGGTGGTCATCAAAGAGCCATATGTTGGAGGCTCCATCCACAACATCATCTCAAGGACAAAACGTCTGTGCATGAACCAATTGAAAAAGATGTTCGACAAGCAAATCCACCACAGGGAGATGACCCATTCAATTGATAAGAGAGAGATGGTTTTTCTAGGTGTGGTAGCGTGTCATGGCTGCATTTTTGTAAATCATATGTTGTGACATAACTGTAAAAGTGATTATGTGTTTTCCATCACTTATTGAAGCAACAATGATGTTTTGGCCTTGTATTGATAATTGGGGTATTAATTTCCATTTTGATGTAAACTTGACTACATATAATGTGCTATAAACTCGTGGAAAGTATGGGATGCTTGGGTCATTATTGGTAATGTAACAGAGCATGTAATTTTAAAAATACTATACTACAAGTTTGTTGAGGATGTAGGTGTCGTCTCATCACTTATGGCTCCGAAAAACAAAGGTGAAGGAGAAGGAAGGGTGACCTGTCAGGACACTTGTGGTGTAGACAATGTACACAATAGCTGCAGATTATGTTCATGCTTTTGGAGGGCCACAATATTCTTAGTGGGGAGGAATCATATAGATGGTTCCAGAGACTCTCAGAGGTCAAAGAGGGCTTAGAATAGCTCAAATTTCAAAGTGGACAAATTTCTCTCGAACTAGGTCCATATAGAAGTGCTTGTCGCCCTGATTCCAATGGTGTGAACGCCACTCCAATCCAAGTTTGTATGAAGGATATAGGGTTGGTCAAATATTTGGTCAAAGTGGGCAACTGGGTCAGGATTAATGGTCCTACAAATTGACCAAGTATGGGGCATGGAACCTGGCTCTCAAGAGTAGGTGAATTTGTCAGACAGTTAATTTTCCCAATATCTTATAAATTCGACAAAAATCAAACTGTATAATTTTATTTATAAAAACAAAAAAATTAATTAAAAAGAGGTGGCCAGCCACCATCCCGCCACCCCCCCAATGATCTGCATATCATATATGTTTAGTGGCGGGTGGTCAAACCCTGCCACCACTAGAGCCATGCCATACATATAAGGCAACTGTTGGGTCAGGGCCGCGTGGTGCAGACCCCGCCCACCAACTTAACACCATATTTGTGATGCACAAAAAAAACGTTACCGCCATCGCCAATAAGTTCAACATGCCTTCCCACACAACATAATCATAATCTTCGGATTTAATGCGACCATCGACAACGGCTATAACAAACACGCCAAAAAACAATACGATGGTTTAACAACGTGCCATTATGGGGGTCGGTGGGGTTGGAACCCCTAACCACCCATGACTAAAATTGGCACCAAAAACAACCCACATAATGGCCCGGTGTTGAAACATCCTCCCAACCATCACCATATAAACCCTCATTCAAAATTCGACCGAGGGTAGAGGCAGCAGATGGCAAAGGGAAAACCCGTGGAACCATGAGCCAATGGAACCATGAGCGGAACCATGATTTGCAGAAGGGTGGAACCATGAGCCAAAGAATGTCAAGATGCTGAGAAATATTCCTTTGAGGGCTAGAGATGTCGATGTTAGATCTTAATGTGCTTATAGTCATTTTTGCACGTTTTATCGCCAGGAGTCCAACTGTGCAGCTAGAATCTCCATCTGAGCAACATAATGGTCAATGCCCAACAACAAGGAACCTTTGAAGAATCATGAGAAATCTAAAATATTCTTGAAGGCCGATAATTTGACAGGGTCATAATTTGACGAGTTGACAGTCGATTTTACACTTCTCATTGTGAAGAATTTAGCGGTGTAGTCCTTTTTAGCAGCTGAACTAGTCATTTTTCAGCCATATTCAAAAGTGGAGGTACATGATGCAATCATGTTATGTTTCCTTTTATTATTTCTGAGATGATGTTACTTTAGTTAAGATCCATGCTTGACACTATGTTGAGGGATGCTTCTTGCCACATTATTGTGAGATTGTATTAGCTTATCATGTTTAAGGAAAACCCATTTTGAGTGAGAGTTCCTATAGGGAGAACATCTAGTGGAGAGACAAGCCACTCTTGTTGAGGGTATATATCCTTGTTATGACAAAGAATATTCCTTGTACATCATCATCATTAGCAACAATTAATGAAGCATCCGCCACTACCTTGACACCGGGCCTAGAGACGTAGCCCACACTGGATGAACTCCGTTATCAAATGTGTCGTGTTCTTGATTTTTTGATCGTCATTATGTTTCCTCTTGTTTAAGCATGCACATATGGTTTTTTTATGCTCTTTTAAATGAAATTATATTAACGTCATAAAATTAAAATATCTTGAATAATTCCTGTAGTTGAAGAAATAAATACCATTTTACCCATCATCAATTCAATGACGACACACATTTGAAGGGAATACCCACTATTAATGAAGCAAATACCTTCAAACACATTATAAATTTCTTTTCTGAAGTGTTTGGAACCTCCATTAACCTTGAAAAATTAAAAATCTTCTTCTTTAATACCCCCGTGGCCATTCAAATAAATATCACCAGAATCCTAGGCTTTTAGAGGTGTTATATTCCTTCAAAATACCTACGGGTTCCCCTCACTGATAAATCCTACAAAAAATTTAATTGGGAGGACCTCCTCATTAGACTGCGCAAAAAACTTTCTCACTGGACCTTTCGATCCCTCAATTTGGTTGGAAGACTTGTGCTTGTAAAATCTGTTTTGCAAGTCATTCCTCTTTATATTTTCTCGGACTTGTTTATCCCTAAGTCAGTCAATAATGCCATTCAAAGAATTACAAAAAGCTTCTTATGGAGAAATTTAGACAAGAAGAGGAAATGGGCCCTTGTGGCATGGGACCAGTTATGCAAGGCTAAGATCACTGGTGGGCTTGACCTCAGAGACCCCAAACTTATAGGGAAATCCTTGGGGGCTAAAACATGGCGGATATGGATGAACAACCCGCACAGGCCATGGGGCCAACTTTTGAAAGCAATATGTGCCCAACAACTCCAATGGGGAACTTATTAGGCTCATAGGAAACATCAATCGACAATATGGAATCAGGTGTGGAAAAATAAATACATCATTCAGAAACACAACTTCTAGGAAAAATGTAATGGGGAAAGTCTCCTCTTCTGGGAGGATGCTTGGAAAGAATTATTGGTTGTTGACAATGATCAACATGCCACTCTTCGAAGAACCATGCAAGCAAAAGGGAAACTTCAAGTTTCCCACTATTGGAATCCCAACATGCCTAATGCTCGTTGGAGAGAATGGATTGATATTCAAGAGTGATCATCTTTACCAGAAAACCTCGATTGGGGTTCCTTTGAATGAACCATCCAAGACCAAAAAATTCAGGTTGATTAGGGGGAAGACAAACTGCGCTGGGGAAATAACTTGGTTGGGATCTTCAGTCTTAAGGAGGCTTATTGATATATAGCTAAACATGATCAACTTCAAGAACAACAAAAATGGAAATTCTCTGGGAGAGATAGCTTTGGTTAAAAATTACCCTTTTTCTCTAGCTGGTCATGCATGATTAAAATTCCCACATGGGACAATGTTTCAAGAAGGGTCTCTATTGGTCCCTCAAGATGTCCTCTATGTGAATCATAAGTAGATACCATCAATCGTATTCTAAACACTTGTGTTTACACCAATATGATATGGGACCTAGTGCTGAGGTTTTCAAAACCATTGACAGAGATAGAGACTTTATTCAAACCACTCTAGATAATTGGTGATCTAGTATATCCCCCCATATTGCTGTTAAAAAGGAATGGAATAAATTATCGGGCACCATCTAATGGGATATATGGAAAGAACATAATGGAAGAACATTTAAGAATGACAAGAATCATGGGGAAATCCTTACCTCCATTAAGTAAATCATATGGGAAATGGTAGCCATCTCTAAGCTTCCCAACCTCCGAGGCCCCCCTTGTCCCACAGATCAATGCATTCTGCTTCTTATAGACCTCCATTTCCCATTATACGCCTAACCCAACCCCAAAAATTCTCCCCCCAAAGCCCCTTGTCACTGGTCACCCTTGGAGAATAATGTAGTTAAAATGAATTACGATGGCACGACCAAACACAACCTTGGAGCAGCGAGTTTCAGTGGTGTTTTCAGGAATGTTGTCGAAGAAATTTTATGGGTTTCCTTTGGGAACTTAGGTACAAATAATAACAACATGTTGAAACTACATGCAATGGAGTGTGGTCTAGCCATATCCAAAGAGAAGTGCTCTGACCCCCTGATCATCAAAGGAGACTCGACACTGGAAACTATGGTTGCCCATACACTCCAACAAATCACCGTGGCAAGCAAAATAATGAACAACTGGAGATTAACCAAAACACTTCACCACATCCTCTAACACATCAATGATCTCAGTGGGCTCCACTTGTAGCTTTTCAGAAGGAAAAAGAATGGCTTGGATGACATGTTAACCAACAAGGGTATAACTGGAAACTAAAGCTTATGGTCCCTTGCAGGGAGGGAGCTCGGTTAAGGTCCCCTCAGTAAGGAGTGCGAGGTTATAAACGGTAAGGAAAATGAAGGCCATGATCATCATTACTTTGTAGCAGGTAAAAAAATCTCGCAGGCCCAACCGATACGTTCTCCCTAAATCTGTTATTATGAACTTTTCCCCTGGCATCAAATCCAATTATTCACATATGGGATTGAAAATCCTAATCGTGCCTCTAATCTTCGACTGTCACCCCTCCGACTTGAGAACTAGTCATATCCCTTGCATCACTACGAAAGAATTGTACTTGGCTTTGGTAAGATTTAATAACATTATAATTGCCACCTTCCTCCTCAGCCTCCCCATCGCTCAGCATGCCTATGAATACCCCGGATTGAACGCTCCTTACTATCAATGCATCTACCTTCGAGCCTCCATGGTTTACTCTCTCCAAACCTTTGAAATTTTCCTTTCCCTTCACACCCCTTTCACCCTACCCTTCAGCATGGCCCCTCGACAAATCTCTTCTCCCATGCCTTTTCATCTCATGCAATGAAGAACGCACTCTGAAGTGGAAGAAAGGAAGGTCACCATCACTTACAACACATTTGTGCCTTAGGAGACCCAATAGCACATTCAAGAGCTTGAGAACCAGGAAAGGACTATTTTTCGATGCACCAACAATGAAGATGTTGATGCTCAATTCACATGGATTCTAGACCCTGGCTTCACCATAGCTAGGGAAAACTGTTATATTTGAACAATTGAGCTCTCGTGGTAGTGAAAAACCATTATGGGCTTGGTTATGTAGGAGCACAGTGATTCCACGAAATCCCTGGAAGCAAATTTGGATATGCTTAATGATAAGTTCACAATTTATGTTGACACGGTCCACCACAAGCACTTCATCACAAAATATTATACTCATTACACTATGCTAAATAGGAGAATGGAGACAATGCAAGTGGGAGGAGAAGGCATGCCAAGCATCAAGCACAATATTAGGGGAGCTTCAACCAGTCATCGTGCATTAGTGGACGCCCTAGCTAGTGGCACTCCTGAGAATACGATCTTGTTGGAAGAAGAACCATCGAGTTAATTGGTATGATGAACCATGTCTCCTTTTTGTCTTGGCTCTACGCCCTCTAGGCCAGTTTTTTCTTATTTTGGGTACAATCTATCAAAATAAATGTAAAAAAATGGCGTATTCATTTTCCAATAATAAAATAAAATAAATAGCTTCGCACAATGAGCGAAATTTCGCACAATAGGTTATAAGCTTTGCACAATGATCTAAGTTTCACACAATAAGCTATAAGCTCTGCAAAATGAGTCAAGTTCCGCACGATAGGCTAAGTTTCTCGATTCCGCATAATATCCTAATTTTCTCGCACAAAAGTTATTATTTGTTTTCTCAATAATGATGTATTTATTTTCCAATAATAAAATGAAATAAAAACACTATTTTTTTTCATAGTGTTTTCTCGGTATTGACATATTCGTTTCCGATTATAAAATAATATAAATAGCTTGGCACAATTATTGATAACATTTCAGTTGTAAATAATTAGGCATATGTGCGAAAGTGTGGATGAGCTATATTGTGTTGGATAGCTTTTTTCTGCACAACTAGTTGTTTTCTCGTATATATTTTATTAAATCCTTATTTGAGAGTGTTTTTTGCACATGAATTTTCTCGTTATTGTCGCCTTCACACGAATTATTTCATATAATTAGTAATCGTTTTTGCATTTGTGTGGAGAGGTTTTTATTTCCTCCACATTGCTTGTTTCACACTGCTTACTCCGAACAACGACTATACAACTTATTCCATACATGTTATATCTGAACATGTAACTCTATTGTGTGGAGAGGTCCGCATTTCGTCCACTAAATTATTTTATTGCTAATATTTTAGTAAACAATTGACGTATACAATATTATTGGAAATATTAATATTTCCAATAACTTTTTGTATTTGTGCGAAGATGTCTGTATTTCATCCACATTGCCTGTTCTGCATTGCTTGCTTTGCACAACTACAATTGATTTGCTTCTTCTGTATGCGTTATATTTGGACACATAACTCTATTATGTGGAGAGGTTCATATTTTCCACACTACTTGGTCTGCACAACTTTTTCCGTACATGCTATATGTGGAGACCCCACCAGAGCAAATAACTATTTTAGTAAATGGTTAACATACACAAAGTTATTGCTAATATTTTAGTTGTAAATAATGCATATTAGCAGTCAATTTAGTAAAATTTATACGGATAATAACATTAATTATGTTCATATTATTGATAATATTTTTATTGTAAATAATGTTTCGAATATTTGTTTGTTTATGCTCTTCTGCAAAAATGATTTTTGTGTAGATGCACACACTTTGAACTAAACACTTTAATTGCTAATATTATTTCTAATACGTTAGTTATAGAAAATGCATATCAAGAGTCAAGTGAGTAAAAGTAGTGCGAAGTGCACTCAAAGTTGTGTACAAAATTGTATTTCATTGATCAAAAGCTTTGTTTAGAGCAAAAGAAGCTTTGAAGTTTGCATTGTGCAGATGATAACATTGTTTATGCACATATTATTGATAATATTTTAATTGTAAATAAAGAATACTGTTGATATTTAAGTAAATTTTAATTGTAAATAATGTTTCAAATTAGCATATGTGTGAAAGTGCAAGGAAAGTCCACTGTGTGTACAAAGCTTTCAGTATGAGAATCACTGCATTTGGTACTTTAGTATTAAATAATTGCAATACCACCAAAGAAAGCAGTGGAATTATAAAATTGTTGCTAATACTTTAGTCATAAATTATGTGTATCTACCTGTCTCTACAACTAATTAAGTGAGGTCCGCATTTCGCTCATGCTTTTGTCTCAACTCATGCTTACTTTGCACAACCACATTTTCACAACTTCTTTCATGTACGCTACGTGTGGACACACTTCCTCCATAGGCGCTGTGAGCTAGACTCCATCAATGTTCGCATTAAAGGCATTTATATTTGTTGTTTCCAATAACACCGAGATAAACGGTGGACCAATACAATATTATTACGAATATTTTAATTATAAATAATTATTTTTATTGCTAATATTTTAGTATTAAATATTTCGTATTTTCTTTTGCAATATTTTAATTATAAGTAATGTGTCTCTCTGTATTTTCAAATATCAAGAATCTGATATCATTGAACACAAGCTTTCCTTATGGTTATGGGGTAGTATTTTGCGTGGAGAGATCTTTCAAGCTTTGATTCTGCGAATACTCACATTTTGCATTAAGGGGTTTTATTTATTTATTTATTCATTTCCTTTTTCTTTCTCTTTCTGGGAACTAATACATAAGTGTTGAGTTTGGCTGCGCAAAAGTTTAAAGTTAATATGCAGTATCAATTTTCATTTATCGAATTTGATGTCACATATTATAATCGTTATCTGTGTAGTATAACATTAGCATTTATAACATATTTTATTACGTTATTACTATAGATTTTGTCTCGGTTGTTGGAAGTAACAGTGAGACATAAATGAGACACATTAATTATTTTAGTGAACAAATTTCATTTAATATTTGCATAATGCAAGAAAGGAAAAAAGACATTCAAGTGGCGAATTGACATATGGGTTATGAAATTACATTTGCAAAGTAAAATTTGGTCACTAGCATGGAAAGTCTACATAGAAAACCCGCCAGATATGCGTCAATTCAATGGATAATTACGGAAAATACTTTTATTTTTTGACAAAAGAGTGTTAGTTAATGAAAATAAAACGTGATTTTTATGATTTTAATAAAATAGTATGTCAACATTGATTTCGAAATTGTGTAAGGTGGATTAATCATGAAACATAATCGTGTCAATTGCACTATGTCAAATTGGAATTTAAGTAAAATGTATATGACTGTAACATATTTTACAACAATCTTTTTTGATTAAAGTTCAGGCAAGTCAATACTATCCACATTGATTATGATTATTAATTAATGTTTATCATTGAAATCGATAGTAGTTAAATGTAATTTTAGAACTTAAATGTTAAATCGTGATTTAGATTACTTATTGCCTCTAACACATTATATATATGTTTGTTGCATGTAGTAACAATTTGTTAATGTTCATTTTGTTCCCGAATCTCAGAAGTGTTTTAAGGCATTGATTTATCATTTGTCTATTATTTTTTGCATTTGTTATTAACATCGAAGAAATGGCTCAAAGAAAAAATGGTAGGGGCATAGAGGAAGATGTACATATATGAAGCGAAGATATTTTAATTCTCAACCAAAATCTCTTAATGCTAAGTAAAGATATTTTAACGTTAATGCATAAAATACTATAACTTCAACAAATGCTTAGGCGTCTCAAAGATGAACTAGATATCATAAGAACATTATCATAAGAGCTATTGAAAATCATGAATAGATGAATCAATTCTCGATTCTGATAGCATAATTGATCTAAATATCGGAAAACTAGTTTTTCTACGGCTAGCTCCCTCATCAATATAAAAAAAGTGTGTTTAGGATCGTCTCAAATTAGCCAATTGTGAAGGGGCTTATGTGTCAAGTTTTAGTGACTTTTAATAAGAAATTCATGAGTTAATCAGCTATTAAAATCACATGTATATAAATAAATTACATATAAATAACACACGACAAACACATTACACAATAGCTGATAACAAAGTTCACCCCTCCTCGGCTACGTCTCCGTGGACCTGTTTCAATTGGCTAGGCCCTCTTTGGATTAACGGTCAATTCTCTGATTAAATGAACCTACAATGATCTAATGGCTTTGCAACCTACAATGATTTAGAAGACCCAAAAACTTGAAAATATACTATTCAAGCTCTGAAAATGGTCTTTAGATGATCTAGGCATGACCTCCTCTCTTGGTGGCCCTAGGCTTCTTTAATCTTCAAAGTGGAAAAATCAATTACAGAAGTGCTCCAACGCCTCTGAAACCTGCACCATCATTCTAAGAGCATCAAAATCATCCAAGAATGACTCTTCTTGAGCCAAAATTTGTCGAGAAATGCCAAAGTTATGGCTCATTCATTTTTCCCTAGTAAAACTCCTCCAAATTTGGAACATCTCCAGTTAAGTCCGCTAAATTTGGGGGAAACGCTGAATTTGGTGGCTCTGGCGAATTCTCTACCATATTAATTAAATTTAAGCTAGAGTTTAATTTGGAGATAAGCTTGTTTAGGTGCATTAAGCGCGCTCTAATCAAATCCCATTTAAAAATAGGATTAGCACTTAATTAGTGGATTAGGGGTTTAAATAAACCCACTTTAACTGTTAACCTGCGCATTATGTTTAAAATTTTCTCCGCTCCTGGTCTTAGTGGGAAGGTCATGTGGGGAGGGGGTTAGCCCACGAGGCTGGCCCCCTCCATACCCCTGCCAAATGAACCATAGCAATTCAAATATATGACGTGGCCGTATACTATTAAGAATGGAGTTGTAGTATAATTGTAAGTATGGTGGTTGGTGCGGGGGAGGTCGCAGGGTCGAGCCCCGACCTCCGCTCCTATGGTTGTATAAATTTTTCACCATAAAATATTAAAACCCAACCTTTGTATTAGACATTAAAATTCGGACTATAGTGTATAAAATTTCGACCCACCATATAAATGCGACCATGACATAAATTTGAATTTGGCCTTTGGGGGGCACGTGGCGGCCTTCGAGCTAACCACATGTCAGCTCCCAATTGGTCCTCCACAAACCTATAAAAAGTTTCCAAGTCACAACCAATCATAATTTGACACTTTTCATCCTATCATTGGGCCGAAGGAAAACCCAATTTTTTGGCCTTTGACCCCTTTTGACCTTTTTTTTTTTAAATTCCCCTGTTTGGCACGACGATCAACAGGCTCTAAATTTCACATACGAAGTTCGTTTTGAGTGAAACGAAGTGCGTCGAATTCTTGGCAATGGGCCCAATTCGATCGTTCTAGTTTGGTGTGTTTTTTAGCACTTTGAAGTTTTGGCAATTTTTTGCCCCCAATCCAGATTTTGATCACTCCTTCCCACTGAAAGGATTTTGGACCCACAAAAGTTGGTTATCTGATAAGATCTGAATACTATTCTCTTTCCCATGTTATATCATATTGATTCTACTTGGAAAAATCTCCATGACAACTGCTTGGGTTCTCTGACATGCCTTGCCTTGCAAATGGCTTGGCACTTCAACCAATGTTCTCCTCTTGGTTGTTTACCCAATCCAACACATGCTGGCTACTTGCTGACTGATAAAACACTTTGTTGTACCAAAGTGATCCCTCTATGCTTGGAAAAATGATTGATGGCCTTCCCACAGAGAATATTGTTCCTCTTTTGCACACACATGCATTCGATGCAAACTTCTCCTTGGAAACCACTTTCCCAAGTTAATCCCATCTGAGTTAAATAAAACAATGTGTTCCAACATCAATGATAACAAGAAAATAAATGACCATTATTTTTACCTCCACGGTTCCAAATTCCACATTTGGAAGAATGCATTCACCATCTCTTTCATTTCTTGGCGTCAACACATCAAAATTGTCTGCAATGGTTGTTGTTTTGGCCGTAATATTTTTAGCATCTTGTCCCTCTTTCCTCTTATTTATTTCATCATCCTCTAGTATTGACATGCTGCTCATGCCATGATTTGGGAACGAAGGCTAATCATGAGCCTCTCGCTCAAGAGTGTACCTTCCAAAGTCCTGCAACATCTTGTCACAAGCATGTCAACCAATAATCTGAAAAATGCATCATGTAAGAAACATAACTGACGACATATCCTTTTGCTCCTTCAAAGAAACTAATGTCACATATTGTGAACATCGCCATGTAATATTATATCTCAGTATAAAAACCATCGACCAAACACAAGTCGACAAAACACGCCTCTTCAAACAACTAACTCTCAAGTCAAACAAAAACATGTGCAAATTGATCAACGCTCTCAAGTTGACAACATACATGATAAACAAAGCAATCAACTAGTGACAAGGCAATCACTCATGCATGTTCAAATTTCCATCTTTGTTGCATCTAAGTGAGTCAACATAACTCTACTTTTTCTACATCTTGCTTCATGCAATATCCAACATCTTTCAAGAGAAACAAAATGTATTCAATTGGCAAGATTTGCATCAATAATCAAAAGAAATGTAAGACCTTAATTGGTTAAGAAATCTAACCATCTCTTACCAAACCATTTCAATGGCGCTTCTTTCAGCTGCACTTCATCCTGTGTATCATCCTAACCCACATCAATTATGGAATCCTATTTTCCATTCTTGTCAATATCTCTCTCCACTTTCTTCAAATGTCGTGGATGACTTGTTGGATACAAATTCCAACACTTGTCTACAATATGACCCTGCTTATGGAAATGAGTGAAAAACAATTACATCTTCTTTTCAACATAGTTTGGATTGTCCATTGGACCTTTAGCTTTCTTCCACCTTTATTTTGAAAGTTTCCTGTGCATGGCTATCTTCTTCAAACACCATGAAACATCATGGTTATTCAAACAATAAAAGGAACATGTGAACTTTCTCCAAGTCTTATGTGAGAATTTTCCATGTTTATCATAATCAAAAGCAACTTGATTAAAATCATATTTATACCTTGCACATTCACCTTTGTCGCCTTCTTGAGCAGGTGAATTTGATGAGGTAGTGTCTCTCTTCGGAATACAACCAATGGCTTCAATGAATTTAGATCTTTCAACATCCTCTTGTTTTCCATTCTCATTAGCTGCATGCTTAAGAGCATCTTCTTGCAAAATGGGTGTAAAATTTTTTGCATTCATCATGGACACAATCTTCACAAGATTTAGGTAATGAACATTAAATGAAATTCCTTCTTGGAACACCTTCATGTGCCTACTTGGCTTTGGAGAATTCTCCATCATGTTGTCCATAACCAAGACCCAAGTACCTAGGCCTTTCCTCAACAACAATTGGCTCAACTATGCCTTGTGCATGTTTTCCTATCCCTTTACCTTCATAGCCCATTTTCATCAATAATTTGGACCCTATTCCTCTATTTTTTCTTTCAAAAGAACCTACACATTCATTTTGAGAAGAAATAGAAGATAAATTTGAATTGCATACCTCTTTTTCAAGCACATTCTTAGCTAAGGTTTCTTTGGCATCATGGAGTTGAGTATCCATCTCCTGCATCTTTGTTGGGTTTTCGTTTGCAACATGGAGTCTCCATCTCATGCATATTTTCAAGAAGTTCTTGCTTCTCCCCCTTCGTTTCAATCAACTTCTCTTGAAGTATAATTCTCTCCCTCTTATCTTCATACATATCTTGCACCATATCATTCATGATGTAGAGCTTCTGCAACATATCTTTATCAAATATTTTTGCCAAGGAAGATTGACTAGAAACAATGCTTGATGAAGTTGTCATCACAATTGCAATGCATAAAAATATTCTTTGCAGTGATTTGAGAACTGAGCTCTCAATCTTGAACTTCTTCTGAAGAGAAGGGATACACATAAACTTGCATACAGTTAAATTCTCCTTGCAAAAATTCAAAACCAATAGCTATTTCTTCTAGCTAACCTTGGCTAAAATGAGCTAAAATGTTATATGATACACACTTGATCTGAATATGGACAAACTAGTTTTGATGTGCTAGCTCCCTCATCAGTATAAAAAAAAGTGTGTTTAGGATCGTCCCAAATTAGCCAATTGTGAAGGGGTTTATGTGTCAAGTTTTAATGTATTATAATAAGAAATTCATGAGTTAATTAGCTGTGAAAAACACATGTACATAAAATAAATTGCAGATAAATAACACACAACAAACACATTACACAATAGCTAATAACGGAGTTCACCCATCCCAAGCTACATCTCCATGGACCTGCTTCAACTAGCTAGGCCCTCTTTGGATTAATGGTAAATTATATGATTACTTGCAACTACAACGCTCCAATGGCTTTCAAAACTACTCCATTGGATTCAGAAGGCCCAAAAACCTCAAAATACACTCTTCAAGCTCTGAAATTGGTCTTCGGATGATCTAGGCATGACCTCCTCTCTTGGTGGCCCTAAGCTTCTTTAATCTTCAAAGTGGGAAAATCACTTACAAAAGTGCTCCAATGCCTCTGCAACCTGCACCATCATGCTCAAAGTATCAAAATAATCTAGGAATGACTCTTCTTGAGCCAAAATTGGTCGAAAAATGCCAAAGTTATGGTTCATTCAGTTTTCCCTAGGAAAAATCCTCCAAATATGGAACATTTATAATTAAGTCCGCTAAATTTGGGGGCAGCGTTGAATTTGGTGGCTCTGTCGAATTCTCCGCCATATTAATCGGGATTTAATTAAAGTTAATTTGGAGTTTCATTTGGATATAAGCTTGTTTAGGCGCATTAAGCACACTCTAACCAAATCCCATTTAAAAATAGGATTAGCGCTTAATTATCGGATTAGGGGTTTAAATAAAATTGCATTAACTGTTAACCCACGCATTATGTTTAAAATCCACTCTGCTCCTGGTCGTAGTGGAAAGGTCATGTCGGGAAGGGACTGGCCCCCTTCATACCCTTGCCGGATGAACCATAGAAATTCAAATATATGTCGCGGGCGTATACTATTAAAAGCGAAGTTGTGGTATAATGGTAGTAAGTATGGTGGTTGGTGCGGGGGAGGTCGCGGGGTCGAGCCTTGACCTCCGCCCATCTGGTTGTATAAATTTTGCACCAGAAAATATTAAAACCCAACCTAATTTGTATTAGACATTGAAATTCAGACTATAGTATCTAAAATCTTGACCCACCATATAAATTCGACCATGACATAAATTTGAATTCGACCTTTGGGGGGCACGTGGCAGCCTCCGGGCTAGCCACGTGTTAGCCCCCAATTGGTCCTCCACAAACCTGTAAACAATTTCCAAGTCACAACCAATCATAATTTGAAACTTGTCATCCTGTCATTGGGTCGGGGCAAAACTCAAATTTTTTGCCTTTTACCCTGTTTGAGCCTTTTTTTTAATTCACTTGTTTGGCACGACGGTCAGCAGGCTCTCATTTTCACATACGGAGTCCATTTTGAGTGAAACAAAGTGCGTTAGATTCTTGGAGACGATCCCATTCTAGTTTGTTGCATTCTAAGCACTTTGAATTTTTGGCAAATTTTTGCCCCCAATCCATATTTTGATCAATAATCAATACGATTGTTAACTCCCAGAAACAATGGATAAGTAATAGAGGTCTTATCCATTTTTTTTTCTATTTGTTTAATATATTTTGAACTTTAGTATATGTTAAAGGCTATGTATTGCAATATTGTCGACAAATTTAACACAAAGAAACATATCAGACTATTCTGGATTACAGACCTATGTATTAATGCAATATGTTTTATAAGTTATATTAGTTTATAAAATCGTTTGAGCTTTGTCAGACGAATTATCTAGATCTTTGCTTAAATTTTGTATGGAATAAATATTTAAATAGGAAACAAATACTGAATTTGTAAACAAATAATATTTTTATTGTAAAGTACTATCACCGAGCCGGAGTAGTTATAGAACTTGCAAATTTGATAAATCATGAAAACAATGCAAAAAAAGACAACGAGGGGAAAAAAAATGACACATCATATACAAAAAATAGAGCCAAAACAAAAACAAAAAAAATTGTTCAAAAGATTACGTTTATGTATACTGTCTTAGTAACATTTGCATTGGTAGAAAAAATTGTCTTGTTGTTGTAATGAGTAGATTTATAATATTGTTTTTGCATGGGTAGTGTATATTGATTGATAATGCGAAATCAGATCGCAAATATCTAGTAAAACGAAAGAGTTATTAGGATGTCTAGAAATTCAACAAATAAACATTGTGTCGTTGTCAAAGTTCTTAACAATGTAAAAAAATAAACATGTCAATTTATACATACAACTACATTATGATGGTCTATCGTAAATGTGCCATGTATTTCGAAGTTGCTCAGGATTTCAATAGACTTTGTTTTGTCTTCACAGTATTGGTTGCAGGAAATTTCTCATAGTGCATGTAATGATTTTTCCAGTTTGACACCCTTCAGAATAGACCATTTTCAGTCTTGTCAATTGCATGTGTGTTGAAATTCAGATGATGAAAATAAAGAAAGCCATAGTGTTGCTTGGAGACAGTGCAATAAAGCATAACATTGTTTATAGTTCTAGTAGTTGTGATTGGAGTTGTTATCACAAAATCTGACCTTGATAGGCTACTTACTAAGTAGAACTCATGTAACTCTTTCAAACCAATCTTTTGGTTGAGGCTTAGCCTCCTCAACCTGAGAGGGCTCTCTCAATAGGTTTAAGATTTTTGATTAATGATTAGATGGCTAACTCTAGGAATAAAAAGGATAAAAATGTATAACTGGTTGAATCAAAGATTAGAAAACACTCATTGGGCCATGGGGTCAAGATAGTCTTCAAAAAAACATCATAATCTGTCAAACAGGGAAGTCAAGGCACTTGGAGTCTAGATTTATGAGAAAAACAGTAACACAGTGATAAAACACAATCTATTTGCATGTGAAGGAAGTTAGAGCATTGTCAAATGAATTCTAAGTAACACATACAAATACTACTACAAGTAGGTAATTGAAAAAGCCATAGAAAAATGATACACTTAAACTCCTTGTGAATCTTGAGTAGTCAAACAAATCTCTGTATTAAGTTGAGAAGAACATAGTGACATACAGTAACACAGTTTCCTTGCTAATGAAAAATGCCAACCTTGATGAATTCGACCTCATGCTTCATATAGAGCATTTACAATCTTGGATTCCATGATCCATCATTAGGAGAATTCGAATTTCCATTCTTGACACCTATTCTATTCATAAAACAAACTATTAATTGCAAACTGACAGCTAAACTGTCTATTAAGAGTCCTAATACAAATAGGAGTGAAACTCCTAAACATGTTTGAAACAACCTTATCTAAACCTTTAATGCTTTCTTGACAGCTGCAAATCCATGTTTTCGAACTTTGATGATACCTCCAGCCTTGTTGTAAACCTGCTGATTCATGACCTAACTGTCCTAAAAACCAGGAGATAGAGTTCCTGCTTTTTAGCCCTTAACCTCCATGTTTATCTTCGAGCAACTTTGTTAACATTGATGATTGTTTCATATGTGTCACATGTGCTAATATTCCCTTGAAAACTTCAATCCTCCACCTGTGCAGAGAAAATCTTCGAAAAAGTGAAAAATACATGAAATATGACTACGCTATGAAAGTACCTGTTTTCGTAGCGCAGATTTTACATTACTGTAAAACATTTCCTTTAACCATTCTTTCTATTGTTTTGCAATTTGAGTTTTCACCTACAATCCTCATCTTTCCACCAGCAACATTAAACTTGAAACCCATCAATCCTTATCTCCAAAATCTATATATAAAGTGCCAAAAAAAATCATCTTCTGCAGTTTCGTAGCGGGTTACGAAACTGTTGTGCAAGCTCTTTGTTTTAACACAGTCTTCAAAAATTTAAAGCTTGAGGATATTCAAAGCTTCTCCAGGATTGATATCAACATCAAAAAAGCAAAACAACTTAACTTTAAAGGTGTTTTTCCTCAAAATAGTCTTCTTAATGACAAATTGATTTAAGATTTATCATTTACTGCCTTGTTTCATTACCCTGTTTCACTGTTGTTGTAGTTTCTCTTGAGATATTTTCAACTGGATTTCTAGGTCTCCAACCTATCTCCTTAGCTTTCTTTTGGTGGCTCTCAACTGAGTATTCATTACTCTCACAAATCTGGCTTCTTTTATTGCTGGTACAGTCCAAGTGAAATATTGTGTTTCACTGCTAATGCTTTTAGGTTTAGCAACCCTTTCAACTTCCCAGAGGACTTTCATCCTCTTGAAATTTGTCTTTTCAACAGCATGCTTTCTTGCTCTCTTCCTTAGCATGGAAATTTCAATATTGGCAGATTTCAACCTTTCCTCCATCTCTGCATAACTGATTTTTTCTATTTGAGTGGGGAATACTCTGTTTTTTACATTTTCTGGTACAGGTGATGAAAGGTTTATAATTTCTTCATGAACAGTGGAAGCTTCCTCTATTTTCTCCAGCTCAACATGCTCTTGCATCCTTTTGGACTTTCTGGTTACAGGCTTCCTTGCATTGAATACAAATGTTGCAACTTCATCATTGAATACTAGTTTCTTGGATGACTTCATATTTTTCTGCTTTCCTTCATCAGTTTTTATGAAATCAACTTGAACCAAAGGGGACTCTTCTATATCAATGGATTTTAAGATATCATCGAAATTTCCCTTTAAGCCTGGAGTATCACTTGCTCCTGAAATCACTGCTTTTCCCTTTTCTTTTTCAATTTTACTCCTAGTCAATCTCTATTAAACCTGTTTATTATCTGATTGTTCCTGTGCAATCTCTTTAACTTCAACTATCCTTTGTTTTGTAGGTTGAGGAGTTTCAACAATAACCACTGATGCTTTTCCTACTAGCTCTTTCTGTTTCCTGGGTTTTAGCTTAACAAACCTTTTTGACCTTGTCACTACAGGCTTGCTAGATTCTGTAGGTGGGGTTTCTTTTCCTTTAGGGTTACTGCCTGTAGTTTGTGCTTCCACTCCAAAACCACATAAAAACAAAAATTATGACCATTCTTTGTTTATCTTTTGGATTTCATGTAAGACCATCAACTTGATTAAGCCATGGTGGAATAAAGAGGTTTCACACTCTTCAGACTTCATTTGAACCTTATCTGCCATCTTAGCTATAATTATATACAGAAAAAATGGCAAATCTAAAGATATCATGCCAGTAAAGTGCAACAAAAGTTTAAAATGATATGAATATACTTTATGATACCTTCCCTCACAGGTAAAATACCTCTGGATGTTGTATAGAAAATTGGAATATGAATCTTTGATGTAGCTCCTGGGAATTGCGTTGTTTAAATCCATTTCTACAAACTCTGGCTTTAGAAACACTTTGCATGCCTCCATGTCAAATTTGAAACCTTTGAACCATCTCTCTTGCCCCCTAGGAATCTCTGTTACTAAGGCAATAATCTCAGGAGTAACTGACAAGTTTAAGATTCCAATTTTTGTGTTTGAGCCAGTAAAATGTAAAGAAAACTCCTTTGCCACCTGACTGTGTCCTCCCTGTAACTTTTCACAAAATTTCAAACACCTTGCTTTCTTGAAAGCCTCCAATATTGATTTGTCTTTAGCTAGGGTTCCTATGCTTTCAGGCTCTGTCCTTAAAAAATGTCCTGACCTGTGATTTTTCTTCTCCTTAGTCATTTTTGTCTTTGAATTTCTAAAAGTTTCATGTGAACTCTGATTATCAGCCTCACTTGAATTCAAAACAGTCAACCTCGCTTGATTAGATTAATCAGCCTCGCTTGATAACGGATAATAGAAGCTTTGGTGTGAGATTACCACAAGCTTTACTCTTGAAAACGGTCTGTTGGAGTGTTTTGCATGCAAACTGGAATAAGAAACTAGCCAACCCTTTCAAATTTGAAGTTAGATTTCATAAATGAAACCTATACGAATGCAATGATGATTTTTAATGGTTGTTTGTCTTGGAAATGACCTCTAACTAACACCTAATGATGAAAAACTAACAGAATTTGAATGATTTACTGATTTGACATGACCCACTACGAATCCACGCTTTCGTAGCCTGCTTAGTTTATTTTCGGAGAAATTCCCTACGAAAGTAGCAGCGCTTTCGTAGCGCATAACAACTTTTTTCCATTGACTGCGCTACAAAGGTGTGGTTTCGTGGCTAATTTCAGAAAAAATTTCAAAGGGTTAAAATATTACTTTTAAATAGAATATGGGACTTTTAAACCATGGAATGAGGTTGTAAACTTTATTTGGAAATGAAAATGACACTTTTGAGACTCTAACCCTATCACTTACCCCTTAAAACATGAAATGACTTAACACCTATCTAAGACCATGACTAGGAACAAGGTAAACTGTCAAAGTTTAGAAAAATAAATAAAAATTATGGTGATAACAGGAGTACTGCATTTTGTGCATATAGTTTCGAATGGAATCATATATATGAAAACCGCTTTCAAATATCCTTGAAAATGTTATAAAATTAATAAATAAAACAAATACTTAGTAAAACGAAATCAAATGTTTTTCTTGTTTTTTGTTCTTTATCCGTGTCTATTTAAACAATATGATATAACTGATTGTGCATATTATTCTTGGTGAGGAAAGCATATTTCTTAGATTGGAAACTTTGTTTCTTGTCTTCACTGCAGAAATGAATGTTGACTATGATGCATGTAAAACTTTTTCTTGTTTTTTAACTATAAGTTTTAGCAATATCATCAAAATAACGTTTTGTTGTAAATCTCTTTGAATTATAGCACATGTCAAAACAATTTTATCGTGCACTTAAACATGTTACATATGTAACATTTGTAAAACAATACATGAAAACCATACAATAGATGATGAATAATTTTTCCCCAAACATTGAAATATATAGACCTACATATACATAATTTGTTTTTGTTTTTGTTTTTTTTCAATGAACTTTGTAACAATAAATATTTTAAATAAAACAAAGCTTATTATAGCTTTGTCATGTTCTCCATTGTCATCTTTGATTTCCATAACATATTGTGTTGTTGTTTGCGTTGCTGAAATTGAAATAGCTATGATTGTGCCTATTGGAAAGGCATTGTCATTGGGTGACAAATTTGCAATTGTCATGTTTGGAAAAAAATCAATACTATGCACAAATAAGACAAATGTTTTCTATGCTGCTAAAACTATTTAGACAAATAGTTTTCTCACAATCACCACAATCATATTTATGTTTTGGAATAATTTCAAAATATTTAATAAAAACACCGACATTTGCAATAATATTTGACTCATGTTGTTTGATTAACGACATTGGCACAAGAAATGTTATTGTCATTCATGCTTTCTTATTTTTTAAGTCTGCACGGAGTATTACTTTTGACTTATTTGTTTTGTCCAAAATTGTTTGATATGTGACCAAGACAACACCATGAAAAATTTTCTAGCTATATTGTTATTGATATCCTCGGTCAACAGTGGCATAAACTCTGCATCCTTTTAGCTAATTATAACCATTGAATTGAAATAATTGTTTTTGTTTTTTTTAAGAAAAAAAAGCAAAGAATAGAAAAATAAAAGCAGGTAAAAAAAGAGGAAAAAAAATTGATACAAAATTAATTGATTTTGCAAAGAAGTACCTATTTACATTTATTTCTTTGATGGTTTACATTGATTATGTTTTGTTTATTTCAATATTTGTTTATGTGGTACTACTCATTGCTATGTCTACATTGTCATCCATGTCTATTGTGACATCATTCAAATTCGATAACTTTTGTCTGTTCACAAATATTACACTAAAACCACTCCTTAAAAGAACACTAATTGAAACTAAGTAACAATTGTCTAATGAGAATGAAATAAGATAAATCAAATTCATTAGTAATGTACAAAAGTACTAAATGGATTTTAGTTTTTAGAAAATACGAAAGTCTTATAGAAATGTTCAAAGTACTTTTCCATTGTAATTGTTGTCCTAAATCTGAATCTTTAAGTGTCATATATTCCCTAGAAATATAAAACAAAAATTGCTTTTAATTATAGTACGTTAAAAAATATGGCCCAAAAGTAATGGGAGCACAAAAAAAAAATAACAACAACAATAGTTGTGTTGTGTAATGCAAATATAATTGAAGTACAATAAATAAAACACAAGCATGTATTTTAGAAGAGTTATGATTGTCTTTATCAGTATATGTTATGCTTGTATTCATTTATGCTGATATAACGATATGAATTAGATCAAATATACATAAATAAGAAAAATAAGAGTTCCATAGCACGAAAGTACTTCAAAAATAAGAATTTTATGACCATAACATATTTTGTCCAAACCTTTTTTAGTATTATCACATCATACAATATTTAAACTTTGTACATCATTACCAGAGAACTATGACTAATGCTACACGTTTTAGCAGTTTCTTTCTAAATGATAGTCGCTCAAGGTCTGCAATTCTAAGAACAATATCGTACAAACCATACGAGAATTCTATTTGTAACCAACTCTTATGACTCGTGTTTTTAACGTGTATGCTAAAAAGATTGCATGATGAACACCTAGCAAATTATTCTATGGACAACATAAATGAAAATTAGTAAGTGGTATTTTGACATTAGCATATGATTATTAAACATATGGATTAGACACTTAATATAGTTGGACTGATAGATAACGAAAATAATAATAATAATAATAATAATAATAATAGGAAAAAAATAATGTTGGCCTACGAATATTTAAGTTTAATGTCTTTCCTTAAAAAAAAAAAAATCAATGCCACGTATTCCTAGAGGAATTTACATTGTTGTTTTGTTTTTATTTTTTATCTTTTCCCCCATTAAGAAAGCATAGTAGTTTAGAATATATTTTATAGATCAATTGTGAAGAGTATCAATATTTTTTCAAACTTTGAGCATTACATATTGATCTATAAAAGTAAATCATTAGTGATTTTCCTTTGCGATTAACGCAAGCATGTATTCGGAAAATCGACATGGATACGAGGAATAAGTTTGCCTAATTGTAATGATTGTTCACAAAATCGAACTTGTAATTAATGTAAATCTCATAATCCCTAAACCAAAGGAAAGCACATATATAGCTCTAACCACTATAGAGATATTTTCTTGATACCTAGAAGCTACATATAAATATCCGAAGCCAACACCTCACTCGACTTCTAAGGTAGGTTCGTTACGATTTTCTGCAAATTGGATAGAAAACAAGGATGGCACCGAATATCGATCCATCAATAACACTCGGAGGAAGTGCTTCACCTTGTAATTGAAGGGCTCACACCATGCAGAAGCCACTGGCAACTTCAGCCCTTGTGTTCGATGCCTATTGATTTCCAAGATGTAGGAAACGTTCACCAGGCATGCAATTGTGTAGCTATTTGTGACCCTCAGTTATTGTGACAATCAATTATATTATTGGTGATATAAGTTAAGTGTAAATAATGTGTATGCTCATATTTGCAATTATGTTTCAAAATAAGCATATGTGCACAAGTGCGGAAGAACTCTGTTGTGCAGCGAAAGCTATTAATGTGTGGATCGCCCTACTTAGCACAAAAGGCTTATATTGCTAATAGTTTAGTATTAATTAATGCATATTTTCTCAATAATATTATCTATGCTTAGATTATTGATAATAATGTACTTGAAAATAATGTGTACTATTGCTATTCAATTGATTATATATTTTAGTATTAAAAATGCATACTTTATGCTTATATTATTAATAATTTTTGAGATGAAAATAATATATATGTTTGTATTTTTTAATATGTTTCAAATTAGGAATTTGTGTAGAAGTGAGAAAGAAATCCATTGTACGGAGAAAGCTTTCAATGTGTGATTCACTATACTTAGCACTAAATGACTTTATTGCTAATAATTTAGTATTAAACAATGCATATTTATGTTTACAATAGCATCAAAGCAAACTTTGGACTTATACAATATTGTTGATAATATTTTAGTAAAGGTTTTTATTACTAAAATTTTAGTATTAAACAATGCATATTTATTGTTCGCAATAGCACCAAAGTAAATGCTAGACTAATACGATATTTTGCTAATATTTTATTAGAATATGTATTTCGTCCACTTTTCTTAAGTACAAACTATATCTGGACATTATTGCTCAACTGCTTTCCCGCACATAGTTCGTACTCTACACAGTATAATCTATGCACAATTAAACATAATCATATTCGTCGTTCTCCCACACATACCTCGTCCTTCGTAAACATTTATACGATATAAGTTCTAGGAATTTCAAAATTATCTTTGCACAATGAAATATTAAGCAAAGATTTGTTCGGGAAATCAACAAACATATATCATGTCGTGCATAGTCAAAGCTCTGAACAACAAAACATAATAATAATATCATATTAACATTAATAATTTAACATTAACCTCCCTATACACCTTCTATTTAAAATCTATGTTGAATTATATGATATTATTGGCGATATTCATATTTCCAAATATCTTTTTGTATTTGTGCGAAGAGGTCCATATTCATCCACATTACTTCTTCCGCACTGCTTTCTCTGCACAATCAATGACAACTGCACAACATCTCTTGTATGTGCTATATTTTAACATGTAACTCTATTGTGTAGAGAGGTCTACATTTCATTCACTAATACACAAGTTCTCTTCTGCACATACTACGTACTCCACACAATAAAAGCTCCACCCAACGAAAGATAATAATATTCTTGGTTCTCCCACACATATCCGATTATCCGTAAACATTCGTACGAAATACAATCTGGAAATTTATAAAAGTATTTCCACATTTTTTCTCTGCATAGACTGTGCACACGCATAACCACCTTCGCACAGTTACTTCCATACTCAATAACATTATTCAATCAATAATTGACATTGAAACTATTATTAATTGAATTAATAGACTTGTCCTAACTATACACTTACTTTATTGATCGCTTAGTAGGGAGGTATGTATTGCTACATTTCTACTTCCATACATCCATCCCTGTCACATGTTCCGCACATTGTCTATTCGCACAAGAAATGCTCCGTAAACTACTTTTTTCTCTTCAACAAACTTGAAAATTACGATAAAGATACTTAAATTTTGTTTTTTTATTATGAACTGAGCAATGGAATTCATATTGTGAACAATGTTTCATTGGAATTTCAATTCGGTATATACGAATGATCACTTCACAACGTTATATCACTTTATATTATTTTAAATAATTAAAATATTAAACATAAAATCATGATTTTGTAAACATTGAAATATTAAAACTAATGTGTATTCTCAAAATTAATATAAAATATAAAACTTTGAAGCTTTGGTTATGATTTTGAAAGCATTAAATACTAATTTTAACGTATAAACTATTATTGGTTGATTTAACTGAAAAAACGAGAAGGTCTATTCAAAATCAAAACTCGAACACGTCTAATTTTCATTCTTATTAATAGTCTAATGTTCACATTTGTTTGCCAATAGTCTAATGTCAATATGATTCTTGTGGAAGTGGATTGTTTGTTCGAAGGTGGTTGTACGAAAGAAGTGTGTGCTTAGGAAGCTATGCAGAGACTAGGTTAATCAATTAATTTAGCATTGTATATGGCTTTTATGAAAAAATGCAGAGTCTTTAATTATGCAACAGAACAATCTTTAAGCATAAGCACAAATTTCATTGAACACTTTTTGCGGACCAACTACAATCTCTGCACTTCACCAAAATAGAATTGTGCATTATGTTATGCTTTGTTCTTCTAAAAAATAAAAGCTAGCAATACGACAATAAACTACCACATGCCAACTGGATGCTTCTCTTTTTTGGCATTATTTTCCAGGTTTCTTTTACATGTAATGTTTCTTTGGAAGAAGTTATGCAAAGGTGGTTATGTGGAGGAAGTGTGTGCAGAGAAAAAATTCTCACTGTGCGGAAAGATTTGTGCACAGAAAATCAATTAATAAGTAGTAGAGGCAGGGACTATGTTGCATTATATCTCCTCAATATATTTATTATCTTATTAAAATTCCAATCAGTATTGTGTGTAAACTCAAATTTCAATGACTGAACAAAGGGCATTATTGAGTGTGGTTTTTATTGTTGTTTTGATAGTGTGAAGTGTGACGAAATGCGAACCTGAATTAATTAGTTGTAGAGATAAGGGGATATGCACTATTCATCTCCATGTCCAACAACTACCTCGGTCTTATTGCAAGCAAAAAATATGCATTGTTTAATACTAAAATATCAGCAATAAAATACCATTAGTGCAAAGTGAGACATTCAACACATTGAAAGCTTCCTCTGCATAATAGACTTCTTATGCTTCCGAACAAATGCCTTATTTGAAACAAATTCAAAGATACAAACATAAGCATAAAGAATTGTTTTTAGTTATCTTTGAATAAATAGGCATATAAGTGGAACTGCGGATTAAGTGCAATGTTCAGAGGAATCTTCGAAGCTTTCATCATTGGAATCTTTGTACTCCACACAAAAATTTGTTTGCAAAAAGCTTCGCCCCTACTTCGGATAAATCTAAAAATATGATGACAATGAATATTAATTATGTTTCATAGCAAAAACAAACTATTCTCATGTTTCATGTTATTAGCATATATGTATCAGAAGCATGATACAAATGCTCGAAGAAGAATTTTGTAACACTAAGCAATACAATCACAGTAAGAATAATGGTATCAAGTTTCAAATTTCAATCGTCATAGTTATAGTTAAAATAAATAAATAGAATACAAATGTATATAAGATCAGATGCTAAGAATTAATCACTCTGATTATCGATGCAAATTTCTTGTATTGGTAATGAACATTTTCAATGGCTTAGTTCATTAGCTAATTCACTTCGCTATTGTGGTATATTCTCTTTAAGTAGTTGCTTATGCATCTACCAAAAGTAAATACGTGAAGTGAAATATGAAAAAGGAGAGTTGTAAAAGAAAGCAAGAAATTGCATTCAACAAATAGACTATGTGACATTAATAAAATAAACGAATCACAATGATTAAATACTGTAAACATAAAAGAAAAAAAAATATACAAATATTTAAGGACACTTACAATTTGTGAAAGCATATAGGCTAATTGTTTGACTATCACCTAACTCCCAAATGCATGGCCTCTTGAACGAATGTCGTCAACTTATCCTGAATGAATTCTTTCATTGCTGCCATTGTAATTTCTAGCCTTGCATGTTGATCGAATAGTTGTTTTTCGATTTTCATTGCCTCCTCTTGTAATTGAGTGGTTAACACATATTTACTGTCATTAATACTGACAAATTCAACTACCCATTTGTCAATTTATTCTGCATTAAAATTAGTTATAACATCAAATTGCTATGCCATTGATTGTTTTCTCTTGTCTAGTTCCAATGTTAGCATATCTTTTGTAATCAATTCAGAATTTTGTATAATGCATGAATCGTCTAGATCTTTAATAATTTGCATGGCCTTTAAAAGCACACCACTCCCTCTATTATATATTCTCTTACATTCAAAAATAATGTTTTCTAGTGTATTGATTCTTTTGGACCATCCATATTTGATTTGCCTCATTCAATTAGCATTTGGCAGTTCTTTGTTTTTCTTGTCCAAATCAGACAGAAATTTAAGATTTTGACCAAAAGAAAGCAAGTCATCGTTGAAGAAATGGTTGTCTTCAGTAACATTATTTGTGAGAAAATTGACAAATGAGTTGATTTGTCATGCTAACCATAGAAGAATAGAAACCGCCTGCCATACATGCTCAATGTTTTCTAATATCTAGCATATATTAATGACTATAGGACAATTGAATACATTAACCAGTTGTAGTGCTCCAATAGATCCATGAGATGTGCTAGTAGTGGGAATTGAGGATTGTTGAGTCTTTATTTTGATTGGAGTCATCAAGGGAAACATATTTAAAGAATTTTCCAACATCTTTATTGTTTCTTTCAGTACCAAGTTCTTTGTGTTTTGTTCCTCAATAGACACTGCAAGCCCATTCTTAGTAGCTTCATGCAATTTCAAAACATCTATGACTACAATTCCAGACATATGAAGATTCTTTTATATCATATAAATAATATTTTTACCATGCATCCATACTTTTTCATTTTCAATATTTTACTCTCTCTACTATAATTTGCATTTTGAAAAGTGACAAATTGATCATCAAAATTATAAAATTATTTGGCAATTTGCATCATTATTTTCTGCTTTTCATTCAAAGCACTACTAACCCAATCAGGTAGTGAAGTTCCAATCCCCTTATTAATAGCTTCTTGATTGCTTCTTGTTTGTGGAGGAATTTTTCATTTTTCCAAATGAGGCTTCTTGACATCTCCACCATCTGATAGCTAATTGTGAATCAATTATGCAACTTCGGTATCTTTTCATTTTTTTTCACTTGAAGATGAAGACAAAGAAGTTTCGAGTATACAAATAGAAGTTTGTGCATCTTTTCTTCTTCTTTTTTTATGCCTTGTTTCACTGCTAATAATGGATTCTTCAATGATTTCTTTGAAGTTATTGCTCCTTCTTCATTATTGCTTGTAGTATTGTGATTCTTTTCTCTTTCACTTGTAAATTTTTTCAACAAGCTCTCGCATTTTATCACAGTTAGTGATCTAAAAATGGTCTGGATAAATTGTATGTATTTCAAGAACCTACCACTTAGTTTAAATTAAAATTATCTAGCGTGTACTTGAAAATTTTGTGAAATTTTTTACTTGCAAGTGGTGTATGAACTTTTAGTGTTTATGTGTCTTAACTTCATTTTTTCTTGCTGTAATTTAACATGTATGACCGCAACATAATGGAGCAAATAATCATTCAAACACAACAACAATTTTAATCTAGGAGTTCACCCAAAATCTCATGGGCTACGTCTCCTTTGAGCTTTGTCATCATGACTCAACTCTTTGGGATTATGGTAAGTTTTTTTACACAAGTAAATACTTAATTCCAATGAATACAAAAATGATCCAAAGGACTTAAAATACCATTTAAATCCCTTTAATGGCTGTCCAAACTTTGTAAACAACTTTAGGCTCTTGATGACATGATTCCTTCTGTCAGTGCACTACGCTACTCTGAGCTTCCAAATGGCACAAACTCCCTCAGAATTCTATTTCTGTCACTGAAACCACTAATTTTGTATCCAATACACATCAGACATCAAATACCAACTGAAAAAATGCTCAAACTGAGCACTGCATTCCCCAAATAGGCTATCCTCCACGGTTTGCCTAGGGCTGCCCAGAACTTCACATCAGATTTTCGAGGTCTATAAGTTCTAAAAATGTTCTAAAACCACTTCCATTGGTTCCAAAATTACTGAAATAGTAAATATAGAGTTTTTTTTCATCAAAAATAGCCTCCAGCTGCTCTGGTTTCGCCTCAATCACCTATTGGCACCCCTGGAACTAGGGTCAAGGAAAAATTCTCTGCTGAGTTTTCGACCTCTAAAAGTCCTTAAAACTTGCTGAAACTTCTATAAATAGATTTATAATGATTTTTTAAGTCAATAATGACCACTGGTTCACTGCAAATGGTCTCAAACAGCTCTTTCTAGGCCCTTCACTGCTGCTGGCACTAATGACCCCCAGAACTTTACTGAAGTTTTTCTGCCTACAAAATTTCTCTACTGGCTCTATAAACCATCTCATCAGATTCATAACATCTGAATTATGTAATTTATCCTATTGGAACTCTGGAAAAAGACTCCAACTCCCCTAGTTAGGTCTCAAACTGAATTTGTCTCATGGTGGCCCTGATGGCTCCTTCATCTTCCCTTAAGTAAAATATACTAAATATCACCTCCATTCGACCTCAAACATGCCCCAATGTCTCCAAAAGTCTGAAGAGACCCAAAATTGACTAAAATTTCATCCAATTTCGTTCAATATTGAGGGAGTTATGGCAAAAACAAATTTTGCCCAATGTCCCTCAAAAACCTCCACTAAATGTGGAGGAACTGGACATAACTGAAGTTAAACTGGAAAATTTTCTAAAATTTCGCACCCCTCCAAAAACTCCACCATACTAACCATTTGATAAAACCGTGGCATTTAATTTCAGATAAGACTGGGCACATGTCATATGAATACCCGCAGTTTAATTAAATGTTGGAGCAATAACTCTGAAACTGTCGCATGTGAACGTGTCTTAAACAACAAATATCGGGGTCTCATTAATGGCAGGAGAAGTTAACCTGAATTTAAACCTTGCATGTGAACATTTTTCACTGGCGGTTACAGTTTTCCTTAAGCCTTCAGTTCAAGGCGCTAGGTTATATGCGGGTCGGGCTAGCCCCTTTAGTTTTCTGCCCAAACCATTTTCAAACAACAAATATGCATTGCCGCCTTTGAATTTCAACGTCCATAAGGTAGCTCGATTGGTCGGTTCTTTCCGTTAGCAAAGAGGAGACCAGGGTTCAAAACTTGCAGAGTAACAAATATTTTTCCCGCCGAAATTTCCTCCGGCATGGGGCCACATGGCGGCCTCCGGGCCTGCCACGTGGCAACTCCTGATTGGTCTGTCCCAAAAAAGTCAAACAATCCTTGAATCACAGATTGCCACTTGTCGAAATATAATTCACCTAGATGGAATATTCCAAGGAATATTCTTGGAATATTCCTTGGAATATTTTTTTTTTCCAAATTGCAAAAGTCAAACTTGGCAAACTGAAAAATGGAGTTTACTAGAGACTTCAAACCTTCATAACTTTCGCATACGACCTCGGTTTTGAGAATCGTTCACGAGGCGCCGGAATCACGACGACGAGAAATTCCACAGTAGTTCGGAGTTCGAAACTCTTAGGAGCACTTTAGTTGAGATATCCTTTTGGTCCATGATTTAGTTCGATCACACCTCCCACAGTAAGGAATCTTTTGGACCCCAAAAGTGTTGTGAAACCAGCTCCAAAAATAGAAGAAAAGAGATATCAACACCTTATAAATAAGCCACTTCGAGGGGGAAACCTCCAATACATTACATGAATGAAAAATTCTTGGATGATACAAATGACAAAACCTCCTTTCTATATATAGGAGTCTATGGGGCCACAATGTAATCCTAGCCGACCTAACAATAATAATGTAAGGGCACAATAATAACAATATGGGGGTTACAGGGGTACAACAATAACAATAAGGGGGGCTATACTAACATAATAAGGGACTACACTAGTAATATAGGGACCTAACATGCCCCTCTCCTTCAAACAAGTGTTGTCCTCAACGCTTGATTATTTCTTGATGCTTCTGTATAAAATTCTCATCCTCCCATGTGGAATCTTATACAGGAAAGTTCTTCCACTTGTTGATATACTCTGAAATTGATCGTCCTTGTTGAGTTCTTATTTCTGTGACTGCTTCAGAACTCGTTTTGATGTGATGTTGATATTTCGGTTGTTTCATTTGATTCTGCACCAAAGTTAGGTTATCCTTTGAGAGTTGGAGAACTTGTTGTTGATGCTCGATGTGATCTTCCACTACTTTATAATTCATATTAGATTTTATTTGATCCTTAAACCATTTAACTTAGCCTCCATTTCTGATTTTAAACCATCTATGTCATCTTCGGTTGCTCTTCGTAAGATCGAAATTTGTTGCACTTGGTATCATAATTTTGATATCTCATACTACAATTCTTCCTCTTCATGCATCATAGTATAAATTTCTGAGGGCTTAATGGGTGTTGAATTCTTTTTATATGGAATTTTAGAACCCAATACTAAAATATATGCTCAATAGGCCCTTGGAATCACTTCAATTTGATTTTTTTACACAAGACTTATGCAATTCGGAAAAAAATACACACATTTTCTTGCTTTTGAGGAGCTCGATATTGAAATTGAATTATCTCTATAATTTCGGATTCTCAATATCTAAAATTTGGCCATGTATTAGCCCTCTGAGGCTTCTTTCAAATGCCACAAGTCTGATATGATTTGGATTCTTCAAGACACAATTATTTCCAATCTCCCACAATGCCCCAATTATAGACTGGTTCCGTAGAGCGAACTTGTACGACTTTCCACGTGTCATTGTTTCCTCCTATGGCTCTGAAATTGATAGAAAAAAAGCTACAGTCTGCGTACTTGTGGCCACTTTTTACAGCATTCCAATCCGATGCTCAGAGAGATAGCTGTAAATTTTTACCCATGATCACCTATTTGAGATGCAATTCAGAAGCCTTAAAAAGCCCTAAATTCCACAAATCATATCTCTGAAAATATTGTGAACCAATATCTAAAATTTTGTGACGATGTTCCTCCGGATTTATACTTCACACTCTACAAATTTCAGCTTCTAAACCTTTGTAGAACAAACGTTATATCGAAAATTCCACGATGACCTTTTAGGTTAAATTTAGGAGCCTGAAAAATGACCTAAATTCCATAGATCATATCTTTGAAAATATTGCGAACAAAGCTCTGAAATTTTGCGAAAATGTTCCACAGGATTTTGGCTTTGCACTCTAAAAATTGCAGCTTCTGAACCTTCGTATAAAAAACGTTATAGCGAAAATTCCACGATGACCTGTTTGGAGCCACGAAACCCTAGAATCCAAAGCTCTGATACCAAATGTTGTGAAACCAGCTCCAGAAATAGAATAAAAGAGATATCAATGCCTTAGAAATAAGCCACTTCCAGGGGAAACCTCAAATACATTACATGAATGAACAATTCTTGGGTGATACAAATGACAAAACCGTCTCTCTATATATAGGAGTCCATGGGGCCACAATGTAATCCTAGCCGAGCTAACAATAATAATGTTAAGGGCACAATAATAACAATATGGGGGTTACAGGGGTACAAAAATAACAATAAGGGGGGCTATACTAACATAATAAGGGACTACACTAATAATATAGGGACTTAACAAAAAGACTTATATACTGATCTGTACAGTAAATGAGAGTACAACACCCTTTCTCTTCAGCCTCCAAACACTTGCCTTGAATGGCTAGTGACTTTGAACCACAACTAGAAAGCAATTTACACTTCCTTTACAGAATGCACTTGTCCTCTTGTCAAGAGTTGTCTTTCTTTCACTGACTCAGAAAATTTATGGCAAGAAATTTGCAGAAAGAAACTGTACATCGCTACCTTGATCAACGATCTAAGGTGGCTCAAACATAATTCATGCAACATGCGACATCAACAACAAGTCATCATAAAATGTGCTATACAATTGACACAAAATCAATGTAAAAAGTGTGCAACACAATCAACACAAGTCAAAAAACATGTGTGACACAATCGACACAAGTCGATAAGCAACATGATACATCTTGACAAACACATCTGCAAGTATCAATGTACAATGAACCTATTTACAGTTCACTATTTACACATACAACTTCCATGCACATATACACCTTCAACTCTTCCTTTCAAGTACCAACAAGTACATAATCCCAAAAACATGTGGGTGACTAAAGAGCTGAACTAAAAGATATTGCTGCAATATAAGTGAGTATCATACTCATCTTTTACACCTCCACGGAGAGATTTTTCAACAACAAATAAATTCCTTCAACTGAACCGCATTTATATGCAATCTTGCATCAAAATTTTCAACAAAAATACATGCATACAACCTAAATGTGCATATGTACAAAGGAGTATTTCTTACTGTATTAAGAAGTCCATCCACTTCTTTCCAAGCCACCTCCATGGAGACTTTTGCTATTGCAACTCTTCCTCATGTGAAACTTCCATTTTCACATCAATAATGGAATCCTTGGTTCCACTTGTGCCAATCTTCCTGTCCTCTTGCTGCATGGGCTTTGGACGACTAGTTGGATGCAAAGTCCAAAAATGAGAGACAACATGTACTCTCTTTTGGAAAAATGTGCAAAACTTATGCACCTTCTTTGAAATTTGCCTTTGCCTCATCTGCTTCCTGTATGCTTTCTTCCTCATCCAGCATCTCGAATCATCATGGTTAAATCGACCATAATATGTACAACAAATATTTCTTCCATTTAAGCATGTAAAATTATTATGCTTTGCAGAAACACAATCAAATTGATCATGAGAATATTTATACCTCTTGTTTTGCTTTGAATGTTCGTCCTTTTTGTCTTCATGAGAAGATGAACTAGTAGAGGCTATAGCTTTCATTTGCAAACTAACATCATCGTTCTTGTCTTGAAAATTGTATGAACTTGCATGCTCACCATAAGCTGCATGTCTACCATATTCTTGCTGCAGCAAAGGCTTAAAGCAATGGCAATCATCTTTGAAACAAATTTGACATATTTGCATCTTAGAACTTAAAATAAATGTTCTCTTTAGAGTAGCATCACATGCCTTCAAGGATTTGGAGTCTTCGCCATTAAATTGCACATAACCAAGACCAAGATTCTTGGGTTGTTCCTCAACCGAAACAGGTTCAACCATGCCTTGTGCATGCTTACATAACCCTTTGCCTTCATAGCCCATTTTAATCATTAACCCTGACCCTATACCTCTCGTGTGCTTTTCGAAAGAACCAACACATCTTTCTAATGAGGAAACTAAAGACAAATTAGAATGGCTTACCTCTTCCTCACACATTTTCTTGGTCAAAGCCTCTTGGGATTGATGGAGTTGCCTCTCCATATCATGCAATATTTGAAGAATTTCTTCCTTCTCTTCCTTCACGGAAAACAACTATTCACAAAGTTCAGTACTTTCTCTTTTATCCTCAAACAAAATCTGCACCATGTCCTTCAATATAATAAAGTCATGCTTCATATCATCATCGAAGAATCTTGTGAAGGAGGAAAATTCACTTGTAGAAGTTTCCATTATGATGTAAATGAACAAATTAACTTCAAAAAATTCTCAAATCTTTCAAAACAAATGACAAGATTTTTTAAAACCAAATGGTTGTAGAGACAAACTCTTATTCAAGCAGCCAAACAACAAACAAACTCCAAGAGCTTCTTAACAAACAATCGTCAAGAGTGTTTGTTCCAAAAGTGACCTTGAGGTCCCTTGGGGTAAGAAAGAAGTCTTCAACTCTTTCTTCCATTTTTTTCTCTCCAAGACTTAGCTAATCAGTAGCTATCCCCAAATCTCAAGCAAACTCAAACAACAAAAAGTTTGCAAATAGTAAAACATTCAATCTTTTACACTGTTTAAACACCTTCCAAGCTATACAATCAAGCAATCAAATGCTCTATCAAGCAAGCAAATATGCTATAATACCAACCTTATCCTAAAATTGTTTGGATAACTTGTATGTATTTCAAGGGCCTACCACTCAGTTTAAATTAAAATGATCTAGCTTGTGCTTGAAAATTTTGCGAATTTGTTTACTTACAAGTGGTGTATGAACTTTTACTGTTTATGTGCCTTAATTTCATTTTTTATTGTTGTAATTTAACATTTATTACCACAACATAATGCATCAAATAATCATTCAAACAAAACAACAATTTTAATCTAGGATTTCACCCGAAATCTCATGGGCTACGTCTCCTTTGAGCTTTGTCATCATGACTCAGCTCTTTGGGATTATGGTAAGTTTTTTTACACAAGTAAATACTTAATTCCAATGAATAAAAAAATTATCCAAAGGACTGAAAATACCATTTAAATCCCTCTAATGGCTGTCCAAACTTTGTAAACATCTTTAGGCTCTTAACGACACAATTCCTTCTGTCGGTGCACTAAGCTACTCTAAGCTTCCAGATGGCACAAAATACCTCATAATTCTATTTCTATCATTGAAAAAACTACTATTATATCCAATACACATCATACATCAAAGACCAATTGATAAAATTCTCAAATTGAGCATTGCATTCCCCAAATAGGCTATCCTCCATGGTTTTCCCACGACTGCCCATAAATTCACATCAACTTTTTGAGATATATAAGTTCTCAAAATGTTCTGAAACCACTTCCATTGGTTCCAGAATGACTTAAATATTCAAGATCAGTTTTTTGTTCATCAAAAATAACCTCTGGTTGCTCCGGTTTCGCCTCAATCACCTATTAGCACCCTCTAGCACTAGGGTCAAGGAAAACTTCTCTGCTGAGTTTTCGACCTCTAAAAGTCTTTAACACTTTCTAAAACCTTTGTAAATAGATTAAAAATTATGTTTTCAGTCAATAATGACCACTGTTTCACTACAAATGGTCTCAAATATCTCTTTCTAAGCCCTGCACAGGTGCTGGCAAAATCTGACACTAATGACCCCTAGAACTTTACTGAAGCTTTTCGGGCTTCAAATGTTATCTACAGGCTCTGTAAACCATATAATAAGATTCATAACATCTGAATTATCAAATTTAACCTATTGGAACTCTGGAAAAGGAAACTAACTCCCCTGGTTAGGCCTCAAACTGAATTTGTCTCATGGTGGCCTTGATCAATCCTTCATCTTCCCTGAAGCAAAATATGCTAACGATCACCTCCATTTGACCTCAAACCTATCCCAAAGTCTCCAAAAGGTCTAAGATACCCAAAATTGACTAAAATTTCATCCAATTGCGTTCAATATTAAGGGAGTTATGGCAAAAACAAATTTTGCCCAATGTCCCCCAAAAACCTCCACTAAATGTGGAGGAACTGAACATAACTGAAGTTAAACTGACCAATTTTCTAAAATTTCGCGCCCCTCCAAAAACTCCACCATACTGACCGTTTGAGAAAACCATGGCATTTAATTTCGAATAAGACTGGGCACATGTCATATGAATACCCGCGGTTTAATTAAATGTTGGAGCAACAACTCCAAAGCCGTCGCATGTGAACATGTCTTAAACAACAAATGTCGGGGTCTCATTAACGGTGGGAGTGGATAACCTGACATTAAAGCTTGCATTTGAATGATTTTCGCTGGCAGTTACAGCTGGCCTTAAGCCCTGGGTTCAAGGCGCCAGGTTATATCCTTTAGTTTTCCGCCCAAACCATTTTCAAACAACAAATATGGATTGTCGCCTTTGACTTTCAACGTCCATACGTAGCCCAATCAGTTGGTTATTTTTGTTAGCAAAGACGAGACCAGGGTTCAAAACTTGCGGAATAACAAATATTTTTCCCGCCGAAATTTCCACCAGCCTGGGGCCATGGGGCGGCCTCCGGGCCTGCCACGTGGTAGCTCTTGATTGGTCCGCCCCAAAAAATTCAACCAATCCTCGAATCACAGATTGCCACTTGTTGAAGTCTAATACGCCCAGATGGAATATTCTTGGAATATTCCTTGGAATATTCTTTTTTTAATTTTTTCAAATTACAAAATTCAAACTTGGTCAACTGAAAAATGGAGTTTACTGGAGACTTCAAACCTTCGTAACTTTCACATACAACCTCGATTTTGAGAACCGTTCATGGTGCCAGAATCGTAGCGACGAGACCTTTCCGGTCGTTCAGGTTCAAAAATCTTCCGAGCACTTCGAATTTTTAGCTATCATTCTGGTCCATGATCCAGTTCTAATCACTTCCAAGGAATATTTTGAGGAATATTTTTTTTTTTTATTTTTTCAAATTACAAAAGTCAAACTTGGTAAACTGAAAAATGGAGTTTACTGGATACTTCAAACCTTCATAACTTTCACATATGACCTCGGTTTTGAGAACCGTTCACGACACCAGAATCGCAGAAACGAGACCTTTCCGGTCGTTTAGGTTTGAAACTCTTTCGAGCACTTTGAAGTTTTAGCTATCATTCTGGTCCATGATCCAGTTTTGATTACACCTCCCAAATGAGAATCTTGAAACTCGATATGGCTAATGCCTTTGATTGAGTCAATCTCTCTTTCCTAACTATCTTCCTCCAAAATTTTGGCTTCACTTCAGATTTCATAGACCTTATAAAATTTTTCACTATAGGCACCTAGATTCCCCCCCCCCCCTTTATTAATAGAAGACCTGGAAGTTTTTTTCAAATTTCAAGAGGCTTAAGAAAAGGATTCCCACTTTCTCCTTTCCTTTACATCATAATGGTAGAGTCTCTTAGCAATAACTTAGAACATTGCGAACATAATGGCACCATCACTGAATTTTTTTCAACATAAGAGTAAAGAGCATAAACCATTCACAATTTGTTGATGACACCTTAGAGGTGCCTCATGTAAAGTTGCTAGAAGATTCAAAAAAAATTTGGACAGATTCTTGGATGTCTCTAGATCCTCCTAAACAATTTAAAAGGTATTATTTATGGATGGAATACTCCTGCAAGAATTTTATAGCGTATTTCCCAAATTTTAGGAGTTCCTTTCAAAACAAATTGGGATAATTTCAAGCACTTGGGCCTTCCTATCTCAAAATATATCTCGAAGTCAAATATTTGGCACTCTTCCATAGAAAAAATGAAGAATTAAATTCAAAATTAGGGCATGCTTTGGCTCAATCTTGCTAGGAGAATTACTCTAATCAAATATGTCTTATCAGATCGTCCTCTTTATCAATTTAATATCATTCAAGCCCCTTCTGGAATACAAAAGAAAATAGAGCTAATTATTAGAAAAAAATTATTGCAAGGAGGTAAATCAAATACCAATAAATTCATCCTGGAAAACTGGAAACAAGTAACTACGCCATATGAGAATGGAGGAATTTCCATTTGACTTCCTAGTTTAATGAATATCGCCTTTGGTGCTAAGATCATTTGGAGTTTCATAACATGAGATCCCACCTGGTGGAAGCAAGTTTTTGAGGAAAATTACTTAAATTCCTCTCGACATCATCTTCTCACAATAAAAATTCCCATTAGACATTGTTCCTAATTCTAGAAGTTACTCAGAAAATATATTCCTCATGTTAAAGAAAACACATCCAGAATCTCAGGTAGTGGTCAAGACATTATTATGGAGTGAAAATATCTTGGGCACTCCCCCTCTCTCTTAACTTCAAGGAATTCAACATCTCAAAACTTGGATGATAAATAAAGGAATTTTCTCCCTTGCTCAAATCTCAAAATGGAATCAACTAGACAATCCTTGGGAAGGTTGGTTTCCCCCAGCCTTTTCACCCAATCTCAACAATAAATGAGAGTTTCTCCTCTCTCATTTCATGGGTGCATCTCCTATCAACCTTGTTCAACAATACAAAATCAAATGGAATCCATCATAAGGGTAATTTACTATAAAATCAGCTTATCTGAAGCTCCAAGAAGAATATGGCCATCTGGAACAGCCTCTTTGGAAATCAATTTGGAAAATACAGATCCTTTCGAAAATCAAAAATTTTATTTGGACTATGCTAAAAGGAAATATCCTAACAGCTGAAAATATTAAGAAAAAAGGCATCCATGGGCCCTCAATTTGTCCCTTGTGTCAAGGAGAGGAAGAAAAAATTCAACAAATATTCATAAGCTGCAAATTTACTGAAGAATTTTGGGTATTGTTTGTCCACCCGATCGAGGCCAATATAAATTTTAATCTCTCCCTCTCTGAATTATATGCTAATTAAAAAGGAATATTCCCAAACTCTTTTAAAAACAAGAACTTGATAAAGAGGTTTTGGAATTTTTTTCCCTCCTTTTTATGTTGGAAAATTTGGCTTGCCAGAAATAAACAAATATTTCAAAACATAAAACCAGAAGTCAAGAAAATTCTAGCTAAAACTTGGGGTTTGGCATATGAATTTATTTCTACAAAAGGAGAAAAAATTTGGATTACAGTATCCCTAAATATGAAGAGAAAATTTGGCTCATTTTTATTTTAGATTGACCTCAAATCATGAGTATTCCTCTCAGAAAAACTCCCAACAATTACAAATACTGAAAAAATTGTTTGAAAGAAAAGGAATTTTTGATATGGTTAAAATCTCTAAAGAGACCATGTTTCTTCTTTGATGGTGATTCAAAGTCCAATCGAGGTAGAGAAGATATCAGAGGTTATATCATTGATCATGATAATTTAAATTCAATCTCCTTCGAGTGGGGACTCAATATAGAAAAAAAAAATCAGAAGTGTGTGGGTTTCTTTAGGGGTCTCAAATTCTAAGCAATAAAAATTATATGAATCTAGTCATCTTTGGGGATTCCTCAATCCTTATTCATCAAATGGTCAAGAATTTTTAGCTGAAAAATGTGTATCTCGGTCAGATCATATCCATAATCCAACACCACCTAAAAAATCTAGGAAATGTATATTTCTATCATATTCTAAGAGAGAACAATAAGATGGAAGACAAGTATGAAAATAATGTTTGTGTTCGACTCGAGAGAGAAGTTAAAATTGATAATTAAATTTCCATTAAAGTAATCACATAACTCCTTCCTCCTCTTCTCTCTTCCGCTTATCCATCACATGATCAAGATTATCCTCTCTCAACTCACATACTTCCTTTCAATGGTCATTTACAATTCCCCTTCAAAATCCTATACTATCAAAGTTGCAATCACAAAGAAGATGTGCATCCCTCCTCAATATCCCACCTCCTCTATTTTTGCTTCCCAACACTATCATAATCATGCCAATGGTGATTATCGGGTCTCTCTTTTGACCCTCCTCTCCTATTTCTAATGTCTCGCTCCTGCTTCTCCATTCGTTGTGATATTTCTATCTTATTATTGGCCTCACATTTCCCCTCATCTTCCCATGTTGAGCATGACCTTCCCTCCTTCATGCTCCCCTGCTTCCTTTTCTCCCCTACATCCATTAGTATGGTCCCCTTGAGTCGTTTTCTAAGGGCCAAGCATACCCACATTGCAAGTTGCATAAATTCGCTTTGGATCAAATTCGATCAATGCATTCGCAGTTGTGGGACAAGTGAAAATTAGAAACAAGTTCCATCCTTCACCAACTAAATGAACATATGAATCAATTCGAGAAGCTCAATAATAAATGCGCACATCTAGAAAACACAATAAACGTTTTGCAAGATGTCGTTTCTAAAAATCTTGGAGAAAGCTCCAATACTTTGGATTGTGGTAGCAAGAACCAACAACATGAGGAGAAGACACTTAACAAAAAATAAGAGGAATCAAAGCCCATGGCACACTAGGATTATCTTTGCATATCGACATAAGCCACTCCTTTCTCTCGACATTTATCATCTCTCTCATCTTTAACTATGCTCTCTAAATGTAATCTGCTTCTTCAAAAATTTATTAGAATCTTCAAGTTAAATACACCAAGAAAATTAGGAATTTTTGAAGCTAATGTAAAAGCAGGCAAAGAAGGATCGAGGTTTTTTTTTCTCCTCCTTCCTGTTGAGATTCAACAAGATGATGATCCTAGTAAAAATTAAGAACCTTCACTAGGTGGAGCCCGCAGGCTATTTTTAGGTGTATGTATATTTTTAGAATGGTGAGCCTATTCTAAAATTAACAAGATGTTGATTCTAGATGGTTAAGAAAATTCTATCTTTAGATGATTTTCTATTTTTAGAACATGGGAAAAGTCTATTTATAGATCAAATATCTAAAAATAGAATGCATGTCGATTATTATTAGCCCTTAATGATAATCAGACAATAAATAATAACTTATTCTCTTGGAGCACTTGATTTCAATTAATTAATGTGGAAAAATAGTTAGTTGAAGGAATTACGAGATGCAAGGTTGGTTGGTGACTCATGCATGATGGAATTCATTGTAACTGAGTGTGACACAGTTGTAACAGAGTTGGAAGAGTAGTTATGGGAGTTGTTATTTAGTTTAACTCAGTTAAGTGAGTTAAACTCAGTTGTGCCAGTTGTAACTAAATACACACTAATGAAAGATGAGTGAATTAATTATTTAATTAATTCACAAGTAGTGTCTTACTTACACCTGAAGAAATACAACAGTTAACTACTTGAATGTCAGATCTAGTGGAGACCCAATGGAGATATAGGTGAAAGGGTGTGTTTGACTATCAGTTGTGACTATAGTGATGCATTCAATGCATATACACACACATTGGAGTTGCCAATGAGGTTTGCGCAGTCAAATAAAAACAATATCGAATTCATTCAGGGATCTTCATCAGCAGGGATTGCGTAGTGGAGGTAGGCTATCAGGAGGCAGTAAATTGGTGCATGTGTGAACTAATTTTTGTATGATAGTGTGAGACGATTGTATATTGTACTGAGAGCTCTGTGAGCTGAGCTTTATATGAGATTGTTCAATGATTCCATGATATACATAATATATGATAGTTGGGTTTTTTAGCTTTAAGCTTTCCGAGTAAAACATCTTGTTATGTGTGATTGATTTTTCTTCATATGTTTTACAATTGGCGATTTAATTTCCGCAAAGAATTGAGTAGAAGGATCTTGTATTTAATAGTGAATTTAATTTTTAGATCAGGGGAGTCTGGTAATATACATGCATATTGTATTAATTTATACATGGTATCGGAGCGGTGTTAATCACTGGAGATTGCAATATTTAAGTGGTGTTGAGTTATGTTGGTGGAACAATTTGAATTTGCTGCAAGAATTTCTGGGTGCGACAGTTGAATAAACATTGAAATGGATTTCAATGGGTTGCGGTTGGAGTATGCACTTGAGGTCAGCTCGAACTAAATTTCCTAGAAGTACAAGATGGAAGTGGTGCTTAAAAATAATGGTTTGAAGGATTTCATCGATAGCTATGTTCCTAATCCCACTTCGACGGATGCTGCATTACTTGACGCCTGGCAAAAGAAAGTAGCGAAGATGAGAAGGATTATGTTGGAAGGTGTGAAAGACCATATTGTGTTAAGCCTTCATGGGAAAGCCACTCCATTTTCAATGTGGAAAGATTTGACAGATCTTTTCCAAAGCAACATCGACCATAGGAAGTTGGCGCTGAAAGATAAACTCAAAAAAATCAAAATGGAGAAGGGTGATAGTATTCCAAAGTATCTCACAAAGTTTTTCCAATGTAGGGATAAGCTGGGGAGTGTGGGAATTACAGTTGCTAATGATGACTTGGTGAGCTTGGCTCTCCTTGGACTTCCAAAGAGTTGGCACAGTTATCAAGACTCTGTCAATGGCGGGAGAAACTGCCAAATTGGCAGCGACTTTGGTCGGATCTAGTGCAGGAGGAGATAAGGTGGAATAACAGGGATGGCTCTTCATCAAAGCATGATGATGAAGAGGATTATGCTTTGGCTGCGAAAGCGAGGAAAGGGAAGGGGAAGAAATCCCATTCAAAATCTGAGGCTAAAGGCAAGAAGATGGATTTGTCCAAGGTGAAGTGTTTTCACTGTCACGAACATGAGCATCTCGCCACTAACTGCCCACAGAAAAGAAGAACAAGAAGGTTGTTGGAGCTGTAGCTGGTGAGGCTCTTGCCTTGCAATTTGAACTTGATTTCTCTTTGATCGCATGCTTGGTTTCAAGCGCAATGGGATCGGTGTGGTATCTTGATAGTGGTACTTCCTTCCACATGACGGGAGATAAGGATCTTTTCAGCGACTTGGAGGAGAAAGAAATCGAAATTCATATAGAGATGGGAAAAAATGGACGATACAGTGTAACCGACATTGGTACCATTATCTTTGAGAGGGAGTCAGGTAAACCATTTCTGTTGAAATATGTTATGCATGTTCGAGGTCTAAAGAAGAACTTTTTCTTATTTGTGATGTTGGAGGACATAGGTTAAGATGTTGTTTTTAGTGATGGAAAAGCTCTTGTGACATAAAACAATGGGTCAAACTAAGAGGATAGGGATTCGAGTCAAGAATCTCTACAAGCTAGAGGTAGATGGTTGCGCTACAATGGTGGGAAAAGAAGAAGAAGTGGTGAGTCGAGATGAGGGTGAACTATGGCACAGGAGATTGGACCATCTTTGCCATGGCGCCCTGAAGATTTTGCAGTAGATTTCTATTGGAATTCCCAAGGGTACACTTGTGCAGATAGATCAGTGCAAGGGATGTACTATGGGTAAGTTTGTGAAGACCACCTTTCATGAAAAGGAGAACCGTGCTTCGATGATCCTAGAGAAAGTACACACAGACATGTGTGGACTATTCTCGGTTGCTTCAACAAAAAAACACAGGTATTATGTTATTTTTGTTGATGACTATTCTCGTAGATGCTAGATCTTCTTCATGCATAAGAAGGATCAAACATTCTCAATTTTTTGTGAGTTTAAAGCATTGGTGGAGAAAGAGTCGGGGAAGCAAGTGAAGGCTCTGCAGAGTGATAATGGTGGAGAATATATCTCGAACAAATTAAAAGACTTATGTAGCAAAGAAGGAATTCGAAGAGAACTCATAGTGCCTCATAACGCACAACAGAATGGGGTCGCAGAGAGGAAGAACAGAACGATCATGGGTGCTACATGAGCTATGCTTGAGAGGGAGCTAGACTTGCATGCAGAGCATGAACTGCTTGTTCCAAAATATGAGCCTCAAGACGTAGATTAGCTGTAGGAAGAGGATCATGGAGTGGAGGAGTCCACTCACGTAGAGCCAAACATCAAAACTAGTAGAAGGTGTACCACAGAGACTGAGAGGCTGATGCTTGATGTGGCACAGAATGTAGGAGTCCCTACTTCACAGCCCAGACAAAGACAATCTCCTGACCAATATACTGGATACATTGCTCTCATGAGTAAATGTATTGTGACAGAGCCATCTTCTTTTCAGGAAGCAGTGTAGGAGCCCACATGGGTAGATGCAATGGTGGAGGAGTATGACTCCATTTTCAGAAACAATGCTTGGGAAATTGTTCCAAGGCCGGTTGATAAATTAGTGGTAGGTTCAAGATGGATCTACAAGCTAAAGAAAGCTACTGATGGGAGTGTTGAGAAGTATAAGGAAAGATTTGTTGCTCGGGGCTTCTCACAGATCGAGGGGATTGATTATGAAGAAACCTTTGTACCTGTCATACAATATTCTTCCATAAGGACCATCCTTGCTCTCTCAGTGCAGATGGGTTGGCACATTCATCAGATGGATGTGAATACTGTGTTCCTTAATGGGATCATTGAGGAAGAAGTGTACATTGAACAGATTTAAGGATTTGAGATCTTCTGTATAAATTCGCATGTGTGCAGACTCAAAACATTTTTGTATGGGCTGAAGAAAGCACCTTGTGCTTGGTACACTTGAATTGAAATCTATTTCATTGGACTTGGCTTCACCAAGAGTGAGGCAGATGCAAACCTATACCAGAGTATGGTGGATGGTAAGATTTTAATCATTTTTATTTATGTTGATGATTTAATATTGACTAGTGATAAGCAGCTGATACACTCATGCAAGGAGGACCTTGCAAAGGAGTTCGAGATGAAGGATATGAGCCTCCTTCATTATTTCCTTGGATTGGAAATATGGCAGTGAGAAGGTGAAATGTTTGTGTCTCAAGGCAAGTATGCTCGGGAGATACTCCGTAAGTTTCACATGGAGGACAGCAAACCCATGGATACTCCTCTTCCAGGAAATTGGAGGAAAGAGGATGCTACATCGGCAGAGGTAGTGGATGCTATTGTCTATTGAAATTTGGTGGGTTCACTCATGTATTTAGTTAATACAAGACCAGACATATGCTATGCAGTGAACCAACTTAATCAAGCGATGGTTAAGCCTAACAAGCTCTTTTGGAAGGCGGGCAAGCATGTCTTGAGATATCTCAGGGGCACATTTGAGTATGGCTTATGGTACAGACAGATGAATGAGGTGAAGTTGCATGGCTTCACGGATGTAGATTTGGCAGGCAGCCCAACTTACAGAAAGAGCACATTAGGAGGGGTTTTTAGTATCGGATCTACAAATGTTTCTTGGTACAACATGAAACATATATTTGTGGCACTCAGTTCAGCAGAAGTGAAATACATGGAAGCAAGTCAAACTACATGTGAGGCTATCTGGATGAGGAAGATCCTGGTCAGTTTGTTCGGTTCTCATTTAGATCCTATAGTGATTCATTGTGATAATCAGAGTTGCATTAAATTCTCAATTAATCCTATGTTTCATGATAGATCTAAGCATATAGATATCCGATATCAACATATCAGATATTGTGTGAAACAGAAGATCATGTTGCTTTAGTACATTCCTACGGAAGATCGGGATGTAGATATTCTGACGAAGGCGCTCACCAGGAGCAAATTCGAATACCATAGAAACAGTATAGGGGTGAAGGATAATCCCTTTCTTGTTGAGAGGGAGTGTTGAGATTTAACAAGATGATGATCCTAGTAAAAATTAAGCACCTTCACTAGGTGGGGCCTGCGAGCTATTTTTAGGTGTATGTCTATTTTTAGAATGGTGAGAATATTCTAAAATTAGCATAATGCTGATTCTAGATGGTTGAGGAAATTCTGTCTTTAGATGAGTTTCTATTTTTAGAACATGGGCAAAGTCTATTTATAGATCGCATATCTAAAAATTGAATGAATGTCGATTATTATTAGCCCTTAATGATAATCAGATAATAAATAATAACTTATTCTCTTAGAGAAATTGATTTCAGTTAAATGATGTGGAAAACAAGTTAGCTGAAGGAATGACGAGTTGCAAAGTTGGTTGGTGACTCATGCATGATGGACTTCGTTGTAACTGAGTGTGACACATTTGTAACAAAGTTGGAAGAGTATTTATGGGAGTTGTTATTTAGTTTAACTCAGTTAAGTGAGTTAAATTCAATTGTGCTAGTTCTAACTAAAGATACACTAGTGAAAGATGAGTGAATTAATTATTTAATTAATTCACAAGTAGTGTCTTACTTGCAACTGAAGAAATACAACAGTTAACTACTTGCATGTCAGATCCAGTGGAGACCCAATGGAGAGATAGGTGAAAGGGTGTGTTTGACTATTAGTTGTGACTATAATGATGCATTCAATGCATCTACACACACATTGGAGTTGCCAATGAGAATTGCGCAGTCAAAGCAAGGCAAGATCGAATTCAATCAGGGATCTTCATCAGCAAGGATTGCGCAGTGGGGGCAGGCTATCAAGAGGCAGTAAATCGATGCACGTGTGAACCAATTTTTGTATGATAGTGTGAGACGATTGTATATTGTACTGAGAGCTCTATGAGTTAAGCTTTGTATGAGATTGTTTCATAATTCCATGATATACATAATATAGGATAGTTAGTGTTTTTAGCTTTAATATTTCCCGGTAAAACATCTTGTTATGTGCGATTATTTTTTCTTCATATGTTTTGCAATTGGCGATTTAATTTCCGCAAAGAATTGAGTAGAAGGATTTTGTATTTAACACTGGATTTAATTGTTAGATCAGGGGAGTCCAGTAATATACATGCATATTGTATATAATTTCTACACTTCCTTGATCTCTTAAGCCTTCATGTACTAGGGAGTTTTGCTCCCTTTTATTTTGAAATTAATACAATATATCCGAACTTGCTAAAAAAAAATAGAGCATAGTGAGAATGGAACTTGGCACTGTGGCGCTAGTTTCTAGGCCAATTAAACACGCATACAACCAAATAAACTCTCTAAACGGTTTTCTAAATAAAGTGATATATAGAGAGGAAAGATCAGAAGGAACCACAAAATTTGGCAAAGTGAACTCCTGTAAGATTTTCAAGCATTTTCCTCTGATACTAGAAATCTATTTGCATTTGAAAAATCAAGTGCATATTCGGAACCTGTAGCTTCAATATCCACCCAAACGTCTCCGCACTCAAAGAAATACCAGTATCTTTGGCTAATAGTCTAATTGTTTTTTTTTGTCAAATCAAACTTATTTGTGCATAAATAAAATATTTCACTGAAATCAAATACCTCTGGAACGCATGCAGCATTCATTATTCTAGTAGACCATATATTATCATTATTCTTCTCCTGTATAGACAGATTCATATATCACTCATACGTAGACGACCACTAAAATATTTGCCTGATAAACACAAGTGAATTACTGATATCAATGCAAATATCCTCTTTTCTTCCCCTTAAAACCATTTTTGCAACAAAATTTGAAATTTTTTTGTCAGCCAACAACGCTTTCAATGCACTATAGGCATAGATCAACGATGTGATAAACAAGTACCACTTGTTAATACTTTGTCTATGAAATACCTTCTACATGAAATTTCCAATATATAGCAACTCACTATAGAAAATTTTTCATTTACGAAAAATAGCATAAATAAATCGTATACTATAAACCTGCCACAATTATGGCCAAAAAATAGTAGAATTTCCGACACAATTTTTAGAAAATCAAACACTTATTTTTTCTGGAAATCGGATTATAATTGTCAAACTGTGGGGATTTTCGTTATTGGAATAATTGTTGATAGTGATAAATTATCTCCCTTTTTCTATTTCCAATACATGGTACTATTCTACATTTTAAATGTGTTATACGAAATAAAAAAACAATTAAAAAACAACAACACGGACATTGCCGAGAAATAGCACAAATAGTTTTAAAAAATCCTGAAATTTGGAAATCAATTACGCCATGTAAGAAACAAATTAAATGTGAATATTTTCTAATAATGACAGCTAGCTTAAAGGTTATCAACAATTCCATCCACTACTATATCAATGTTAGTGTAGAGGTAATAGCATTCATGTTTCCGATTACTTGTCGAATCGTCCATTTCAACAAATGGGTATCGAACCATAAATGTCATTATATCGTCTACGAAAATGGGAAAACCGCACTATGCATAATGAAATCATTTTGTTTTTTCAGTTTCTTGTTCTTCTCCTTTATTTCGCTTCTACATAACAAATTGTTGCAATTTTTCTTCTTTTCCATATGCAGATATGCCTCTCGCATTAATTATAATTACTAGTAAAACTTCAACTATAACATTATTATTATTTATTTTTGCAATTAGTAAAATTTATTATAAAATAATGTCATTTAATTAATAAAACTCGCAATGATATAGGTTTCTATATATAACATGAGTTATATAAATACTTAATTATGTAAATGCATATGTTTCTTCTCCAAACGCGCACAACCACTTTTGCACAATTAGTTTTGTATCTAGTAACATTTAACAAATACTCATTTCCAATTGACTACTACAACTTTTATGACTTCCAACATAAGATTTAATACGGGTTTTGTAAAACAAAAGGCTTCCAATAATCAAACAAGTTTCTATGTTCATTAGGTCTTATTTAAAAAATTATTTTCTTTAAGAAAACAAATTGTATATGTCTATAAGTAAATCACTGACAAAAACTCCTTTATAATTAACCATTAGAAAAAGAAATTTCTCATAATTCAATTTATAATTATTATTTTTTATTATTATGATCATATGTTACTGTGCATATCTTTCAAACCAAGTATTTTCCCATGCATTATCAAATCTCTTATCGAGATTCCAACATAATGAAAATTGTGTACAATAAACACTGATGCATGTCATTTTCGCTTTTCTACATATGCTAATAAATAAAGAAGACTGTAATAGAATAATAACTCTTTCTATCCCAAAAACCCTCAATATTTATCAACATAGTGAATTCCATTCAGATTCAAATTCCAGTGACAATAGATGTAATAGATACAACTTCACATGTAAAACATATTCTAATAATTATTGAAATAACTAGTAAAATGTTTGAGTATTAAAACATAGTAAACATAAATGCATTTTAATTATTATTCATTAAAAAACAATGGATAATATATAAAAGCACAAAGAAAATATTAGTAAACAATTGTTCAATTATTGTTTTATGCATAACATTCGAGGAATCGGGTCTATACAACATCCCATGTCAAATGTTATCTCACAATTGTTTACACAATTAGCAAACATAGAAAAAAGGAGTAATCAAAAGTTGAATAAGTTTTGATCACAAAGCCATCATCCAGGAAATAGGCTCTGTTGCATAAAGCACTTATGAAAATGTCTATAGTTCAATTGCAAAGTGTGAAAATTTCAAATCCGAAATACTACTGCAGTTACTGAATTATTTCTCCTACTTATTTATGTTAATCAAGGTTGTCATTGATGTCACTATGGAATTGACCAAGATGTCAATATTATTGAGATGCCCTGTTCCAGATGATGATGTCAGGACTCTTGTCTGACAAGGATGTCATCAATAAATATGTCAACCTATGAAGATGTCAAACCACTAATGAATAAGTCCTTCTACTAACTATAATGTCGAATGTGCCTTGATGATCTAGACCTTAACGCTTGATGACATATGGAGTCATACACTTGATAATTTCATACACTAAATGAATGACCACAGTTGATGAAGGTTGAAAGACTAGATGATGATGTGGATGATATCATTTTACGGTTGGAATATTATTTTGAAATTCTCCTAATGATGATGCACTATGACATATTACTGCACTATTATTGAATACATGATGCTATACCTTCACGATGATGTTGGATACTTTCATGATAACAAGAATGTCCTACATGATGACACTATGATCCTATGATTGATAAGACAAACAAAGGAGAATCCAAGCAATGGAAAAGCCATGTTGTCCTGTTCATTTTCTACACTAAACAATTCAAGAGCAGTCACAAAGAAAAAAAAAATTCACCACCTAAGAGGAAACCTTTCAACATGAGACTTAGACCATCTGAAAGAGGATTTTTCCTCTTAACAATGAGCCTTTACTTTCCCAAAAACTCCCAACGGTTGATGAGATTGAATTTTTATGCCAAGAAAATTGAACCTTAGCAGTGAGCTGACCTATCCTTGTCCTTCATGTTAGCCTATTTGCATAGATGTGTCCTTTCATTTTGCGGTGATAAAATCACTATTTATTAGAGTTTCAAGCTCATTATTTAGCCACAAGTTTAGTCAACATCTCAGGACCTCGGCTAGCATCAAAAGAAGAAAGGAGGATTTATACAAACCTTGAACACTATGGTAAATCACTGTTTGGGCAACGTTTAGATCACAGACCTCAGAGTTACCACTGCAAAGGACAAAACTATTGGGATATTTCTTAACTCGGACATGTGGTCAAAAAAACAATGAGTAGTCACCTAAACTTGGTTCTATCACCTTGGATTGCTAGTTGTGGATAGGGCTCGGACATGTGAGGAGTGACAGTCTCTTTTTAAGCTTAGTTCAGTTAAAATACACCAAACAGTCACCTATATTTGACCTCATATTACACCCTTGTGGAAGGTTAATTCTGGAGCTCAGATCTATTATTGAAGGTTTAGAAGTGTGCCTCAGATCTATAATAGATAGTACCTGTGGTCCACCTTGACTAAATGAGCTTGAAGATGTGGTAAATTTGTTGGCTTTTGGGTCAGTGAATTTTTTGAAGGAACAATCACCAATTTCAGACTTGTTGATAGTCTCCTCGTACCTTAAATGTGCTACAATCACTTTCTTGGAACATCACTCAAATCTTGAACTTGGTGCTACTTTGAAGAACAATCATCTCTTAAGGTCAGACCTGCGAGAAGCCCTTTGAAGCTTGGACCTGTAACACCTTGGAGGCTTAGATTTCAGGCTTGGTCACCTGTGAAGGAATAAGGAGTTGTGGGTGAAACCATTTTTGAAGGAATAATTTTGAGGGCAACACAATTAGAGAAGAGTTTTAGTGAGCTGCTGAAGTAAACAATGATACGTCTTAAAGAAGACAAACTTGGGTACTTGGAAAGAGTTGTTGAAGTCCCTTTTAGAACAACTTTGTTGTGCAGACCTTGGGCTAGTTAAATCAAGACATATCTTGGAGGCATTGTTAAGTGCACTTGATGAACACCTTAGACAATATCTTGGAACAGCCTCTGGAGTAGACTTGTCTTCAAAGTAGACATTGAAGAAACTCTTGGAGAAGCTTATTGAAGCCATCATGAGATAATTTGGAGGACTTGATTGGGTACCATGAAGGACAACGTAGACAACTTTCATGTGAAGAGATCAAGGTTGTCATTGATGACATAACGTGGAGACTACAGTGAAGATGAAGATTAACAAGGCTCGTTGAAGAAAACATTGGGAGTCGTGAAGTACAACTAATCATATCTTGATGAAGTAAATGGTTGGAGCCCAAGAGGTTGGAGCCTCGAAAAGACAAGGTTGGTGCCTTGGAGGATAGGGTTGGAGCCCTAAAGGATCGATGATCAGGAGATTAGTATTTAGCTAAAAATTGAAAGTGCTCAGAAATGCTTCAGACCTGAACGAACGGATAGAATTCGTCACCAGGATTCCAACACAACTCATTTCGTCAAAATCCAAGTTTTTATGAGGAAGTTATGGTTCGTTGTTATTTTTCCCAAACAGGTAAAAATTGTGGAGATCAGTGACAGATTGATGACTAGGTAGTCTATTCAGCACCTGAGGCATATCCAGGGAATATTCTCTATTTTCAGCCAGTGACACTATGACAAGTGTCATCTTAAGATTCGACAAGGTTGCTTTGTGAAGTTGAGTTTGACTCCATTTCCTAAGATTGTAATTTTCAATTTTATGGCTTATTATTATTGGGTAAATTTTCAAGCCAATGGGAAAGCGCCATGTTCCACTGCCCCATGGCATGGTAGGTTGGATGAAATTTCATTAACAAGGTCAAACTATGGTCTTGGGGGTGCACATATATTACATTACATATATTTTAGTCCAAACTCTAAACTATATGGTGGCAGACATATATTATTGGAGACATATTATATGGCATATATTTCATTTACCTAAGAATACAAACCTACCTATGGGCAGACCTATCTACATCTGGTGAAAGGCTAACTATACATCTAAAAGAGCTTCGTGGACATGGATCTATATATAACGGACTTGTTTTATATGGCAGAGTAAAACTTTGATGTAGTGGTCAGGGTCGAACCAATGACCACCCCCGCGCAACTATTATGCTCTCCTGACTCTCCTATCTCTAGTGGGTCTTAACCATATGGTTGACCGCTTCCATTTAAAGTTTATTCTGAGATTGAACGGGGGTTCGAAAGGGGCAGCCCCCTCCCATGTTTCCATACACCAAAACCAAGAGCCAGCAGATAAAGACCGACGGAGATTTAAGCGCGATTAATAACATGCTTATCATTATTAAGCCATAGTTAACTCAAGTTAATCTGAATTAGCGCTAAACAAGCTTATTCAATAAAGTGCACTTATCTTATTTTTAAACTGCACTTAGTTTCAAATTAATATGTAGTTAAACTGGTGGTAAAGATAGCAAAGGCGCATTTTAGGCGAAAGTGCCAAATTTAGAATTTTAGCTGGCGAATTCCCAGATTTACAGGAGAAAACCCATGGAAATTTGTTTTTTCCATAACTAAGAAAATGTTCGACCAAAATGAGCTCATAAAGAGTCATTCTTGGTAGATTTTGATGTTTTGGAGCCATTGGAGCAAGTTGTAGAGGCAACAGGAGACTGTAAACAAGAATTTTTCACAATCAAAGCTAATACAATGGCCCACACTATGAAGTGGGACCAACGAGACGTAGCCCAGGAGGGGTGAACTCCTTCAACAAAAACTTGTGTATTGAGCTCTGTTATTTTTGCATCATGTGTTTTTATATGTTGTTGTTCAACATTAAATTTATATGCTTTTGAGTTCATGAAAAACACTAAATTTCACCAAGTTTAATTAATTTTCACTCACATGCTCATGAATAAACCTATATGTGATCATCAAACCAAAGAAATGTTATTTTAAATCCGAAAATGATATTAGCATAGCATAAACTAAAAATCAATTTTAGATCAGGTTGGTATCAGAGCACAAGGTTCCTTGCTTGCTTTGCTTTAAGGGTTTTAATAGTTGCAATTTTTGTGATTCTTACAAGGTTGAAGTTGCAGAGAGGAGAAGGGAAGCTATTGGTAGCTAAAACTGAGATTAGGACAAGAAGGAAGAGAGTTGATAAATCATCATTCTCACCCAAAGAACCACTCAGAGATGCACTTGAAGCACCTCAAGTTCCATCTCCATCAGTCGAAATTGAAGAGGTACAAATTGCACAAGAAGCTGAAGTGATTGAAGAGGTACAAGCTACAGAGGTTGAGCTTGAATCCAAAGCCATTATGTCAGGCTATGAAGAGACTCATGAACATTCTGAAGAAGAGGATGTTAACGGAGACTTCAAAGAGATGCAAAGAATGGTTAAAATCATGTATGAAGATTTCATGGAAGAAATAGTTGGAGAAGGCTCAAAGCCTACACATGGAGAAGGATCTTCAAGCAGTAAGAAGGATGAAGATAAGGAAAACCGCCACCATCTCAAGGTAGTGGAGTAAATCCCCCTCCATATCCACCATCCTCATCTTCATCTTTCACATCCACCACAAAAACCCATACCTATACTCATTCCAAGATCCCAAAAGGAAAGACTCCATTACTCAAGTTGGACATTAAGTTTGAACTACCCATGTACAATGTCGAGGTAAATGCAGAGAGGCTTGACAATTGGATATTCAAATTGGAGGTGTATTTCAGAATTAAAAACCTTCATGAAGACAACATAAAGGTCCAATTAGCTTCATTGAGGCTAGAAGGAGAAGCACTAGTCTAGTGGGAAGCAAAGACTGAAGAGGAAATGTGAATCCATGGTAATATATCCATCACTTGGGTTGAGTTTATTTCTGCCATTAAAATACAGTTCTATCCATTAGCTTACATGCAAAAATATATTATGAGTTGGAAAAATTAAAGCAACTCAAGGGTCAAACAGTTCAAGAGTATACCCAAGAGATTAGAAATAGGGCTTTTTTTTAGGAGTAAACTTGAATTCCTAAGATACACTCTTGAAATACATTGGGGGTTTATATTCCTATTTGAAGAATACTATTATTATGTTTAACCCAAGCAATTTGAAGTTTGTGTACAAGCCACACACTTAGAGGCAAGGGGGAAACAAGGCATAGAGGAGAAAGAGGAAAGTGAGGGTAAAGGGAAAGGAAAGTTTTAGGAAAAATAAATAGTTCTATAAAAAAAGAGAAGGAAAAACTCACATGCAAAATTTGTTCAAAGATTGGCCATGATGAAGACCATTGTTGGCAACTTCATCCAGAATTTAAACCAAATAGACTTAAAGCCAAAGAGAAGGGGAAAATTGTTGCTATAGTTGAAAAGGTCTTAAGGTCAGATTCAGGAAATGAGACAAAAATTAAAGCCATGGGTTTGAAAGGTAAACATGTTACAAGAACTAGTTCTTCAAATTTTTCCAATGATATTCATGATGAAGATATAAGAATAGAACTTTTCCATATTAGAGTTGTCTCTAAACATACCAAGATTGATACATTTTTTGATAGTGGGTCACAAGCTAACTTGATTTCTGAATATTTGGTTAAGAAACTAGGCCTTGAAACAATTAGATATCCAATACCATATCCTTTGGGTTGGATTTGAAATAATGCAAACTTGTAGGTTACAAGGAAGTGCTTACTAAGATTAGCCATTAACTTAAACTTTCTTGATGAAGTCGAGCCTTATGTGGTGACACTTGAGATATCAGGTATTGTATTTGGAAGTCCTTATCTGTATTATAGGAAAGTTGTATTTCATCGCCATGAGAACAAGTACCACTTGTTTAAGGATGGTATTGAGTACATAATTAGAGCACATAAGAAGAAGACAGGTTTGTCTCTTATGCATGCAAGTGAAATGAAGAGGATAGTGAATGCAAGTCAGAACTTGACATTGTTGATGATAAAACAAATAGATGTATTGAATCACACTTTTCATAAGATGCTTATGCTTGTAATGATTTGTTTCAATATGTTAACAAGTTTCCTTTGAAAGAAGGTGAAAAACATTTGCAGTAGTCAACAGTAGTGTTGAGCGGTGTTGGAAACAAGATGTCGGTGCAAGAGAGTGCAAAGGTCAAAGAGAAAGTGACAAAGAAGCTTGGAAAAGAAGGAAAGGGTTCCACAAATTTTGGTTTATGGTTTCCAAAAGGTATATGGAAATGAAGAAGAAACTTGATCAAAATTCGACGCCAGTACAAAGTGAGATCAACTAAAAATCGCCATGGTGACAGTGTGCAAGGTGAGAAAGTTTATAAGTTTTCTTTGATTGTTGACCAATGTAGGAACAAGATGGTTTCTGAAAAAATATATTGCTGTTTTGAAAATTCAGAATTGTAGCATGACGGTGTCAATGATATCAAAAAAAGGTTGCAAGAATCGAGGAAAAAGTTGACTTTTTAATAAAAGCTCCAAATGATGAAATTGGGAAAATTTCAATGGATAGAGAATGGAAGGGTAAGGGAACAGTCCCCTCATCCACATAATCAGTAATCAAGAGATATTTTGGGGTCCAAAAGGCTTCTAGTGGGGAGGAGTGATTAGGAGATTAATATTTAGCTAAAAAATGAAAGTGCTTAGAAATGCTTCAGACCCGAACGATCGGATAGAGTTCGTCACCAGGATTCCAACGCGACTCGTTTAGTCAAAATCCAATTTTGTATGAGGGAGTTATGGTCTGTTGTTTTTTTTACAAAATAGGTAAAAATTGTGCAGATTAGTGGCATATTAATGACTTGGAAGTCCAGTCAGCACCTCAGGCATATCCATGGAATATTCTCCAGTTTCAGCCAGTGACATTGTGACAAGTGTCATCTTCAGATTCACTAAGGTTGTTATGTGAAGTTTGAGTTTGACCTCCATTTCCTAAGATTGCAATTTTCGATTTTATGGCTTATTATTATTGGGTGAATTTTCAAGCCAATGGGAAAGGGACACGTGGCATGCCATGTGCCCCCCCAACCCCTCCCCCCATGGCATGGCAGGTTGGATGAAATTTCATTAACAAGGTCGAAATATGGTCTTGGGGTGCACATATATTACATTGCATATATTTTAGTCCAAACTCTATACTATATGGTGGCAGACATATATTATTGGAGACATATTATATGGTGTATATTTCATTAACCTAAGAATCCAAACCTACCTATGGGCAGACCTATCTACATTCGGTGAAAGGCTAACTATACATATAGCAGAGCTTCTACAATGGCGGAAAGGGATTTATACATAGTGGACTTGTTTTATATGGCGGATTAAAACTTTGATGCAGGGGTCGAGGTCGAACCCATGACCACCCCCGCGCAACTACTAAGCTCTACCATCTCTCCTAGCTTTGGTGGGTCTTAACCATATGGTTGATCACTTCCATTTAAAGTTTATTGCGCCATTGAACGGGGGTTCGGAGGGGACCATCCCCCTCCCATGTGTCCATACACCATAACCAAGAGCTAGTACATAAAGATCGTCGGAGATTTAAGTGTGATTAACAACATGATTTTCATTATTAAGCCACATTTAACTCAAGTTAATCGAAATTAGCGCTAAATACACTTATTCAATAAAGTGCACTTATCTTATTCTTAAACTGCACTTAGTTTCTAATTAATACACAATTAAACTGGCGGTAAATATGGCGGAGGTTCCTTTTTAGGCGGAAGTGCCAAATTTAGAATTTTAACTAGTGAATTCCCAGATTTAGAGGAGAAAACCCAGGGAATTTGTTTTTTCCAAAAATGAGGAAATTTTCGACCAAAATGAGCTCAGAAAGAGTCATTCTTGGTATATTTTGATGTTTTGGAGCCATTGGAGTAGGTTGCAGAGGCAACAGGAGGTTGTAAACAATAATTTTGCACAATTGAAGCTAATACAAAGGCCCACACTATGAAGCTGGACCTAGGAGACGTAGCCCAGGAGGGGTGAACTGCTTCAAAAAAAAATTGTGTATTGAGTTCTGTTATTTGTGCATGTTGTGTTTGTATATTATGATGTCCAGCATTAAGTTTCTATGCTTTTGAGTTCATGAAAAACATTAAATTTCACCAAGTTTAATGAATTTTCACTCACATGCTCATGAATAAACCGATATGTGATCAGAAAACCAAAGCAATGTTATTTTAAATATGAAACTGATATTAGCACAACATTAACTAACAATCCATTTCATATCAATCGGATTCCTAAAGAAACCAGGTTGGAGCTTGAACCAGATACAGGTTTGGAGTCGTTGAGGTTGGTGCCTCGGAATTGGCAAGTTTGGAGCCTTGGAAGTCGAGTCAGTGCTTGGAAAATACAGTTTGAAGCCTAGGATATTGAAAATCAGTGTCTTCATCTAGGGTTGGAGCCCTACATATATTGTATTTGATTTTTTTGTAAAGAATAAATTAATAAAAGAATTTATTCTTATTGTTCATTTTCTGTTCTAAATATAAGTGATCTAACTGGTAAAAATAACTATTGAAAATAAATATTGATTCACCCCCCCCCCTCAGTATTTCCAACAATTGGAATTAGAGCCAGTACCTTCACTCAAACCCTAATAGCTTGAATATTGATCATTAGAACACAAATGGAAAATCCAAAGAAGAAAGCCTCCAATCCTCCTAAAGATGTCTCTCCCTCAACCATTGAAACTGAAGATAATCAATTTGGAGAAGTTCCAATGTTCAATGGAAAATTTGATGTCTGGAAGGAAAGAATGAGGAATTTCTTAATGTCTCAAGGCATTGAAGTCTGGTAATTAGTGATTATTGATAGCACGATGGACAAAGAATACAAGAAGTACAATACAAGGGTGATGAAGGAAATTTTAAATGGGCTACCAAATTCTATGAAGGCCAATTTGGAGAAATGTTCATCGACAAAAGGTATATGGGACAAACTTCATGATATTCACTTAAAAGGAGTGTTGACCATGATCTCTAGTCAAGAAGATGATGGAAAAAAAGAAGTAAATACAGATCCCATCAAGGAAGCTGAAAATAAGAGTGATGACATCAAGGCTAAAGAAGACCTAGAAGATGAAGAGAATAATGAAAAGCTTGAGGAAGATCTCCTAAAAAAAAGTATAGCTGTCATGGAAGAAATTAACAACTTGAAAAATAAAAACAAGGAATTTAAGAAGAAAGCACAAGTTGGAGATCAGAACAATACAAGGAAGGAAGTTGACCTTTTCAAGCTTCAAGTACAAGAAAGAGATGAGGAGCTCACCAAAATTAAAGAGGAATTTCTCTAAAACTGTTGGAACAGGGTCTCCTACGAGCTGCGAAACTGGTCCAATTTTGAATAATTTTGATTATAAGTAGGCTAGCGTAGGGGTTTGGGGTGGGTCAAAGCCCCGAAAGCATTGTAATGGGCAAAAGGGTAAACCAGGGGTCCGAAAACCACGGTTTGCGGACCATAGGAAAGTTTAGGCTAGATTATTATAAATAGAGGAACATTTTGAATTGTAAGGTAGAAAATGAAGAACTATTGATTCAAATTGTGGTTTAAGATATCTGTTTGGGTTTTGGGGAAAGGACTCCTGCTGGCTGTGTGCGCAGAGATCCAGAGTCTAGCTATGTGCAGACCCTGTTGCTGTGTGCGCAGGCTGGGATGGGTATTGTAAGAAGGAATTGATGAATAATAAAGGCTGCTTGAGAACTGAATATATGTGTATTGTTTGTGTGAATCATTGGTAATTACTGCATTATGCACATTCTGTATTCAAGTTGTGAAAGATATGTGTAAGTGTGTTTTTTGTATCTCGATCTGTTTTGTTATATTTTATGCAATATTTTGCTACTGTCATAGAATTATATAATTATATATCTAACGCACGTGGATGCAAAAAGAGACCTATCGACCTTGCGCAGAAAGAGGCGATCTGGGTATCACAGGGCCAGACGCAGCTCTGCTTGCCTTACCTATCCTTTCTCAGGGTGCGGAAACCTGGTTCCAGCACCCACCCATACTACTTCGGGTGAGACTTTGACTTGCATAAGCAGGTCACTGCTGAAAGGGCTAGTAGTATAGGGGTTTGTTGGCAAACCTTGAACTCTGAACCTGGGTCAAGACCCCTTGAGCCAACAAATGGTTCCGTTGCCGGGACCTGGAGCATTTTGAGAAAGGAATCGGGTAATGACAAGAGAGTACTGGAAGCCTAACAAAGAAGAGGAACAAGTTCGGGTGAATGCATTCCAATCTGCACAAAAGCACAACACTAGAAGGAGACATGGCAGCGCACTTAAAATTGCCTACCTTTAAAGGTGTGGGCGATGAGGACATGGCTCATTTTTGGTTTGTGGCAGACTCGGTATGGACTGCACAGGGTGTGGTAAGCGATACTGTGAAGAAAGCGCAGCTGTCCCTGGCCTTCGAAGAAAGAGCGTTGGATTGGTATATGCAGTACCTATCTCAAAACGGGAGTGCATCCATTCAAGATATTAAGCATGCCCTGAAACAACAGTTCTGGAAACCTAAGCCCTACTCTCAGATCGTAGCAGACGTGGAAGATTTCAAGCAAGGAACAACTGAGTCTGTGTGGGAAGCTAATCAATGCCTAAAGAAAGCTATCTAAGAAGGAGAATTTAAGTATGATGATAGACAACATATAGAATGTTTCATCGCCATGCTACTCCCTCACTACGCATACCTATGGGTCACCAGAATTTTGACTCACAAGGCAAAGCGTTGGAAGCCACTATGAAAATAGAAGTTATGCCTAGGATAGATGCTGTGTTGGGAGTACAACAGATCCAGGTGTAGCTCGGGGAAATGCACCTAGAGATTCAGAACCTACAACAGGAACGAGGAAGGGAAGCTGGCGCAGAACTGTGGCAAGCATAAGGGCATACGAAGAATCTCTGCCCAGGGGGGTTGAGGAGAAGGTTGAACTGAAATGCTGATTCAAAAAGCAGTTAGCAAACAAGAAGGGCTGGACCTGGATAAAGCGAGGGAAATGTTTATGGAAGCTTGAAGGGACTTCCTCGGGACTGAGGCATCTACGTCCCTACAGCCTGTGGATTTGAAGGAAGCTGAGGAGGTCAAACCCTTCCTACAGGCATGTATGAGATTGTTGCGCAACCCCCAGGCAGTGAAAAATTTGTAGGCTTTAATAGATAGCTGCGCAACACGCGCTGTCGTGTCTTCTGATATTAAGGATGTGCACAAATTATACAGGTATAAAAAACGCACTAGGAGGGAGATGCGGTTGACGGCCCAGATCGGCAACTGCGAGATGGATTGGCTTATCTTAGACCTCAGATCGAATGCCAATGTATTACCTAAGAAAACCTGGCAACGCATGGGTGAAACAAAGCTGGAATGGTCCACTATCTAGCTACGCATGGCTAATCACCAAAATATCGTACCATTGGGGAGGCTCTCGGGGATTATGGTAGATATCACAGGAGTAAAATTCCAAGCTGACTTCGAAGTCATTCAAATCGTCGAGGATGCGGACCCCTACCCTGCTCTACTGGGATTGGATTGGGCCATAGACATGGGTGGTATCATTAACTTTAAAAAAAGAAGCATGGTGTTCTAAAATAATGGCACAAGGGCGGTCATACCATTAGACCCTGCAGAAGGTAAACGTTATACGGAACTAGTACCCAAGGAGGAAGATGTGGACTATATCTATAAGTTGAATGCGTGAGACGCGGATAACCCAACCAAGGGTGAAGTACTTCGCTGCGAGGGGCATACTGAATGCTTATCTGACCCCGATGAGGAAATAGAGACTTGGCAGAACCAGTTACGTGATGTCTCCATGCTGCGTTGTCTTCGAATCACAAAAAACTTCTGCTATGTTTCCTCAGAGGTAAGGACCCAGAAAGAACCAGGAATAATCGACTACTGCGGGCCAACCCTGGGAAAAGGTCAGGCTAACCCACGAGCAAGTAGCAGTCTTTCTACGACAGCCGTATGCTCAGGAAGTAGAGTTATCATGCATCTGGCCACCTCTACAACAACAAAACAACTACGGTTAAGACAATATGCTCTGACTACAGCCCCCCTTAAAGCCTCACTTGCACAGATGATAGGGTTCTCTTGGTCATGGGTCATGAGTTGCCTAGGAAGCAAGCCTGTGTTGGGGGGGGACATGCAAATGCTACAGATGGGTGACCCTAGAGTAACAAATGAGTCAAGCCCACCGGGGATGTGAAAACTAGCCGTTGGAACAATACCTATTGGTAAAAAGCAAAAGTTACCATTGGAAGGAGTGACCTCTGGGAATTTAATGAAACGAATTATGGGGATTTTTTATCGTTTCCTGGGGAACCCGCCTCGGATAAAGTTTACCTCACCATCGCATGCTTGGGGGTGCTATAAAAAGAGCAGGATAGTTCAGCCAGAGGTATTGTTTCACTTGCACAAGTTTCTTGCCTCATGTGTCTCGTGGAAACACTTGAGCAATCATATTTTTCGTATCCACACTATCCCTCTCATGTCTGGTCAACATACTCCATCTGATAGTAGTCACCCGGGGCTGGGATTCATTTTTCACACAAGGAGGCCGGCTACTAACCCTGTCGAACCCTCAACCCCGACGGGGCCTGATGTTGAAGTAGTACTGGAGGTTGAGTCTGAGTTGGAAGAAGTTCCCCCCACACCAGTTACAAGGAAAGGCAAGGAAAGGGCACAAGGTTCGGGAAAAACCCTGAAAGCAGCGAGGTGGGCTACTGGGAAGCCTAGGACTTCCCCAAGACATGAAAGATCTCCGCCAGCATCACCTCCAGATCAAGACGCACAGGAGGGTGCTATGCCTGCTAACCCGATCAATTGGTTACCTCCCTTTGTTCACCCACATATGCCGTCTACACGAACACCAAAAAACTTGGATAGCTTGGTCACCTATCTGCAAACCCCCCTAACCCCGAGGGAGGTCCCTGTCCTCAGTGATCCTTCCAGGCGACTCCGCAAGGTCAAGTTCGATGATCACGATTTGGCGGACTTCGAAACCCTCCTAGAATTGGCCCCTGCATTATACTTTGATACAATCCATAGAGATGATGGAGTCACGATGGTTCCCCAATGCTGGGTATGCGGCTTGGTTGGATCGGGACTTTTGAATCTACTCCAAATGCCTCATTTTGGCCATTACAACATCACAGATCAGTTGGCTCTCCAGTTGCTCACCCTCATTCACGATGGTTGCCTATGGATTCGCGACAGGGTCCCTGTTGATGCTATGTTGATCCACAAGATTACAGGCCTTCCTATGCAAGGGTCGCACCCGTTATAGCGGGTAGGGAAAAAATACGAAGCAACCATCGCTATGTTTGTGTGGAAGATCTATGCGGTGCATCGAAATGAGCGATGGTTTGTGATCCATACTATCAATGACCCTGCCACACAGATGGGTACTCGATCTTAGCCTGCAAGCTAATGAGGAAGTGCCAGGTTGCGATTGTCCCTGCCTATGTGATCTAGTTGGCCAGCCGGTGCGTAAAGGGTGTTTCTTTCAATTGGGCTTAATACTTGTGCGATGAATTTCTGGCTAATGTCTGTGAATCCCAGGAGCAAGGGACGTCTTTCTTCTATTCATGGTTATTATTCCTAATATCACTGGTCGCCTGGGACAACCCCGAGGATTCATTCCTCCCTGAACTTCCTCTTGGGATGTGTGAAGGAGCTCGGTATGCTCACTTGTGGGACTCTAAGGATACGTAGCGCATCGAGGATAACAAGGTTTTTTGGATCCTCTTCCAGAGTAGTGTAGCAACCGTCGTAAACTCCCGACCTCGGCTTTCCCCGACAATATATGACAAATACAAGAGTGTTGCCACGTTCCAAGTTACCATGCACCATATTCGGATCCGCAGCCTGAATAATAATTCATGGACGACACTCCCTTATATGGTAGCAGATGAGGAAATTGACTTGCTGATCTCGTTATCGCCCCCTGCCTGAAAAAAAGGCCTCACCGATACCTGTGAGAAGACCACGGAGCCCCACCAGAAGGCCTCAGACATAGCCAAGAACAGGGGTACATAGCCGCCACAAACCACCGCGGCTAAGGCCCAGGTAGGCCCTGACAGAACTACCACCCCTCCCCCCGGCACGAAGCGGTCAGGGGATTCGGTACCAGGATCCTAAAAGAAACAACGTGCCCATCGCGCGCAATACTATGCGACAGTCACACAAACTAAAGGTGACCTTGAGAAAATCGCGGACACAGTCACCTTGGCTACGAAATACAAGTGGGAATTTGTCGAGGCACAACATAAGGCTGCGGTCGACTCTCTCCAAGCCAAGCTCCGCACTCTCCAGATCAAAATCGATACGCTGCCAACTAGCGTGGGCTAGGAACGCACCCCTTTGGTCGATAGTAGTTCGACGCTATTCAAGGAGGACAATCATCTCTGGACTATACCTAGTGCTGCTCTGGTAGGAATGCAGCCCCCAGCAGACACAAGAACCCAGCTGGACCTCGCTAAGTTGCCCCATGAAGCCTTACAGGGCCTCCATCACGCTGTCGTCCAGGAGATTTTCCATCATGACCAACGATTACACCAACAGCTTGGTACAACCGAGCATACCATCACGCAGTAGGCTACTAATTTGCTCCTTGTCGTGTCACAATAGGTGGAGCTCGAAATAGTGATCCACCAGCTTTGTGTATAGGTTATAGATGAGATCCCGGCTACGGACACGCCTCGGGCTAAAGTGGAAAAATTGGTTGCAGCCCTCAAAGCATATTGGATGGAAATACACACCATCAAGACACAATTGGAACAGAAAATCAAAGACTTACAGGCCAGACTACAACCCGAAACGCCCCCGAAAGTCCGCGCCCAATGCGCCGCCTTAGTCACCGACGCGACGACCGTTATTTCGGGGAAAATTACCCAAGGTGCCTAGCTGCTGGAGTTAGCCATGCAACTCTGGACTAAGGTCCAGCGCAATCCAGTCCTTGAGGAAATCATTCAAGACTTATGGTAGAAGGAAGAAGCCTTAGAGCAGGTCAATGCTACGCTGACCACTTTGGTACCTGCCCAGCGCTTGGCACGGTTAAAAACCAGCAATGATCTCTAGGATGAGATTGAGAAAATCCGGCGTAAACAACACACCATGGTGGAACGTCTGAAGCCTTGGGCTGCCATAGCCCTCCAACTTTCACAGGATATTGATGGTGCGACCAAGTGACTTAATCAGATTCTTGAAAGTGTCACCGCGGCGACTGAAGGACCGACCTCCCAGACAGTGGTAGACCTTGCACAGAGTGTTGCTACCGAAATTCAAGAAGTGTTACCTCCACTAATTATCGCCCTTACTACCTTACATGTGCAGATAGAGACCACACCACCACAGTGACTTGGGACGAGTCATAAGATTGTGTTGGGGAACTGTTGGAACAAGGTCTCCTACAAGCTGTGAAACTGGTCAAATTTTGAATAATTTTGATTATAATTAGGCTAGCGCAGGGGTTTGGGGTGGTTCAAAGCCTCGAAAGCATTGTAATGGGAAAAATGGTAAACCAGGGGTCCGAAAACCACGTTTGTGACCAGAGGAAAGTTTAGGATAGATTATTATAAATAGAGGAACATTTTGAATTGTAAGGTAGAAAATGAAGAACTATTGATGCGAAATTTGGTTTAAGATATCTATTTGGGTTTTTGGGGAAAGGACTCCTGCTGGCTGTGTGCGCGGAGATCCAGAGTCCAGCTGTGTGCGGACCCTGTTGCTGTGTGTGCAGGATGGGATGGGTATTGTAAGAAGGAATTGATGAAGAAGAAAGGATACCTGAGAACTGAATCTATGTGTATTGTTTGTGTGTGTAGAAATTTGAATAATTGATATGTTATTCACCGAGATTCTCCTGATCACACACTATTTTATCTTCAGGCACAATACAGAATCTCTTCTACCATTGATCGTTACATGCGGAAATAAAATCAATTGCATGTGCACATTAAAATCATAAACAATCACACATGTGAACACAGTATTTCATGGGAAAGCTTAAAGCTGAAAACCCCAACTATCTGTATATTATATGTCATAGAGATCATGTAACAATCATTATACAAAGCTCCTCACAAGCTCTCAGTACAATCTCCAATTTCTACACACTAATCAAGCTAGATCTAGCAAAACACATGCTCCAATCTCTGCCACCTGATAGCCTGCCTCTATTGCGTAATCAATGCTGTATAATGGCTCATAAATAACTTCAAACCGCCTGGCTTGTATTACGCAATCCTCATTGGCTTCTCCAATCACTGGTTGTTGTAAATCATGCAACAGTATAGTCACAACTGATAGTCACACTGCTCTTTCACCAATCGCTTCACTAGTCTCCATTGAAACTGTCCATGCACTGAAGTTAACTAATGTATTATTTAGTTGATTAATGAGTTTATAATTAGTGAATTAATTATTAATTAATTCTCACCACTCTCACTAGTGTATCAATCAGTTAGACTAGATACAACTAGCTCAACTATGTTTAGATTAGTTAAACTGAACACAACTCCATTAACTTCCTCAATCAACTCCATCAAACTCTCTCACATGAGTTCTAACTGAAGTATCCATGCAATAGCTCCACTTAACCCTTAGGAATAGCGTAATTCCTTCTTTCAACTCCTATGCCACATTTGTGCACTTAAATGAAGTGCTCCAAGAGAATAAGATAATGTTTATAGTCCAAATATTATTAAGAGCTAACAATATTCGACATATCTATTTTTAGACTGGCAATCTAAAAATAGATTCCACCCAATATGTCTAAAAATAGAAGTCCATATATTTTTTCCGACTTGACCAACCATCCACAAATAGCATCCTGCAACTCATAGAACATGATCCATATGTCTAAAAATAGACTTTGCGCCAAAGATAGCCTGCAGGCCCACTTAGTGAAGGCGACTTCTTTCCACTAAGCTCATCATCTTGTTGCAATCTCAATAGTGCGAATCATTGGTAATTACTGCATTATGCACATTTTGTATTCAAGATACGAAAGATCTGTGTAAGTGTGTTTGTTGTATCTGGATCTGTTTTGTTCTGTTTTATGCAATATTGTGCTACTATCATAGAAGTATATAATTATAGATCTAACGCACGTGGATGCAAAAATACCTATCGATCCTACACAGAAATAGGCGATCTGGGTGTCACAGGGCCGGACGCAGCTCTTCTTTCCTTACCTATCCTTTCTCAGGGTGCGGAAACCTGGTTCCAGCACCCACCCATACTACTTCGGGTGAGACTTTGACCTATGCAAGTAGGTCATTACCGAAAGGGCCAATATTATAGGGGTTTTTTGGCAAACCTTGAACTTAGAACCTCGGTCAGGACCCCTCAAGCCAAAAAAAACAAAAGAAAGCATCATGAAGAATGCATATCCATGACAAATCAATTGGATAGGGCAAAGAAAAGAGAAGAAACTCTTTCAAGCCATCTTGAACAAAGACATGAAGACTTGAAAAAAATTAAAGGAAAAATTGGTCAATACAAGGAGGTATCGTCCCTTAAATCTCAACTAGGAGAAGCAAAGAATCAAGCACGAGGAGCTGAGAAGGTGATGGAAGCTTTGGCACTCATATAAGGACAAGTTGATGAAGCAGAAAATGAAAGAAATGCTATGGCATGTCAACTAAAAGAAAGGATGAATAATTTTTTCTACTAAAATCAAATGTCATCTCTCTAAAAATTGAAACATGTGAATTAACAAGGATGATGGAAGAAATGAAGAAGAAACTAGTCATGAAAGATGAATATTGTGAAAAGTTGAAAGGAGAAATTGTCTTTCTTAAAAAGGAATTTGACTTGCTGAATAAGAACTTGAAGAGTTCTCAAACCCTAGATGACATCCTAAGTCATCAAAGGTATCCCCTTGATAAATTAGGGCTTGGCTATGCAGGTAAATCCTTAAGCAAAAATGATAATGCTTCAAACTACAAGGATGTTAAGAAGCCAGGAAGAAATGTTGAAACTCCCAATTCCAGCAAAGGCAAGGAGAAGATTCAAGACAAAAATGGAAGAAATACTACTCCAATGAGACTTGCATATGATGTCAATAATTTCAAAGGCAATGAATATCATCAAAAAATTCCAAGGCAGAAATACTTCAGAAGTACATCAAGGAAATATTCATCTCCCAAGTACCAAAGTATACTTCTTGGTTATTTCTATTCTTGTACAAACTTTGGGCACATCGCAAAATATTGTAGGGAATATCACAAAGACATATATAATGGTCCCATTCAATCTCCTAGAATCAATTTTGAGAGAAGAATTCATGATCTCTCATTCATGAAAAATATGGAGTGCTTCAATTGCCATAACATTAGACATATGGCTCGTGATTGTAACTTGACTTGGGTCCCTAAACAAGCTAAAACTATGTCAACCAAGCTATAGAATAAGGTTACACAAGTATGGAAAAGGAAGCAAATAGGATCTGAAAGTCTCATGGACACTCCAACCAACAAAACATGTTGTTGATTTGATGAAGACATCCTTGATATTCCAAGTGTTTGATGATGAGACTCTGCCAGAAGGAGACCACTCATACTATTAGGAGAGATTATGATTCTTAATCATTCTTGTAGAAGTTATCCATGAAAGGGCCCTATGAAATCCTTTATGAGTCACACATGAAGAACATGGTCCCTTACTCATCCGATGGACTATTTTTAAATATTTCTTCCATTTGATTACTAAACAAGTAATATTTCTTGAGCTACAAGAGTTTATGCAGACCGGGAGAGATGGTCCATGACATGAATAAATGTAAACACATCTATCATGGACCACATTATCAAAAGGAAGAGCACCATGACATGGGGAGTAACATACCTATGAAGAATTACTATTGATGAAGAAAATAAGCAGCTTGACAAGGGGAGTACTTGAGCACCCCGTTTTCCATTGATGTCAAAGGGGGAGAGAACGTTGGAAGAAAAAGAATATTGTCATCAATAACAAAGGGAGATATTTTTAATCAAGGTTGTCATTGATGTCATTATGGAATTGATCGAGATGTCAATATTCTTGAGATTCCATGTTCAAGATGATGATGTCAGGACTCTTGCCTGACAAGGATGTCATCAATAAAAAATGTCAACCCATGAAGATGTCAAACCACTAATGAAGAAGTCCTAAGAAGTCCTTCTACTAACTATAATGTTGCATGTACCTTGATGATCTAGACCTTAACGCTTGATGACATATGGAGTCATACACTTGACGATGTCATGCACTAAATGAATGACCACAATTTATGAAGGTTGAAATACTAGATGATAACGTGGAAGATATCATTTGATGGTTGGAAGATTAGTTTTAAATTCTCCAAATGATGTTGCACTATGAAATATTACTGCACTATTATTGAATACATGATGTTATACCTTCATGATGATTTTGGATACTATCTTGATGACATGAATGTCATACATGATGACACTATTATCCTATGATTGATAAGCTAAACAAAGGAGAATCCAAGCAATGGAAAATCCATGTTGTCCTATTCACTTTCTGCACTAAACAATTCAAGGGAAGTCACAAAGAAAAACAATTTTCACCACCTTAGAGGCAACCTTTCAACGTGAGACTTAGACCATATAAAAGAGGATTTTTCCCTCTTTCCAACGAGCCTTTACTTGCCCCAAAACTCCCAGCGATTGATGAGATATGGAATTTTTAAGTCAATAAAAATTAACCTTAGCAGTGAGTTGACCTATCCTTGTCCTTAATGTGGGTCTATTTACAGAGACGTGTCCTTTCATTTTTTGGTGATAAAATCACTATTTATTAGATTTTCGAGCTCATTATTTAGCCACCAATTTAGTCAACATCTCAGGACCTCGGCCAACATCACAGGAAGAAAGGATAATTTATACAAACCTCGATCATTGTGGTAAATCATTGTTTGGGAAAAGTTTAGATATCAGGCCTCAGAGTTACCACTGCAAAGGACAGAACTGTTGGGATATTTATTAACTCGGACCTATGGTCAGAAAAATAGTGAGCAGTCACTTGGTGATATCACCTCATATTGCTAGTTGTGGATAGGGCTCGAACATGTGAGGAGGGACAATCTCTTTTTAAGCTCGGTTCAGTAAAAAGACACCAAACAGTCTCCCATATTTGACCTCAGATTGCAGCCTTGTGGAAGGTTAATTCTGGAGCTCTGATTTGCTATTGAAGGTTTAGATTTGTGCCTCGGATCTATAGTAGACAGTCCCTGTGGTACACCTTGACTGAAGGAGCTTGAAGATGTCATAAATCTGTTGGTTTTTGGGTCAGCGGATTTTTGGAAGGAACAATCACCAATTGTAGACTTGTTGACAATCTCCTCAGACCTTTGAGCTACAGTCACTTGCTTGGAATATCACTCAAGTCTTGAACTTGGTGCTACTTTGAAGAACAATCATCTCTTAAGGTAGGACCTCCGAGCAGCCCTTTGAAGCTCATACCTATAGCACCTTGGAGGCTTATATTTCAGGCTTGGTCACCTGTGGAGGAATAAGGAGTTGTGGGTGAAACCATTTTTGAAGGAATAATTTTGAGGGCAACACAGTTAGAGCAAAGTTGTAGTGAGTTGCTGAAGTACACAATGATGCATCTTAAAGAAGACAATCTTGGGTACTTGGAAAGATTTGTTGAAGTCCCTGTTATAACATATTTGTTGTGCAGACCTTGGGTTGGTTGAATCAAGACATATCATGGAGGACTTGTTAAGTGCACTTGAAGAAAACCTTGGACAATATCTTGGAGCCGCCTTTGGAGTAGACTTGTCTTCAAAGTAGACATTGAAGAAACTCTTGGAGAAGCTTATTGGAGCCATCATGAGATAATTTGGAGGACTTTATTGGGTAACATGAAGGACAGCGGAGACACCTTCATGTGAAGAGATCAAGGTTGTCATTGATGACATAACATGGAGACTATAGTGAATATGAAGATTAACAAGGCTCGTTGAAGAAAGCAATGGGAGTCGTGAAGTACAACTAAGCATATCTTGATGAAGTAAAGGGTTGGATCCCAAGAGGTTGGAGCCTCAAAAAGACAAGGTCGGTGCCTTAGAGGATAGGGCTGGAGCCCTAGAGGATCGGAGTCCTCAAGAAACCAAGTTGGATCCTGAACCAGATGCAAGGTTGTAGCCCTTGAGGTTGGTGCCTTAGAATTGAAGAGGTTGGAGCCTTGGAAGTGCAAGTTGGTGCTTGGAAAATACAGGTTGGATCCTGGGAGATTAAATATTGGTGTCCTCATTAGGGTTGGAGCCCTACATATATTGTACCTGATTTTTTTATAAAGAAGAAATTAATAAAAATCATTTATTCTTATTGTTGATTTTTTGTTTTAAATATAAGTTATCTAAGTGGTAAAAATAACAATTGAAAATAAATATTGATTCACCCCCCCCCCTCTCATTATTTCCAACAATTTTTCACAATAAGTTATTTACAACAAAATTTTCAGTAAATTTCGAAATAAATTCTACTGCAGTCATCACACAAGTACATATAGATAAAAGAAAAATGAAATCCAAGCACACAAATCAATCACATCGATACAATTACCTTTGGACAATTGTCCCTGAAAAAAGCCAATGTGGGAAAATCTGTGCAACATATGAGGGTTTATATATTAATCTTCAGCAATAACTTCTTTACAAGGAATGATTGGTAGAACGATTGAGAAACATCCAATAAAACAACTGAGATAATTTTTCTCCCAACCTCCGATTAATTTCTGACACCTGAGAGGCTCACTAGCTTTCATTGCGTCACACTTGCATGTTTCCCTATGTAGAGACTGTGTCACTAATGCGTTGCCCCTTTGCGTTATCCCTCTGCATTTTCCCTCTGTGCTACTCCTCTACCCTTCTGTGTCCTTCTTCCTCAAACTTTGACTGTTGTTGAGACCCTCTGCTTCCCCTACCATGCAACTCTCCCTTCGAAATCGAATTCTAAGTTCTGAAGAATCAACTTCCCTCGAGTTATTGAGTGTATGCCCGACTTACTTTCCAAATGGCCCTCAATGGCTAAGATTAAATATCTTCGTTCTCTAGATGATTCACACTCTATTTTCTTAATACCCATTAATTATTTAATTTCCTTAAGTTTATATTTAGGGTCCCCATTAAAATAATTAATTATTTTAATAAAACATGAACCGAGTGGAAATTCCACAAACATTTTCTGGTGTTCTTTGGAATACTGGTGTCCAAGCCTCCTCACCAAATATGCGACTTAGATCACTTTATAATGGTACAAAATTCAAAACAATGGTGTCTCGATAACAACTATGATTGCAATCTCGGCAACAGATAATAAGGAACTTTTTTCAGGAATTAGAATATTACATCATAATGCATACATAAGATATAAATAGTTAAATAATTTGACAAAAAAAACAAATGTTCCAATGCGTTAAAACACTTACAATATGAAAAAGAAGAGTTTTATATTCTTCAACTCTCTGCTATCTCACACAATCAGGATTCCTGCAACGAACTCCTTCACTTTAGCTTCGATGAATTCTTTCATCATAGCAACGGTAATTTCCTTCTTAACATGCTCATTGAATATCTCCTCCTAAATTTCTTTTGCTTCTTGTTGTAATTGAAAATTTGAGGTAGAGTACTCTTCGTTAACAACAACATTAATTAGCCATTTTCTAATTTCCTTTGCGCTAAAATAAGTTATATCATCAAAGTCTATTGCCTTTGAATGTTTCAAGTTCTCCAAATAAACCATATGTTTCTCCTTTGTAATTAATCTAGATTCATATGTCATATATGGACTGTTTAAATTCTGAATAATCGCGATCACCTTGACATATGCATCTGCTCTTGGATTTTCTATGTTTCCACAATAAAAAATAATCTCTTCCAATGTTCTAATTTTCCCAAACCATGCAACCTTGATCTGCCTCGTCCAATCAACATCAAACAATCCTTGTTTATATCAATCTAGTTCAGACAATGAATCAAGATTCATTCTATGAAAATTCTTCCTCTATAAAATCCTTTAATAGTTTCAACTTCACTTAAGTTGAAAACATCTAAAGACTTTGAAATAATGAGAGCGTAAGTCATATTCTTCACATTCACTTTTCCAATAGTAAACAGAAAAGAAATAAATTTTCTCTTATTTTTCTTTTCAATATAGATATCTAACAATGATATTGCCTACAAACTTCAACAAAAAAATACCTATCTAGAACAAAGATTGGGAAAAATAAATGGCCTATCTTAAAAACCATAAATTCATATAATAATATTGTTTTTTCTTTCCTCAAATTCTCCTTTACAAAGTAATAAAGCCTTAGCCTTTGTAGATATCTGAGGAGGCTCTTTTCCAGATACCATGCTACACACTTGTTGTTAATTTTTGGAAACTAGGTCAAAACTCCATATTGAACTGCTCATATGATGATGGTCATATTTTTGTTGGATTCCTCTTTCGGAGAGGTGCAATATTGATCTAAAGACATATTTCTTGGATGAGCAGAACATATATTTGAATTTATTTTCCACACATGTGAAAAGTTAGCCAAATTTGTAATGTAGGCTCACAAGCATAATAGATGTGTCACACACCCTCACTGATGGATATAAATTGGAGAGACTTGGAGGTCAATTTATCATCATCTCATCACACATCTTTCATTATGATCTGATTCATTTTATAGCCTCTCGAGACCTCTTCCCTTCACACGTGCGGAGCTGAAGTTACTGAATTTATAGATCTGTTTAGGGTTTTGTTTGCAAAGCATTGACCAGTGTTGACCGTGGTCAACCCTTTTCTGTTTGACCTCAAATATTTGCTGAAATTATAATTTTTAGAGTTCGTATAGCTGGGCATAAAAATCGAGGGAAAAGGAGTTGTTGACCGAAGCCCTAATCTGCAACGTTGACTTTTGGTTGACCAGCGTTGACTTTTGGTTGACCATTGTTGAATTTTGATGAGTTGTCTTTGAGGGTTGTGGGTGTGAAACTTGCAGGGTTGGCTAATCTAAGAAACAATTTGCTAGCTAAAGCATCTTGTTGATTGTCGTAACGCACACTATCCTCTATCTTTGCTGAACAAGAAGAATTGTAAAATCCAATCTATATTATTGGCTTGTCTTCTGTTGATCTATTAGTGTGTTCTATCAACATTTTACTTTCATTTTTATGTGATTGCTAAATTGAATTGGGCCTAAGGAATATTGAATTAAATTTTCATTAAGCATAGAAGACTCCATGTCCTAAATTTAACATGGTTTCAAAGCTGAGGTGAAAACAAAGTCCAAGCTAGTGTTAGAAGCAATCACCGAAGAAGGAATCCTATCAAGTACAAATGGCCTCCTCAACATACAAGGGTTTCAAGGCCGATGATAAATTGACTAATAATTTTGATTATTATGCATGGAACATGTCCTTGGATTTTGCATTAGAAGTGTTAGGTCTTTGTAGTTCGCAAGATTGACAAGAACAAATGCTGCAGAACCAACATCAAAACCACTTTGGAATCCTAGGATCTAGCCCTCTTGGATTCAGAGAGGGATCTCTCTATATGAGTGTTTTTCAAACATATGATCTTCAAGGCTTATGATATGATTTTAGGCTAGTTATAAAGTATAAGTGTTTTGTTTGTTTTGGTTGGGATGAATATCATTAAAATGAAGGAAGTCTTCTGAGGGGTAAAGTTGTGAGCAGGTTGATAGGATAGTTCAGCTGATAGGATAAGTAAGAAACAATGTCAATCCATTGGGCTATGGAGTCATAAAGGATTTAATTGCACAACAAGTTTCAAGAGTGGTCTATGGGGCAAGTTATCTACATCAAAATATCTCTTTAAGTTGATTTTATGGTGTGGAACATCAAAGTGTTATGAAAGAAGCAAAGCTAATGACCATTTAAGAATCTACTAACTTCACTAAATAAGAAAAGCCTTTTAAAGTAACTGTTTGAAGCAAGCCAAAGGACATGGCATACCATAGACTTCTTTGGGAAAACTTTTAATAAAGCACACTTTTCAGACAACAATTCAGCAACCTAACAGATTACATTCAGAAATAGAAAACATATAAGATTACAAAGGGTAGCTTAAAATCAGGTAAGGACTTTGAACCTATCCTGCTTTCAGCATACTCTTAGGGAACTTTTCAAAGCTATTGTTGGATATAAACTAGAGGACAGGGCTAACCATAGACTTCCCTAGTTCAAATTTACTTGGCGGATTTTTCAATAACTTTCAAAAACAATATCTCAACTTGTACTCAGGAAACATGGGCTCACCACACACTTCACTGGTTATACTCTATTGAATTATCCTCAAAGCAAAAATTGGCAGAAAACATAAAGATAAAGATTTATCAATGAGAAATAGGGTACTTTGCAGTAAATCTTAATCTATATTTGTTGTTCTTTATCAGAAAAAGTAGACAGTATGGAAAACATGATAAAAACACAATTTAGAGTAAGAAAAACATCGCCATTGACATAGACTAGGATCCCATAAATCAGCTTGTATATTTGATGTTAAAACCAGTTACAATATTCAAGTCTAGTAGGTCTTTACAACTTCAAACTTCTCATCTCAGCCTATCTTTCTTCAATTACAAAACAGAGCTTCAGCAACCTCAAAAGCTATAACATTCAACAAGTATGCAACCAACAACAATTCTAGGCTCCTCATATGGTATTTATAGATGAATTGAGGAGGTGGAGTGAAAGGAAGGTTTAATTGTTAAATTAATACAGAGTAAATGCTTCTAGGCTTTTGGAAGGCCAAATGGAGAAGTTTTCAAATGTTTTAACTCTGCCAATTGATTATTACATTAAATTTTATCAACTTCAGCCACTTTTGTTGACTTTGGAGGATTTTGGGTAGGCTGGCAATTACTTCTTAGCTATCTTTGGCAAATATCTTTGACTGTGCATTCAATTTGTATTCTTTTGAGGAAATAGCCCTGTAGGTGGCATTTCTGATTTTTGAAGCAGTAAAGACTTCAGTGATTTGGCATTTAAAGTCTTCTTTTGGGTGATCTGTCTATTATTTGACACTTTAAACTCTGTTTAGGCCTTTGGTATTTTTTTTGGGCCTTTATAATCATCTCCAAAGCCTTTAAACCCTTTTTGTTGGCTGCATTCACCTTTAAACTGTGTTTAACCTTAAAAATGTAGGATTAAACCTTTAATCCTTCAATCTTATGCATTAACCCTTTTAAATTTAATTATTCGCTGACTTTCCCTTTAATCCTCTGTATTAACCTTTAAATCACTGGTTAAGTCTTTAATCTCTAGGCTTTTTTATTTTAACCTTTATCTTCAAGCTCCACTGTCTTTTCCTTTTGCTACTATCGACGGATGACTTTAGCGAGGGGGGGTTTGATTTGCATAGCCAATATTTATGCAACATGGATTAAAAACTTGGATTTACAACCAGAAAAATCTTTTTTCTGTGTTATTCGGGCTTCGGATGTGGTAACCCTCGGCCCTGTCCCTTTATGGGTTGTGGAAAGGGTTTTCACCCTTAAAACCGACATCAAACCCTGCATAAAACCAACAAACATGTTATAAAACCCTGTGGGGTTGGAAAAACTGCATGCAGAGGCTAGCGAAGGCGGAAGGAGCTTATGCAGAGGAGCAGGATATGCAGGTAGAGGAGCGGACGATTTTACGGGGAAAACCTGCAAAAATCAAATTTTAAAACTGTATTTGGCGCGAAATATGGCTTAGCGGTTTTAGAAATACCGCTGGCGGTTTTCGCGTTCGATTTAGGTGGTAAATGGTTTTCGTTCAATCGAACGCGATTGAATCAGAAGACAACGCGTGGCTTCTGAAAAACCAACGATTTCACGTGAGTTTTGGTGTTTAAACCCTGACACGAAAATCTGCGCGAAATGTAATGTAGACCGTTGGATGAAGAGGTCTAGATCCAACGGTGGGGGGAGGAGCGCAAAGGGAAAGGTGCATGGGCGAGGTTTTTAGTGGGAGCTAGGTGTCAAGAGGGGATTGGAGGGATGGCTGGATAGTGGGAGGTGGGTCCGGAGTATGACAACTTATTTTGTCGTGGGATGAAATTTTAATGGGCGGGGTTAGAGATGCGGGTTTGACAGGAACCGTCGGATCATATAGATCAACGATGAGAAACGGTGCGGAGGGTGGATGGATAGATATTGGTCGGGCGATCGGAGGGCGCAGACGGAATGCGATGAACGTCAGATCGATAAGATCGACGGTCAAGATCGCTGGAGGGATATGCATAGTGCAGGGAGCGTAATACAGAAAGATGAAGGAATGGGGGCTGAGCAAAGTGGATGATGGTTTTATGGGGGAAGGAAGACGAGGAGCGAGGGAGAAGGGGCTAAGGAAATGGCGAGGATGGGGTGATCGGCGGGTTAAATAAGAGCCATCAGATCTTATGGATCTATGGTGTAGATCTCATCGGAGCATTACTAGCGGGGTGGAAAGTTTATAAAGAAAAATGCGGGTTTTCAAAGGAAATGCCGATGCGATGGGGGCTTGGGGTAAAGACGCTTGGTCATAACGTCGGGTTTTATGGCGGAAACAAGGAAGGGGGCTTAAGCTAAGGGGGATTAAGGGCTAAAATGGGCGGAAGAGGTTTTTCAAAGGTTTTTATGCGTTTTTTGTGGGTTTTCATGGTTTTTTCAAGTTTCGATAGTTAAAAGGAAGGGCTTTTAAACATTAAACGGGGTTTATAGCTTTAAAAAAGGATTTTTGATGAAATGAAAGGTAATTTAAAGGTATAAAAAGGAATTATTAGCAGAGGAAACAGGTTACTTGAAATGAATGATAGTGAATGAAATGAAGGGTTTTTTGGAGGCATGAAATGGTGGAAATTTAATCCTTGTAAACAGTTTCTTTTTGACAACAACAAGGTTACATGGGGATTTATTTGAAGGAAACAACAATGAAGATTACTTTTTGAATTAGAAAGCATCAGAAGGCTTCAAGAATGAGAAATTTTCTATGAAAATAATCTCTTGAAGGCTCAAGACCTGTTTTAGCCATCATTTGCTATGACAAAAATTTACTGATCGCTAACAGTGGCTCCACTTGGGGATGGCAGCTCCTTGGAGGTGTCAAGAACTTTCAGAAAGAAATCTCTGGGATGTAGACATGTGCCTTTATCCATTGACAACATTTTCTTCCTTGATCATGCTGCTTAAAAAGATGATCAGTGCTTTGTATCAGCAAACACATTTCTCCCAAACATTCTACCTACACAGCCTATCTTTCCTAACATTTTTTCTTCATAAGGTGCAATTGGACTTGCAAACCTTTGACATCAAAATTTTATTATTTTATTGAAAGCAGAAAACTAATCTAAATCTACCCTTATTTCTTCCATGAGTTTAGATTAAGCAATTGAACTCATAAATACTCTACCTAAGCTACTATCTGTCAGGATTAAACTGTCTCGAAGATTTTATTCTCTATTTTCTAAAACAGAAATTTAAACAGAGTCAAATTAGGATTAGACTGTCTGATTTGCTATGGTGTCTATGGCTGTATGTACAAGCTGCACATAGACTTTATTTGTAGAAATTTAAAACAAAACTGTGAAGGCTTAAAATCTGAAAAACAAAAAATATCCTTCGTTCTTTCTTTCAACTCTGGTTTTAATCTATTTAGAGCTGTTCCTTTCCTATTCTTTCCTGGTTCAAATTTTAAGCATGTTTGAACCATTATTTTTCTTTTTCTTTGGCTCATATTTTGGTATGAATATAGCCATTTCTTTCTATCCCAATATAAGCTACTGATAAGCCAAGATTAAACAATTTGGCAAATTAAATTCACTAACCTATCAGCTGTAAATTGAAATCTATCTAGGTTGTATGAATAAATAGCAGTATTCTTTTTTGGTAGTGGCATTTAAGCTTGCAAACTTTTATATTTTCTCTTCTTTTTGGTTTGGGGTTGTACCTTTCTTGTTTTATTTCTGCCCTCTTTTCTATTTTCTATTGTTTTTATATTTTTTCTTTTTTCAAATTCAAAAACAGTGTTATATACAATAAAAAAAAAGCTTTGAAACTAAAAATATGAGTGAACAGAAATAATGTTTAAGAACCCTGTCATTGACAGGACCTCCAAAGTATTCAGCTCCATCCAATTCTTTGAAGAAAGAATGCATTGTTCCCAATGGAATATTGAATAATATAAGGGCCTTGCCATAAATTATCGAATTTTCCATGTTTTCCCTTATCTTCTCTCCTTGAATCCCATTTCAAGACTTTATCACCAATCTTAAAATCACTTGCCTTGGTTCTTTTGTCAAACAGCTTCTTGATGTTTTCTGGTAGTTGCTATGTTCTGATGTATACTTCCTCTCTGGTTTTTTGTAGATGTATAGTATGGTTTATTCTCCTTGTCATATCATCATCTTCAGACTGTACTTCTTGGATCAGCTTCATGACTGGCACTCCTAAACTAGTAGGAAATATTGCATCAGTTCCATAAACTAGCTGGTAAGGAGACATCCCAATTGACTTCTTAACTGTCAATCTGTCTGCCCATAATGCATGTACTAGCTTATTGTGTCATGATTTCTTGTTATCTTCCAGTAACTTCTTAATTATGTTTACCAAACTTTTATTTGAGGATTTTTCCAAACCATTACCTTAAGGGTAATAAGCTGTAGAATGACCCAATTTAATCTGATATTTATGACAGAATTCTACCATCCTTTTAGATCCAAATGCAGCAGCATTGTCAGTTATGATCTTCCAATGACATTCAAATCTAGACAGTATATGGTTTTCAAGAAATGAAATGATGACTGAATCTGTGGCATTCCTAGATGGGATGGCTTTTATCCACTTGGTAAAATAGTCTGTTGCTGTGAGGATCCATCTATGTTGGGCAGATGAGGCAGGATGGATTTCTCCAATGAAGTCTAGACCCCACTGCTGAAAGGAGCTTCAACAGTGATTGGTTGCAGAGGTAAGGGAAGCAGTTTTATTTTGCCTTCAAAAATTTGGCATTTGTGACAGGCAGTAATCATTTTGTGGACATCTTGAAAGAGAGTGGTCCAGTAGTAACCAGCTCTAAGGATTTTGTTAGCAGTTGACTTCCAGTAGAGGTGTCCTCCACATTCTCCTTCATGAAACTCATGCTTGATCTTATCTGCATCATTCTCAAGCAAACATTTAAGCAATAATCCACTAGCATTTTTCCAATATAAACATTTATCAAAAATGCAATAATTTATAGCTTTCAACTTTAATAATCTTGCCTTTGTTTTAGACAAACCATGAGGGACATTTTGATTGAGCAAAACATACAAAATATCAGCATACCAAGATGAATTTAAAAAATGATTTCCAATAATTAGAGCTGTCAAATCCTCTTGTTCATCTAATGCATTAAACATGTTTATATCAAAAGCTTGAAAGTTGGATTCAACCATAAGTATTGCTAGTCCTTGACCTTTTATGAGCTCAGTGGGCTTGGTCTCTAAGTCATATTCTAAAATTATAGCAATCCACTTTCCTCTTTTTCCGTCTGGATCTTGGGTCAATATGTCTTTTACAACTAAATGAGGCACAAATTCTATGATGTGGGAGTGTAAAATATAAACTCTAAAGTCTTTCAAGGCTTTGACTAAGGCAAAGGCTTGTTTTTCCATTATATTATACTTTAGGGGTGCATCTCTTAATGCCTTGCTGAAAAATGCAATTGGCTGCTCTTGTCCATTCAAGTTTTTTTGTAATAGGAAAACAACTACCGTGTGTTCTGATGTAAATGAAAAAATGAAGAAATCTTTTGTAAAATCAGGACTAATAAGAACTGGTGTTTTGGTAAGTGCTTGTTTTACCAGTTCAAATGACTTATTTGCTTCTAAGGTCCATTTAACTCCTTCTTGTATTTTAAACATATTTGTCATGTTTCTAAGGAGTTCAGATAGATTAGGTATGAACCTTCTCAAGAAATTAATCTTTCCAATAAAAGATTGAAGTTCCTTGATGTTTCTAGGATGGTTGATTTGAAATATACCATCAATCCTATTTGGATCTATCCTTATTCCCTATTCTGATATGATATGTCCAAGAAGTTTACCTTCTTGGAGACCAAACAATGTTTTTTTATTTATTTAAGGACAATCCATATTTTCTGCATTTTTCAAAGATTTTCCTCAAGTGTATTAGGTGTTCTTCATCTATTTTAGAATAGATAGTAATGTCATCTGAGTAAATCACTATGAAGTAACCTATTTCTTTTGAAAATGAAATATTCATGGCTCTCTGAAATGTGGCACCAGCATTCATTAAACCAAAGGATATTTTCAAGTACATGAAAGTATCCCAAGGAGTAGTAAAGGTTGTTTTAAGTTGATCATCAAGATGTACTAATATTTGATTGTAACCTGAGAAGCCATCCAGTAAAGAAATTCTTTTAGAACCAACTACCCTTTGTAAGATATGATTCATTTTGGGCAAGGGGTAGTTGTCCTTTAATGAGTCTTTGTTTAAGTTTTTAAAGTCAATGCAAAGCCTTATTTCTCCTATTTTCTTCCTAACATATACAAGATTAGAAACCCACTTTGAGTATCTAACAAGGACAATAATTCCAGCATCATACATTTTTCTGATTTCTTTCTCTACATTGAATATGGTTGATTCTACGCAATTTTTGTTTAAAAGGCTTCTGGTTTTCTTTGAGGGGTATCTTATGCTGGATTACTTCTGTATTATATGATTTTAGATCTTCATAGCTCCATGCAAAAACATCAGAAAAATCTTTTAAAAGCTCAATATATTTCAGTTTAATGTGTGTTGGCAGTGTTTTAGAGAGTTTTATCATTTTGGGCTTTTCCTCACTGTCTATGTTGCATTCTTCCGCTTCAGAGTCAATTGGTTCTAGTTTTGGCTTTTTGGCAACATCATTCAAGTCAAACAATTCTTCTAATGGGACCAGTCCTTTTGGCAAGCTATGATCTTTAGATTGCATCACTTCTAAGTCTTCTTGTTCTAAATATGTGTTATCTTCTGTTGTATGTTTGGTTTGATGAGTTAACAGATTTATATCAGCAATCTCAGGAGACTTTTCTTCTTCAAAAAGTGGGTTTTATTCATTAGAGCAGTATTGTTCATACTTTGAATCTGAGTTTGGTATTTCAAATTCATTTTTGGACTGTAGAAAGCCTTCTAATTGTTTATCTCCATCAAACACTTGCCAACATTCTTCATTATCCGGGACTTGGGTGGTGCATAGCTTGCTTTCATAAGGTGTTAGACAAGTTCTAGTAGCAAAGGCTAATCCATTGGCTAGAATGTTTTGGTTCCTTGGGACAAAGGTAACTTGGAATTTAGAAAATGTTTTTAACAAGTCCATGGCATCATTTCTATAGGCTCTAAGTCTAGGATTTTTAGCAGTGTATTCCCCATTTACTTGTTTAATTATTAATTTTGCATCTCCATGAACTATTATTCTTTTGGCCCCTAATTTCTTCAATAAATGCAGGCCTAAAAGGAGAGCCTCGTACTCTGCTACATTATTTGTACATTGGAAGGTTAGTCTATAGGAATGACCCTCCGCATGATTTTTTTCAGTGTTGTGCACCCATATGCCTGCTCCTGCACCATTTTTAAAGCAAGATCCATCAAAACTCAAAGTCCAAAGAGGATTGTTTTCAGATTTGTCATTTATTTCATTGTTGTCCTCTTTGTTTTTTTTTACCTAACCTGTCATTGTGTTGTTCCTGCAAGTCTGTACTATGATGAATTTTGTTTTGTTCCTCAATTTTTTCAATGTTTTGAGGTTTTATTCTTTAATTTTTCTTATCTACACTATACTTATGACTGTTTTGGACCTCAGGACCTTTGATATGTTTGCTGCAATTTTCTAAATTAGCAAACTGTCTTTTAGTTTTCTCCTTGTTTTCCTCTTCATCTATAGCTGCCACTATGTTTGGATGTGGAGTGACTACTATATTGGGTGATGTTTCATTAATTAATCCTTGCTCATTATAAATCTCATCGTTATAAAGAATGAATGAGTCAAGGTTAGTATGTATAGAATAGAGAGGAGAGTTTTCTGGTCTTTCTTGGTTACTCACTATGTATTTCATGTGTGTTTCCCTATAGAGTCTTCTAGGTTAACTGAAGATAGGGACGGTGGAAAAAGTCATATGTATCTGCATAGTACCTTGCAACTTAGCACCCCATGAACTCGAAAGAAGCATGCCATTTTTGGGGGGTATATCAGCCACTACAATGTCCATCACTAAGCTTTTGTCTGAAATTTGGGCTAATTTAACACAGATATTTTATTAGGCCTAGGCATCTCACTCTGCTTGAGTCAAAGGAATATAAATCTGTGTATGGTCTGGTTACCTCTAGACCTAATCTTTCTATTATTGCTTTAGGCATGACATTATGTGATGCTCTCAAATCAATCATGGCGTTGTGCAAAATATTATCATGGATGTTCAAACTGATGTAGAATGGAGGGGTAGTTCCTTCTTGAAATTTTCCTTCAATCTCAGGACCGAACAGAAGCTCTAGTGTATCATCATTCAAATTAACAGTATCATGAATATATTATATGTTCAAAGCTTTCAAAACTTGACTTCTATATACATTTTTAGTGACTAACTCAGTGAGTGGAACAGAGATTTTGATTTTGGCAATTTCACTCTCTAGGCTAAAAGGAATTTGATTTTTTGAAACTTTTTATTCGGCCTTCTTAGTCACTGATTCATCAACAAAATCAGCATGCTGATTTATACTATTTACAGTAGTCAAAATGGTTTTTTCAGGAGAATTAGCTAAAATTCTAATGCTGCTAGGATCACCACTCTGTTTTTCATTGAATTGAGTGCTTTTTCCCTTGTTTAAATCAGAACTTTCAACCATTGTTTTATTATTTTCTATTGTCTTTTTGGTGGTGTTTACAGAACTGTTTTTGGCAGAATTATCAGAGGTGTTGTTCTTGGGAGTTTCTTGATGCTTTTTATTTCTTAGGTCATATTGTTTAGGTGATCCTATAATAGCATTTTCAAAGTATGGTTTATAGTATTCAATTTTTGGTCTTCTATCATCATAGGGTGTATATAGACCTTGTTTTCTTTCATAATTGAAATCAAAATCCTCATTACTTACTCCCAACATGTTTATGTGCTTATCCTCTGTTTTTTCATTCATTTCTTCATTCTCATTGACATAATTTTCTTGAAAAGGAGGTCTGATATGTTGATCAGCATCTCTTTGTCTGTTTTGAGATTGATTTCTCCTAAAGTTCTGATTTTAGTTTTGGGGTTGATTCCTATTCTGAGCATTTCTTTGGACAATTAACCTCTCCATCATCTTTTCCAACCTGTCCATGTTCTTTGCTAGATGGTCTAATTTTGAGTCAGATGTGGAAAGAACAATGTATTCCCTATATGATACCATTTTCTCATTCCAGAGTATGACACATGTTATTTTGTCGTGGGGTGAAATTTTAATGGGCGGGGTTAGAGATGTGGGTTTGACAGGGACCGTAGAATCATATAGATCAATGATGAGGAACGGTGCGGAGGGTGGATGGATAGATATTGGTCGAGTGATCGCAGAGCGCAGAGGAAATGTGATGACCGTCAGATTGATAAGATCGACGGTCAAGATCACTGGAGGGATATGCATAGCGCGGGGAGCATAATACATAAAGATGAAGGAATGGGGGCTGAGCAAAGTGGATGATGGTTTTATGGGGGAAGGAAGACCATGAGTAAGGGAGAAGGGGCTAAGGAAATGGCGGGGATGGGGTGATCGGTGGGTTAAATAAGAGTTTTCAGATCTTATGGATCTACGGTGTAGATCTCATCAGAGCATTGCTAGCGGAGTGGGAAGTTTACAAAGAAAAATGCGGGTTTTCAAAGGAAATGCTGATGTGATGGGGGGTTGAGGTAAAGGCGCTTCGTCATAGCGTAGGGTGTTAAGGAAGAAACAAGGAAGGGGGCTTAAGCCAAGGGGGCGTAAGGCCTAAAGGGGGTGGAAGAGGTTTTTCGAAGGTTTTTATGCGTTTTTTGTGGGTTTTCATGGTTTTTTCAAGTTCCAATAATTAAAAGGAAGAGATTTTAAACCATAAAAAGTGGTTTTATAGCTTTAAAAAGGGATTTTTTATGAAATTAAAAGTAATTTAATGAGAGAAAAGGGAATTATTAGCAAAGGAAATAGGTTACTTGAAATAAATGATAGTGAATGAAATGAAGGGTTTTTTGGAGGCATGAAATGGTGGAAATTTAGGCCTTGTAAACAATTTCTTTTTAACATCAACAAGGTTACTTGGGAATTTCTTTGAAGGAAACATCAGTGAAGATTAATCTTTGAATTAGAAAGCATCAGAAGGCTTCAAGAATGAGTAATTTTCTATGAAAATAATCTCTTGAAGGCTCAAGACCTATTTTAGCCATCATTTGATATGAAATTTTTTTATTGATGGCTAACAATGGCTCCACTTGGGGATGGAAGCTCCTTGTAGGTGTCAAGAAATTTCAGAAATAAATATCTGGGATGCAGACTTGTGCCTTTATCTATTGACAACCTTTTATTCCTTGATCATACTGCTTAAAAAGATGATCAGTACTTTGTATAAGCAAACAAATTTCTCCCAGACATTCTACCTACACAGCCTATCTTTCCTAACATTTTTTCTTCATAAGGTGCAATTGGACTTGCAAACCTTTGACATCAAAATTTTATTCTTCTATTGAAAGCAGGAAACTAATCTAAATCTACCCTTATTTCTTCCATGAGTTCAGATTAAGCAATTGAACTCATAAATTCTCTACCTAAGCTACTATCTGCCAGGATTAAACTGTCTGGAAGATTTTATTCTCTATTTTCTAAAACAGAAATTTAAACACAGTCAAATCAGGATTAGACTGTTTGATTTTCTACGGTGTCTATGGTTGTATGTACAAGCTGCACATAGACTTTATTTGCAGAAATTTAAAATAAAACTGTGAAGGCTTAAGATCTGAAAAACAAAAAACATCCTTCATTCTTTCTTTCAGCTTTGGTTTTAATCTATTTAGAGTTGTTTATTTCCTATTCTTTCATGGTTCAGATTTTAAGCATGTTTGAACCATTCTTTTTCTTTTTCTGACTCAAATTTTGGTCTGATTAGAGCCATTTCTTTATATCCTAATTTAAGCTACTTTTAAGCCAAGATTAAACAATTTGGCAAATCAAATTCACTAACCTATCATCAGTAAACTGAAATCTATCTAGTCATGATTAGGCTGTATGACTAAATAGCAGTATTATTTTTTTGGTAGTGGTATTTAAGCTTGCACACTTTCAAATTTTCTCTTCTTTTTGGTATGGGGCTGTACCTTTCTTGTTTTATTTCTGCCATCTTTTCTCTTTTTCTATTGTTTTTATATTTTTTTTTTCAAATTCAAAAACAGTGTTATATAAAATAAACAAAAAGCTTTGAAAGTAAAAATATCAATTAAAAGAAATAATGTTTAACCCTGTCATTGACAGGACCTCCAAAGTATTCAGCTCCATCTAATTCTTGAAGAAATAATGCATTATTCCCAATGGCAGATTGAATAAGATAAGGGCCTTGCCATAAATTATCAAATTTTCCATGTTTTCCCTTATCTTCTTTTCTTGAATCCCATTTCAATACTTTATCACCAATCTTACAATCACTTGTCTTGGTTCTTTTGTCAAACAACTTCTTGATTTTTTCTTGTAGTTGTTGTGCTCTGATGTATACTTCCTCTCTGGTTTGTTGTAGATGTATAGTCTGGTTTATTCTCCTTGTCATATCATCATCTTCAGACTGTACTTCTTTGGTCAGCTTCATGACTGGCACTCCTAAACTAGTAGGAAATATTGCATCAGTTCCATAAACTAGATGGTAAGGAGACATCCCAATTGACTTCTTAACTGTCAATCTGTCTGCCCATAATGCATGTACTAGCTTATTGTGCCATGATTTCTTGTTATCTTCCAGTAACTTCTTGATTATGTTTACCAAACTTTTATTTGAGGATTCTGCCAAACCATTACCTTAAGGGTAATAAGTTGTAGAATGACACAATATAATCTGATATTTATGACAAAATTCTACCATCCTTTTAGATCCAAATGCAGCAGCATTGCCAGTTATGATCTTCCAAGGACAGTCAAATCTAGACAGTATATAGTTTTCAAGGAATGAAATGATGACTGAATTTGTGGCATTCTTAGATGGGATGGCTTCTATCCACTTGGTAAAATAGTCTGTTTCTATGAGGATCCATCTATGTTGGGCAGATGAGGCAGGATGGATCTCCCCAATGAATTCTAGACTCCACTACTGAAAATGAGCTTCAACAGTGACTGGTTGTAAAGGTAAGGGAAGCAGTTTTATTTTGCCTTCAAAAATTTGGCATTTGTGACAGGAAGTAATCATTTTGTGGACATCTTGAAAGAGATTGGGCCAGTAGTAACCAACTCTAAGTATTTTGTTAGCATTTGACTTCCAGTAGAGGTGGCCTCCACATTCTCCTTCATGAAACTCATGCTTGATCTTATCTGCGTCATTCTCAGGCAAACATTTAAGCAATAATCCACTAGCATTTTTCCAATATAAACATTTATCCAAAATGCAGTAATTTATATTTTTCAACTTTAAGAATCTTGCCTTTGTTTTAGACAAACCATGAGGGACATTTAGATTGAGCAAAACATACAAAATATCAGCATACCAAGATGAATTTAAAAAATGATTTCCAATAATTGGAGTTGTCAAATCCTCTTGTTCATCTAATGCATCAAACATGTTTATATCAAGAGCTTGAAAGTTGGATTCAACCATAAGTCTTTCTAGTCCTTGACCTTTTATGAGCTTAGTGGGCTTGATTTCTAAGTCATATTTTAAAATTACAGCAATCCACTTTCCTCTTTTGCCATCCGGATCTTGGGTCAATATGTATTTTGCAACTGAATGAGGCACAAATGCTATGATGTGGGAGTGTAAAATATAAACTCTGAAGTCTTTCAAGGCTTTGACTAAGACAAAGGCTTGTTTTTAGATTATATTATACTTCAGGGGTGCATCTCTTAATGCCTTGCTGAAAAATGAAATTGGCTGCTCTTGTCCATTCAAGTTTTTCTGTAATAGGACAGCAGCTATCGTGTGTTATGATGCAAATGAATAAATGAACAAATCTTTTGTAAAATCATGACTAATAAGAACTGATGTTTTGGTAAGTGCTTGTTTTACCATTTCAAATGAATTTTTTGCTTCTAAGGTCCATTTAACTACTTTTATTTTAAGCATATTTGTCATGTTTCTAAGGAGTTCAGCTAGATCAGGTATGAACCTTCTCAAGAAATTAATATTTCCAATGAAAGATTGAAGTTCCTTGATGTTTCTAGGATGGTTGATTTGCAATATACCATCAATACTCTTTGAATATATCCTTATTCCCTCTTCTGATATGATATGTCCAAGAATTTTACCTTCTTGGAGACCAAATAATGTTTTCTTTGGATTTAAGGACAATCCATATTTTCTGCATTTTTCAAAGTTTTTCCTCAAGTGTATTAGGTGTTCTTCATATGTTTTAGAATAGACAGTAATGTCATCTAAGTAAATCACTATGAAGTAACCTATTTCTTCTGAAAATAAAATATCCATGGCTCTCTAAAATGTGGCACCAGCATTCATTAAACCAAATGATATTTTCAAGTACATGAAAGTACCCCAAGGAGTAGTAAAGATTGTTTTAAGTTGATCATCAAGATGTACTAATATTTTATTGTAACCTCAGAAGTCATCTAGCAAAAAAATTCTTTTAGAACCAATTACCCTTTGTAAGATATGATCCATTTTGGGCAAGGGGTAGTTGTCCTTTAATGAGGCTTTGTTTAAGTTTCTAAAGTCAATGCAAAGGCTTATTTCTCTTGTTTTCTTCCTAACATATACAAGATTAGAAACCCACTATGAGTATCTAACAGGGACAATAATTCCAGCATCATACATTTTTCTGGTTTCTTTCTCTACCAGAGATAATTGAATAGGGTTGATTCTGCGCAATTTGTGTTTAAAAGGCTTCTGGTTTTCTTTGAGGGGTATCTTATGTTGGATTAATTCTGTATCATATGATTTTAGATCTTCATAGCTCCATGCAAAAACATCAGAAAACTCTCAAAAAAACTCAATATATTTCAATTTAATGTGTGTTGGCAGTGTTTTAGAGAGTTTTGTCATTTTGGGCTTTTCCTCGCTGCCTGTGTTGCATTCTTCCACTTCAGATTCAATAGGTTCTACTTTTGGATTTTTGGAAACATCATTCAAGTGAAACAATTCTTCTAATGGGACCAGTCCTTTTGGCAAGCTATGATTTTTAGATTGTAGCACTTCTAAATCTTCTTATTCTAAATCGATGCTATTTTCTTTTGTATGTTTTGTTTGATGAGTTAACAGATTTATATCAGCAATCTCAGGAGACTTTTCTTCTTCAAAAAGTGGGTTTTGTTCAGTAGAGTAGTCTCGTTCATACTTTCAATCTGAGTTTGGTATTTCAAATTCATTTTTGGACAGTAGGAAGTCTTCTATTTGTTTATCTCCATCAAACACTTGTCAGCATTCTTCATTATCCATAACAGTTGGTCTACATTTCACTTGGGTGGTGCATAGCTTGCTTTCGTAAGGTGTTAGACAAGTTCTAGAAGCAAAGGCTAATCCATTGGCTAGAATGTTTTGGTTCCTTCCGACAAAGGTAAGTTGGAATTCAGCAAATGTTTTTAACAAGTCCATGGCATCATCTCTATAGGCTCTAAGTCTGGGATTTTTAGCAGTGTATACCCCATTTACTTGTTTAATTATTAATTCTGCATCTCCATGAACTATTATTCTTTTGGCCCCTAATTTCTTCAATAAATGCAGGCCTAAAATGAGAGCCTCATACTCTGCTATATTATTTGTACATTGAAAGTTTAGTCTATAGGAATGACCCTCCGCATGATTGTTTTTAGTGTTGTGCACCCATATGCCTGCTCCTGCACCATTTTTAGAGCAAGATCCATCAAAACTCATAGTCCAAAGAGGATTGTTTTCATATTTGTCATTTATTTCATTGCTGTCCTATTTGTTTTTTTTTACCTAACCTGTCATTGTGTTGTTCCTGCAAGTCTGCACTATGATGAATTTTGTTTTGTTCCTCAATTTTTTCAATGTTTTGAGGTTTTATTCTTTGATTTTCCTGATCTGCACTGTACTTATGATTGTTTTGGACCTCAGGACCTTTGATCTGTTTGCTGCAATTTTCTGAATTAGGAAACTGTCTTTTAGTTTACTCCTTGTTTTCCTCTTCATCTATAGCTGCCACTATGTTTGGATGTGAAGTGACTACTATATTGGGTGATGTTTCATTAATTAATCCTTGCTCATTATAAATAATGAATGAGTCAAGGTTAGTATGTATAGAATAGAGAGGGGAGTTTTCTGGTTTTTCTTGGTTTCTCACCATGTATTTCATGTGTGTTTCCCTATAGAATCTTCTAGGTTGACTAAAGACAGAGATGGTGGCATAAGTCATATCCATATGCATATTACCTTGCAACTTAGCACCACATGAACTCGAAAGAAGCATGCCATATTTGGGGGGTATATCAGCCACTACAATGTCCATCACTAAGCTTTGGATGGAATTTGGGCTAATTTAACACAAAGATATTTTATTAGGCCTAGGCATCTCACTCTGCTTGAGTCAAAGGAATATAAATCTGTGTATGGTCTGGTTACCTCTAGACCTAATCTTTCTATTATTGCTTTAGGCATGAGATTATGTGATGCTCCTGAATCAATCATGGCGTTGTGAAAAATATTATCATGGATGTTCAAACTGATGTAGAATGGAGGGGTAGTTCCTTCTTGAAATTTTTCTTCAATCTCAGGACCGAACAGAAGCTCTGGTGTATCATCATTCAAATTAATAGCATCATGAATATATTCTATGTTCAAAGCTTTCAAAACTTGACCTCTATATACATTTTGAGTGACTAACTTAGTGAGTGGAACATAGATTTTGATTTTGGCAATTTCACTCTCTAAGCTAAAAGGAATTTGATTTTTTGAAATGTTTGATTCGACCTTCTTAGTCACTAATTCATCTAAAAAATCAGCATGCTGATTTCTACTGTTTACAGTAGTCAAGATGGTTTTTCAAGAGCATTAGTTGAAATTCTAGTGCTGCTAAGGTCACCACTCTGTTTTTCATTGATTGGGGTGTTTTTTCCCTGGTTTAAATCAGAACTTTCAACCACTGTTTTATTATTTTCTATTGTCTTTTTGGTGGTGTTTACAGAATTGTTTTTGGTAGAATTATCAGAGATTTTGTTCTTGGGAGTTTCTTGATTCTTTTTACTTCTTAGGTCATATTGTTTAGGTGATCTTATGATGCCATTTTCAAATTCTGGTTCATAGTATTCAGTTTCTGGTCTTCTATCGTCATAGGGTGTATATAGACCTTGTTTTCTTTCATAATTGAAATCAGAATCCTTATTGCTTACTCCCAACATGTTTATGTGCTCATCCTTTGTTTTTTCATTCGTTTCTTCATCCTCATTGACACTTGAAAATGAGGTATGATATGTTGATCAGCATCTCTTTATCTGTTCTGAGGTTGATTTCTCCTAAAGCTCTGATTTTGGTTTTGGGGCTGATTCCTATTATGGGAATTTGTTTTGACAGTTAACCTCTCCATAATATTTTCCAACCTGTTCATGTTCTTGGCTAGATGGTCTAATTTTGAGTCAAATGTGGAAGGAACAGTGTCTTCCCTATATGATACCCTTTTCTCAGTCCTCATTCTAGCTCTCTTCTCAATCAGATTTGTTTCCACACTAAGAACTCTCTTCTGCATGTTTTCTAAAGTTAAGGGATCTCTTTCTCTTAACAGATAGGCCATTTCATGATCAAATCCTTCAAGGAATTTGGCCAAAGCTGAGCCTTGTGGAGGTTTCAAATCTGGGGGTAGTGCGTTATAAACACTATTAAATCTAGTGCAATAATCTTGCACACTTTCCCCAGAATTTCTCTTAAGGTTGTTATAATCTGAAAGTATTTGGAGAGGGTTCTTCCTAACTTGCCTTTTGTTTATGAATGTTTGATGGAAATTTTGGATATCATTGATACTATGAGGGGTTAAGCCTTTGAACCATTTTCTTGCTTCTCCCCCTAAACTTTTAGCAAATAATTTAAGTTTAATGGTCTCATAATCTATTTCATTTCTATCAAAATAGTCATTCATCTTGTCCACATGTATTTGAGCAGTAATAGTACCACTAGCCTCATATAATGGAATCTTGGACTGATAGTCTTGTCGCAAATTGGCTAAAGGTAAAGGTAGGACTAGAGGAGTATACCATGCTGTCATGATAGGAGGTTGTGGAAAGAATGGGGGGTTTACAAGTGGAGGGTTTATGAAAGGAGGAGGAGGATGGAATGGAGTATTTTGAACAGTGGGTGTATGGATAACAGTATTACTTGGACCAGCAAAATACTGTTGAACAGATCTAGGATGAGAAAAACCAAATTTATGAATGAAATGAAGGTCAGGTGAAGTGGTTTCTCTATTATCAGTATGTTCACCACTATGTTGAGGTGAGTGTGGAAGCTCAAGGTATATCTGATCTATATCACCAAGTGATTTAGTTCTAGATGGGTTTCTTAAGTCAACTTGTGTATTTTGTAGAGCTAAGAGATTTTCAGGGATAGAATTAGCTCTATGGACTGGTCTAACAACAGTTGGATTCTTGGATTTAGGAGACTTCCTAAGAATTATTTTTGGATTATCAACTATCTCAGGAGGATTTGGGTCAGGATAGACTCTAGTATAAATTCTTCTAGAAGCCACTATGTAATGTTTTTATACCCAATGATGAAAAAATTCCAGCCAAGTATGACAGTATTTTAAAGGCTAACTAACCTTTTGTTGGAAATACTGAGAGGGGGGGTGAATCTGTATTCCTTTCAATTAGAGAATTAGTTAATATTCAATCGTTATCACTGTTTGTACAATGATAGCAACAAAAAAGAGGAACACAAATGCACACAGTTTTTAAGGTGGAAACCCACTCGGCTACAAAAACCACCTAATGTTTTTCTAATAATTCTTTAATATTCAACTCCAATTGAAAATAAAGCTCCAACTTCCTAGAATCTAGAAAAGCATTCTTCTCCAGCTCCCACTGGATGGATGCTCCAACGCCTGAGATTCTTCAGTAGTCAACTGAACGGATTCTCAAACACCCAATGAACTACAACTCACCCTAGCACCACCTTACCACCCTATAGAATAATAAAAGAAGAATGGACTCCTATACCAGGGAAAATGGTCCACTTTACAATGACATAGAATGATGTAGAAGAATAAGATGTACTAGACCATAACCCCAACTTTGACACAACCACCTAATGATGATCCTAGACCTCCCAAGACTGCCTCTTCAACCCTTGGCAGATAGATACTAGTACAATTTGTACAATAATGTATTTAAAATGACTAAGTATAACAATACCTTTACAATGATTGTATGTAGTGCTGCCCTCTTGAAGACTTCATATGATGAACTTCTTGCTGTTGTTATGCACCTTGGTTGCTGCTCTTGTCATGCTACCCTCTATTGCACCTTGCTTTGTTTTGTTACCGTAGAAATTCTGGTCCTTTGCAACCCTTGACAACACATGGTCTAGCTTTTTCTTGCCTTCTAGGAGCTCGATATTGAATCTGGTGTATCTTTGTTATTTCAGATCCTTAATATCTGATTTTCAGTCCTATAGTAGTCCTCTGAGCCATATTTCCAATGCCACGGGTCTGACCCAATTTTTATTCTTCAAGAGAGATTTATACCCAATCTCTCACAGTTCCCTAATTATGGACTATTTCAGAAGAGTGCACTTTTACGGCGTGCCACATGTCACTGTTTCTTCATTTGGCTCTGAAATTGATAGAGTGAAAATTACAGACTGTGCACTATTCGCCACTTTTTATGGAATTCCAATCTGATACTTAGAGAGAGATTTATGACGAATTTACCAAGGTCACTTCTTTGAGATGAATTTTAGGAGCCTGCAAAAACCATGACTTCCACAGATCATATCTCCAAAAATGTTGTGCACCTTGATCTGAAATTTTTACAGCAAATTCCTCAGGATTTCGGTTTCGCCTCATAAAAATTTCAGCTTCTGAACCTTCATAGAAAAGTTAGAGCAAAAATGCCACAATGACCTGTTTCAGATGGCCGAATCCCTTGCATAAGGAGGAAATGAGGATCACAATTTATATAAATGCTTAGGTTGAGAGGGGCTTCAACAAATGAATGTGGGAGGGATTTTAGGAGCTTAAAAAATATTAATTATACTTTTCAATGACCCATGCCCCAACCCCACGGGGTTTTAGCCCACTAACTGGGGGTACAAACTTCAAACATGAATATCTCTCAAATCGTGAAGAATTACCTGGCGTGCCATATATCAACAGAAACATCTTGACAAGTAGAAACCATCAAAAGCATTATTGACCCAGAATGTATTAATTTGGTAGGTCAAAATTTCCATGCAGTATTGGGTTAGCCCCTGCTGCTACTTGGGTTGACATAAATGACAACCGTTGATCAATAATCTCCCCCTTTAGCATTGATGGCAACACAAGTACTCCCCTGCGATCATGACACCTCTTCCTACAACATTCTCTCCCCCTTTGACATCAATGGGAAAGGATAACTCCCCGTTAAACACAACCATCCTGTGGACCTATACACTTCCACTCCCCCTGACACACAACCATCCTGCAGACTTGTAACCTACTTCCACTCCCCCTTTATATTCTGAAAATAGAAAATCTAATGAGAACTTGGGAGAATCCCAAGCTTCTGGCGAAGATATTCCAATGCTGGTGAATATTTAATATGTGATTCTTTTGGTGAGGCTTGCAATCTTGCTACTTGTCCAACTGCTTACATAACATCTGGTCGGGAGGCTGTTACATATAGAAGACTACAAATCATAGATCTGTACAACCTTTGATCCACATCCTTAGATGAGTCGTCTATGCTCAATTTGCAACTTGTTACCATTGGAGTAAGGATGGGTTTGCAATTTTCCATTTTAAATTTCTTGAACATTTCCTTGATGTACTTGGCTTGACATATAAATATTTCTTTCTCTTGCTGAGATATTTGAAGCCTTAAGAAGTATGTCAGCTCACCAAGTAAAGACATTTCGAAATCACTTTGCACCTTTGTAGCAAACTTCTTACTTAGTCTATCATCATTGCTACCAATTATTATATCATCCTCTTTAGCTATTAGACATGCTTTAGTTGCTTCATCCAGAACATATATGTCATTTGGAGCTCGACTTGCTGTAGCCACAATTTCACCATACACGCCTTTCCTGATTTCACATTTCGTGGAGTTGAATAGTATTGTGTGTCCTTGATCACACATTTGTCCAACATTGAGCAGATTGTGATTCATGTTTTCAACCAATAGAACATTATTGGCTAGAGAATATTTGCTTCCGAGAGTGATAGTACCTGATCCTATAACATTTGAAGATCCATCATTTCCAAAGGACACGGTTCCATCCTTCTTCTCTTTCAGAGATACAAATTTATTTTCATCTCCAGTCATATGCATTGAGAAACTGCTATCGATAAACCACACATCTTTGTTCTTTTGAGCCTTGAAAGCGAGAGCATAATTATCATTCTTCTTCTTCTTCCATGTTTGTTCATCTTTATAATTTCAAAGATTCTTCCTGGAGGATTTCTGGCGTCGTTACTTTCGAAGCCATGCGGTCTGAAGTTCTGGAATTGCAAATATCCAATATTATTTTCAATGTCTGAATCTATTGATGTTTGCTCCTGATTCTCGGTGGAGGTTCTGCTCTTTCAATCTCCTGGAATTGTATTGGTTCCTAGGGTACGTGCGACATTCTACAACTTTATGACCAAATTTTCCACATGAATAACAGTAGCCATAAAAAATATGTTGGTACCTGGATGGAAATTTTCGTCGAGGAATTGTCTTCCAAGGTTGTTCTTGCGAATCTTGTCCAATGAAGTCTACATGCATGTTAGATCTCATAGGTTCATTGTATTTTGTTGTAGAAGGTCCTGCTTCTTCTTCTTTATAACCGATGCCAGTTTTTTCGTTGTAAGATCGTTGATTGTTGATGAGTTCTTCCAATGCCCTTGAGCTGTTGGCATAGTTTTGGATAGTTTTTCCTTTCTTCACTTCCAATGCTTGCATCACTACTTCGCTTTTAATTATCTCCTTTCGATTTTTCTTCAACTTGCTTTGAAGTGACTTTCAATAAATGTGTTCTTCAACTTCCAATTTTGAGACCTTAGCTTGTCATTGTATAGGTCAATGATCTTCTCCACTGAGATCTTTATAAGCTGTATTTGCTTCCTCACAAAAATTCTCATGGTCCATCCTCTTCTCTGCTTGTTTGATACCTCTGTTTTATTGTCCTGCGGGCTACAACAATACTCTCCCACTGCATCTTCTTCACTATCATTGTATTCATTGGATTATGAGCTATCTTCTTTAGAGAGAAAGTTCCTTTTGGATCCTTGCTTGTTGAATTTTTTAAAGCCTTTCTTTCTTTTTGAGTTGCTAATATTTATCATATTTTAGCGTAAAATTCCCAACTCATTATGAAATTCTGCAATATTATCAGCAAAGTTTACCTTTGAATTTTCCCTTACAAATTCGTAGTCTTCTTATGAAGTAAGCATATTCTTCATCTGAAAGACCTTCTTCATCATCTCCCTTTTCTTCACACTTGCAGGTGCATGTCTTTTCAATTGAAGGTTGTTTATCCTTATTAGTTTTCTTAGATGCAACGAACGCAGTTTCTAGATGCGAAGTACCCTCTTCTTCATCAAGTCTCATTTCATATGCTATGAGAACTCCATGTAATTCCTCTTTGCTGAGTTTTTCTAGATTTGCACTGTATTCTAAGACCGATACCTTTGGGTTGAATCTCCCTGGTAACATTCTAAGAATCTTCCGTATAATAGTCTTCTCGTCAACTGGCTCCCCCAATCCTTCCAGAGTATTGTTTATTTCATCAACGTATTGGAAGTATGCAGCAGTGTTGCAATCTTCTTTCATTCTGAGTTGCTCAAATTTTGCTCTATATATTTGAAGCTTTGCTTCTTTGACATTTGAGTCACTGCATATATATTCTCAAGCTTGTCCCATACATTTTTGGCAGTTTTACAACCCAACACCTTATGATAAGTAGATTCAATAAGTCCACTGATAATAATATTCTTTTCTTTTGCATCATGTACCAAATTCTTCTTACCTTGTTCATCCGTAGTTGATGTAAATCCATTTTGAACAATATCCCATACTTCGTAACCTTGCGTCAAGAGATAGAACTCCATTCTTCCTTTCCAGAGTGCATAATTATTTTCATTGAATAGAGGTACACCATTCTTGGTATGCTCCATGACCTCCTTCCAGCTGTTAAACTTCTATTGAAGGAACCAAGCTCTGATACGAATTGTTGGAAATACTAAGAGGGGGGGGGGGGGTGAATCATTATTCCTTTCAATTAGAACATTAGTTAATCTTCAATTATTATCAGTGTTTGTACAATGATAGCAGCAAAAGTGAGGAACAAAAATGCACACATTTTTTAAGGTGGAAACCCACTCCGGGACAAAAACTACCTAATTCTTTTCTAATAATTCTTTAATATTCAACTCCAATTGAAAATAAAGCTCCAACTTCCTAGAATCTTAGTATATTATTCCTCCTATCCCACCTGGATAGACGCCTGTGCTCAGATCTTCAATATTCACCGAACGGATGCCCAAACACCTAATGATCTACAATCCACCAGCACCACCCTACCACCCTATAGAAGAATAAAAGAAGAATGGACTCTCGTACCAGGGAAAATGGTCCACTTTACAATGATATAGAATGATGTAGAAGAAGAAGATATACTAGACCATAACCCCAACTTTGACACAACCACCAAATGATGATCCTAGACCTCCCAACACTGTCTCTTCAACCCTTGGCAGATAGATACTAGTACAATTTGTACAATAATGTATTTACAATGACTAAGTACAATGATTGTATACAGTGCTGCCCTCTTGAAGACTTCATATGATGAGCTTCTTGCTGCTGTTATGCACCTTGGTTGTTGCTCTTTTCATGCTACCCTTTGTTGCACCTTGCTTTGCTTTTCTGCCGTAGAAAGTCTGGTCCTTTGCAACCCTTGACAACACATGATCTAGCTTTTTCTTGTCTTCTAGGAGCTCGATATTGAATCTGGTGTATCTCTGTTATTTCAGATCCTCAATATCTAATTTTTGATCCTGTATTATTCCTCTTATTCATCTTTCCAATGCCATAGGTCTGACCCAATTTTGATTCTTCAAGAGAGAGTTATACCCAATCTCTCACAATGCCCTAATTATGGACTGTTTCAGCAAAGCGCATTTGTATGGCGTGCCATGTGTCATTTTTTCTTCATTTGGCTCTGAAATTGATAGAGTAAAAATTACATACGATGCACTATCTACCACATTTTACGGAATTCCAATCCGATACTCAGAGAGAGAGTTATGACGAATTTACCAAGGTCACTTCTTTGAGATGAATTTCAGGAGCTTTCAAAAACCCTGATTTCCACAAATCATATCTCCAAAAATGTTGCGCACCTTGATCTGAAATTTTTACAGAAGCTTCCTCAGGATTTCGGCTTTGCCTCATAAAAATTTCAGCTTCTGAACCTTCGTAGAAAAAAATTTAGAGCGAAAATTCCACGATGACCTGTTTCATATGGCCGAATCCCTTGCATAAGGAGGAAATGATGATCACAATTTATATAAATTATTAGGTTGAGAGGGGCTTCAACAAGTGAAAATGGGAGGGATTTTAGGAGCTTAAAAAATATTAATTATACTTTTCAATGACCCATGCCCCAACCCCATGGGGTCTTATCCCACTATCTGGGGGTACAAACTTCAAACATGAATATCTCTCAAACCGTGAAGAATAACCTGGCATGCCATATATCAACGGAAACATCTCGACAAGTAGAAACCATCAAAAGAATTATTGACCCAGAATATATTAATTTGGTAGGTCAAAATTCCCATGCAGTATTGGGTTAGCCCCTGGTGCTGCTTGGGTTGACATCAATGACAACCGCTGATCAACACCTTTTTCAAAGAAAAATCAATCCTCAAAGTCGTCTTAACTAGGTTTGAATGATAAAAGGATAAAAGGGTTCCCTAGTGGAGTCTTAGGAAAAACCAGTGGGGACAGCAGGCCTACTGAATACCATTGGAGTCGCCAGGGGAAGGATTTTTACTTATTTTCAAGTTTTTGTTGTTGTTCACCATCAAAAATCAATAATAACTAGTCTTGGTGACACTTGATTCATTTAGGAATAGGGGTATGTTGAGTTGTGAAATTATCTATTACTCAATAATATCCCCAGTATGGTCGCCACTCTATTAGGTCTCTATAGTTCGCAAGATTGGCAAGAACAAACGCTGCAAAGCCAACATCAAAACCACTTTGGAATCCTAGGATCTAGCCCTCCTGGATTCATAGAGGGATCTCTCTATATGAGTGTTTTTCAAAGATATGATCTTCAAGGCTCATGATATGATTTTAGGCTAGTTATTAATTACAAGGGTTTTGTTTGTTTTGGTTGGGACGAATATCATTAAAATGAAGGAATTATTATGAGGGGTAAATTTGTGAGCAGGTTGATAGAATAGTTCAGCTGATAGGATAAGTAAGAAACAGTGTCAATCCATTGGGCTATGGAGTCATAAAGGATTTAATTGCACAACAAGTTTCAAGAGTGGTCTATGGGGCAAGTTATCTACGTCAAAAGATCTCTTTAAGTTGATTTTATGGTGTGGAACATCAAAGTGTTATGAAAGAATCAAAGCTAATAACCATTTAATAATCTATTAACTTCACTGAAAAAGAAAAGCCTTTTAAAGTAACTGTTTGAAGCAATCCAAAGGACAGGGCATACCATAGACTTCTTTGGGAAAATTTTTAATAAAGCACACTTTTTAGACAACAATTCAGCAACCTAATAGATTACCTTCAGAAAATAGAAAACATATAAGATAACAAAGGGTAGCTTAAGATCAGGTAAGGACTTTAAACCTATCCTGCTTTCAGCATACTCTTAGGGAACTTTTCAAAGCTATTGTTGAATATAAACTAGAGGACAGGGCTAAACATAGACTTCCCTAGTTCAAATTTACTTAGCAGAATTTTCAAGAACTTTCAAAAATAATATCTCAAGTTGTACTCAGGAAACATGGGCTCACCACACACTTCACTGGTTATACTCTATTGAATTATCCTCAAAGCAACAATTGGCTGAAAACATAAAGATAAATATTTATCAGTGAGAAATAGGGTACTTTGCAGTAAATCCTAATCTATATTTTCTGTTATTTATCAAAGAAAGTGGACAGCATGGAAAACATGAGAAAAACACAAATTACAGTAAGAAAAAAATCACCATTGACATAGACCAAGATCCCATAAATCAGCTTGTATATTTGATGTTCAAACCAGTTACAATCTTCAAGTCTAGTAGGTCTTTACAGCTTCAAACTTCTCATCTCAACCTATCTTTCTTCAATTACAAAACAGAGCTTCAGCGGCCTCAAAAGCTATTTACATTCAACAAGTATGCAACCAACAACAATTTTAGGCTCCTCATATGGTATTTATAGATGAATTGAGGAGGTGGAGTGAAAGGAAGGTTTAATTGTTCAATTAATACAGAGTAAATGCTTCTAGGCCTTTGGAAGGCCAAATGGAGAAGTTTTCAAATGTTTTAACTCTGCCAATTGATTATTACATTAAATTTTATCAACTTCAGTCACTTTTGTTGACTTTGGAGGCTTTTGGGTAAGCTGGAAATTACTTCTTAGCTGTCTTTGGCAAATATCTCTGACTGTGCATTCAATTTGTATTCTTTTGAGGAAATAGGCCTATAGGTGTAATTTATGATCTTTGAAGAAGTAAAGGCTTCAGTGATTTGGCATTTAAAGCCTTCTTTTGGGTGATCTACCTATTATTTGACAGTTTAAACTCTGTTTAGGCCTTTGGTATTGTTTTTGGGCCTTTATAATCATCTCCGGAGCCTTTAAACCCTTTCTGCTAGCTGCATTCACCTTTAAACTGTATTTAACCTTAAAACTGTAGGATTAAACCTTTAATCCTTCAATCTTATGCATTAAACCTTTTAACTTTAATTATTCGCTGAATTTCCCTTTAATCCTCTGTATTAACCTTTAAATCATTGGTTAAGTCTTTAATCTCCATGATTTTTTATTTTAACCTTTATCTTCAAGCTCCATTATCTTTTCCTTTTGCTACTATGGACATATGACTTTAGCGTGAGGGGGTTTGATTTGAATAACCAATGTTTATGAAACATGGATTAAAAACTTGGATTTACACCCAGAAAGCTCTTTTTTCCGTGTTATTCGGGCTTCGGATGTGGTAACCATCGGCCCTGTCCCTTTATGGGTTGTGTAAAGGGTTTTCACCCTTAAAACCGACATCAAACCCTGCATAAAATCAACAAACATGTTATAAAACCCTGTGGGGTTGGAAAAAATGCATGCAAAGGCTGGCGAAGGCAGAAGGAGCTTATGTAGAGGAGCAGGATATGCAGGCAGAGGAGCGAAGGAGGTTTTACGGGGAAAACCTGTGAAAATCGGGTTTTAAAACTGTATTTGGCGCGAAATATGGCTTAGCGGTTTTGGAAATACCGCTGGCGATTTTCGCGTTCAATTTAGGTGGTAAACGGTTTTCGTTCAATCGAACACGATTCAATTAGAAGATGACGCATGGCTTCTGCAAAACTAGCGGTTTCATGTGAGTTTTGGTGTTTAAACCCTGACACAGAAATCTGCACGAAATGTAATGTAGATCGTTGGATGAAGAGGTGTAGATCCAACGGTGGGGGGAGGAGCGCGAAGGGAAAGGTACATGGGCGAGGTTTTTAGTGGGAGCCAGGTGTCAAGAGGGGATTGGAGGGATGGCTGGATAGTGGGAGGTGGGTCCGGAGTATGACGCATGTTATTTTGTTGTAGGGTGAAATTTTAACGGGCGGGGTTAGAGATGCGGGTTTGACAGGGACCGTCGGATCATATAGATCAACGATGAGGAACGGTGCAGAGGGTGGATGGTTAGATATTGGTCGGGTGATCGGAGGGCGCAAAGGGAATGTGATGACCGTCAAATCGATAAGATCGACGGTCAATATCGCTGGAGGGATATGCATAGCGCGGGGAGCGTAATACAGAAAGATGAAGGAATGGGGGCTGAGCAAAGTGGACGATCGTTTTATGGGGTAAGGAAGACCAAGAGCGAGGGATAAGGGGCTAAGGAAATGGCGGGGATAGGGTGATCGGCGGGTTAAATAAGAGTCGTCGGATCTTATGGATCTACGGTGTAGATCTCATCGGAGCATTGCTAGTGGGGTGGGAAGTTTACGAAGAAAAATGCGGGTTTTCAAAGGAAATGCCGATGCGATGGGGGCTTGGGGTAAAGGCGCTTGGTCATAGAGTAGGGTTTTATGGCGGAAACAAGGAAGGGGGCTTAAGGCCTAAAAGGGGCAGAAGAGGTTTTTCAAAGGTTTTTATGCGTTTTTTGTGGATTTTCATGGTTTTTTCAAGTTCCAATAGTTAAAAGGAAGGGTTTTAAAACCATAAAAAGGGGTTTTATAGTTTTAAAAAAGGATTTTTGATGAAATGAAAGGTAATTTAAAGGGAGAAAAGGGAATTATTAGTAGAGGAAATAGGTTACATGAAATGAATGATAGTGAATGAAATGAAGGGTTTTTTGGAGGCATGAAATGATGGAAATTTAGGCCTTGTAAACAGTTTATTTTTGAAATCAGCAAGGTTACTTGGGGATTTCTTTGAAGGAAATCGCAGTGAAGATTACTCTTTGAATTAGAAAGCATCAGAAGGCTTCAAGAATGAGAAATTTTCTACGAAAATAATCTCTTGAAGGCTCAAGACCTAGTTTAGCCATCATTTTCTATGACAAAAATTTACTGATGGCTAACAAGAAGATCAAGATGTCATGGACTATGTGCAATGGAAGATTCAAGACCCTCCATCAAATGCAGTTGCTGCCACAAAGACGAAATATAGAAAAGGGGAAATCAAAGCAAAGATGATTATAAGGGATTATATTCAAAAGCATTTGGTTGCTTATATTTTTTAGCTAAGCACATCTAAAGATATGTATGATGAGTTTGTTAGCATGTTCAGGGCTAGAAATGCTAATCAAGTTCTTTTCTTCAAGAATCAATTGAAGAATATCAATAAGGGCAAGGATGAATCTATTCAATCCTATTTTATGACTGTTAGGTCCCTATATTACTAGTATAGTCCCTTATTGTTGTTAGTGTAACCCCCTTATTTTTATTGTTATACCCCTGTAACCTGAATATTGTTCTTATTGTGCCCTTACATTATTACTATTAGGTCGGCTAGGATTATATTATGACCCCATGGACTCCTAAATATAGAAGGAGGTTTTGTCATTTGTATCATCCAAGATTTTTTCATTTTTATGTAATGTAAAGGAGGTTCCCCCACGAATTGGCTTATGTCAAAGGCATTGATCTCTCTTTTCTTCTATTTTTGGAGCTAGTTTCATAACATTTGGTATCAAAGCTTTTGATTCTAGGGTTTCGCTGCTCCAAATAGGCCATCGTGGAATTTGTGCTATAATTTTTTTTCTACGAAGGTTCAGAAGTTGTAATTTTTTCAGAGCGAAGCTGAGATGCTGAGGAACTTCCTGTAAAAATTTCAGAGTTTGGTTCGCAATATTTTTGGAGATATGATCTGTGGAAGTTAGGGTTGTTTGAGGCTCCTGAATTTCATCTCAAAGAAGTGACGGTGGGAAAATCGTCATAACTCTCTCTCTCTGAGTGTCGGATTGGAATTCTATAAAAATTGGACGTAAGTAAACGGACTGTAGTTTCCTTTGTATCAATTTCATAGCCGAAGGAGGAAACATTGATACGTGGCACGTCACACAAGTTCTCTCTACTGAACCAGTCCATAATTAGGTCATTGTGGGAGATTGGGCATAACTTTGCGTTGAAGAATCCAAATCAAGTTAGAATTGTGGAATTTGAAATAATATTCAGATGGATACTATAGCGCCATATTTCAGATATTGAAGATACGAAATCATAGATATAATTCAGTTTCAATATCGAGATCCTCAAAAGCAAGAAAAATGTGTGTATTTTTTTTTCTTGAATTGCATAAGTCTTGTGTGAAAAATCCGTTTGAAGTGATTCCAAGGGCATATTGAAGCATAGATATCAGTATTGGGTTCTAAAATTCCACCTAAAAAGAATTCAACACCCATTAAGCCTTCAAAAGGCTCTACTATGACTCATGAAGAGGAATAAGCGAAACATGACATATCAAAACTACAAGAGCAAGTGCACCAAATTTCGCTCTCGCAAAGAGAAACAAAAAATGAAATGGAAGTTTTTAAGAAAGGCATGGAAGCTAAGATGGATTGTTTAAGAAAGGTGTCGAAGCTAAGATGGATGGTTTGAAGAATGGCATGGAAGCTAAGATGGATGGCATGGAAGCTGGCATGGAATCTAAGATAGATGACATGGAAGCTAAGATCGATGAAAAAATGAAAGACAACCTCGAAGACATGAAGAATGATCTAAAAGAAGACATGGAAGGTTTGATGACAAAGTTAATACAAGAAATGATTCCAAATGGCGGAAAGGTAGTAGAGGAAACTCATGATGAGAACAAAATAAATGTTAATATTGATTTCATAAACTCTAATGTTGGATTGAAGAACCACCATATTCCAAAGATGGATATGAGGAAGTTTGATGGCAAGGATCCCGTAACATGGATGCTACAGATGGAGAAATATTTTGATCTCAATAATGTGCAAAACACATAAAAGGTACACATTGCAACTTTACATTTAGAACAAAATACATTTGTATTTTATCGATGGCTTTTCTCCCGTAAAAAAAATTGTCACTTGGCCAATTTTTATGGAGTAAATGATAGCACAGTATGAGGATACAAAGAGAAACACATTATTTATCCAATTGATAAATATCAAAAAAATGGGTTCAGTGGTGGAGCACATTGAGGACTTCCAAAAATTGAATATAAGGGTAACTGATATTCCAGAGGAACGCAAGATTGATGTCTTCATGGGGACTTTAAAGGATAACATTCAACATAAGGTTCGCGTTTGGGAGCCCGATTCATTGGAGAAGGAATTTAGGTTGGAAAGAAAAAATGAATATAAAATTATGAAGTATATGAAGCCTAACACCACTTCTATAAAGGATGAAGTGTTGATACTCTTATACCCACACCCACAAGTTGACAAAACTAAAATTGAAGAAAAAAGATATAAAAAAGGCTTTTTAAGTATAAAGTTATGATAGTAAAGACACCAAAAGGCTATATGGTTCGAAATATTTTAGCATATATTGTGGAAGAGATGAACAGCGAATAAAAATCAAAAGAAGAGTGATATGTACTATGAACCAACTCCTAGAAGAAGTGTAAATGAGTCTTACTCACATTTGTATTTAATTGGCAGCATTACATACTCCTAAATCAAAGATAAAAGGACAAATCAAGAAGAAAAAGGTAATAGTGTTGATTGATTCAGGTAGCACCCATAATTTTATTCATTGTAACGTAGCCAAGGAATTAAATTGTTTCCTATACCCAGCACCAGAATGTCAAGTGATGGTTGCAAATGGAGGAACTATAAATTGCTCTGGAAAATGCCATAATATCAAGCTAACCATGGGGGAATATGTGTTGAATATTCCAATGCTTTCCATTCCTATGGGAGGTGCTGATGTTGTACTAGGAGTACAATGGTTACAATCTTTGGGGACGGTAGCTTTTAATTTTCAAGAACTTTTCTTGAAATTTTTTTCAGAAGGAAAGGAAGTCGAATTATCGGGTATCACAGGGAAGCCAGGAAATATAATAAGCTCTAATGTCATGACAAAGTTTCTAAAGAAAGAACAATTATAAATTGCACAATTATGCTCACCAGAAGTTCCAACATCAAAATCATCTATTTCTCCAGATCTCCAAAAAGTCTTGGACAATCATTCCAAGGTGTTTGAAACTCCCAAAGGACTCCCACCTATTCGTGATCATGATCATGCTATTCATTTGATTCCAGGAAGTGTTCCTCCAAACATAAGGCCTTACAAATATCCTTATGTCAGAAGAGCTAATTTAATCTACATGATTTGAAATGTTATAGAGTTGTTCTTGCTCCACCAGACCTAGTCACGCTTCTTTCTTTCTACATGAAAAATGTTGAAGTTGATGGATCATGCAGGCATGTTTAATTATAGGAGCTCACCAAGTCTACCATTAAAGATAAATTTCCCATTCCTACGATTGATGAATTATTGGATGAATTACATGGATAAATTTATTTTACCAAGTTGGATCTTTGTTCAAGATATCATCAAATTAGAATGCAGACTGAAGATATTCTGAAAACAATATTTCGAACTCATGAGGGTCATTATGAATTTTTGGTCATGCCTTTTGAATAGGCTCACTTAACGCACCTTTTTCTACATTTCAAGTTATTGATGAATTTGTTCAAACCCTTCCTTAGAAAATTTGTGCTAGTATTTTTTGATGACATACTAATCTACAGTAGGTCTTGGAAGGATCATGTTCAACATGTTGACAGGGTGCTCAAACTATTGGAGGAGAAACAATTATATGCAAAAAAATCCAAATTTTTCTTTCGAGTACAAGAGGTGGAATATTTGGGTCATATTGTATCTCACGAGGGTGGTAAGGTAGACCCTAACAAAATTAAAGCCATTAAGGAATGGAAATTCCCCACAACCATGAATTAGTTGCGAGGATTTCTCGGGTTAACAGGATATTATCACAATTTTGTTAAGAATTATGGGAGAATAGAAGCACCTCTACCAACATTATTGAAGAAAGATGCATTTTCACGGACTCCTGAAGTAGCTAAGGCCTTTGCACATCTTAAAGAGGCAATGTGCCTAGCACAAGTCTTAGCTATGCTTGACATCAAAAAAACCTTTATTATGGAATGTGATGCCTCAGGAAATGGAATTGGTGATGTTTCAATGTGAGAAGGAAGACCCATTGATTTTGGAAGTCATCCAATCAAAGCAAAGTATTTACAGAAATCTATTTATGAGAAAGAAATGTTGGCAATACTATATGCACTAAAGAAATGGAAACCTTACCTAATGGGAATAAAATTCAAGGTAAAATTGATCATGATAGTCTTAAACACTTTTTGGAACAAAGACTATCTTCAGAAGAGCAACAAAAATGGGTCACAAAGATGTTGGGTTATGAATTTGAAATCGTCTACAAAAAGGGAAGCTAAATGTTGTTGCAAATGCACTCCCAAGAAAGGATGAAGATGTGGAAGCATTGCTTTGTGCAATTTCTATTATCCAATCAGATTGGATAACCGAAGCAAGGGATGAATGGAAGAAGGACGAAGAAGTGTGGACACTCATTCAAAAGTTGTAGCAAGATCTTAGTACATATGATACATTTAGTTGGAAAAATGATTCCTTATGGTACAAATATCGCTTATATATTTGTAAGAATTCCCAACTAAAACAAAAGATTCTTTTGGAATTGCACACTTCTCCTTTAGGAGGACACTCAAGATTTTTAAAAACTTACCACAGGGTGAAGAAATAATTTTTTTAGGATGGCCTTAAATCTGATATTCAAAAGTTTGTGGCGAAATGTTTGGCTTACCAGCAAAATAAAGTTGAGATAATTAAGATCCCGGGTCTTCTACAACCTTTATCCATTCCAAGTCAATGTTGGGAGAATATTTCAATAGATTTTATCATAGGTTTACCTAAGTCCAAAGGAAAGAGTGTCATCATGGTGGTAGTTGATATAATTACCAAGTATGCACACTTTTGTGCATTATCTCATCCATTTAAAGAAAGTACAGTTGCTACTGCATTTATGGAAACAATTCAAAAGATACATGGAAACCCGAAGATTATTGTAAGGTGACAAAGATCCCATTTTTACTGGAAACTTGTGGACGAAGTTATTTTCTTGCTTGGGTACTCAATTAGCTCATAGCTCATCTTATCATTCTCAATCCGATGGTCAAACTGAGAGAGTAAATAAATTTTTGGAAGGATATCTTCATTGTTTTGTATCTGATAAAAAAACACAATGGTTCAAGTGGTTACCTCTCTAATGGTTGTATAACACTTCCTTCCATACTACAACAAAAATGACCCCATTTATGGCACTTTATGGATATCATCCACCATCCTTCACATCATCTTTAAGAGGAAATTATAAGGTTCAAGTAGTGGAAGATCACATCGAGCATCAACAAAAATTTCTCCAACTCTTAAAGGATCTAAATTTGGCACAAAATCGAATGAAGCAACAGGTAGATCAACATCGCAGTGAGAGAAGTTTTGATGTAGGAGACTGGGTATTTTTACGGCTACAACCATACAAACAAATGTCCCTCAAGCAAGCTAAGAAGGATAATAAATTATCGCCAAAGTACTATGGTCCTTACAAGGTGTTGCAAAATATTGGTACTATGGCATAAAAATTGGGGCTTCCTGCTTCTTCGTGAGTGCATCTATTTTTCCATGTTTCATGCTTAAAGAAGGTTATAGGGGACAAACATCCAGTTCAAAAAATATTTCCAAAACTTGATGAGGAAGGAAAAATCATATTAGAACCTAAAGCTGTCACGGAAACAAGAACTCAACAGTTACGAAATCGATCGATTCCAGAGTATTTCATCAAATGGAAGAACTTACGCACTGAAGATTCTACATGGGAGGACGAAAATTTTATACAGAGGCATCTGAAGCTACTCAAACATTGAGGACAACACTTTTTTGAAGGAGAGGGGCATGTTAGGTCCCTATATTACTAGTATAGTCCCTTTTTGTTGTTAGTGTAACCCCCTTATTGTTATTGTTGTACCCATGTAACCCCAATATTGTTATTATTGTGCCCTTACATTATTATTGTAAAGTCGGCTAGGATTATATTGTGACCCCATGGAATCCTATATATAGAAGGAGGTTTTTTCATTTGTATCATTCAAGATTTGTTCATTTTTATGTAATGTAAAGGAGGTTTCCCCCTCGAAGTGGCTTATTTCTAAGGTGTTGATATCTCTTTTCTTTGATTTTTGGAGTTGGCTTCATAACAATGACACTCACTAAAATCAGGAACAATCTTCTAGCTATTGGAGAAGAAATAGTTGATCGAGAGGTGGTTCTCATTACGCTTGGAGGTCTCCCCTATGATTGTTATCTATTCAATACCACTATTCTTAATAATAATGTGATTCCAGATTTTGATGAAATATTGACTGGATGCACTCAAGGGGAGATAAGAATGATGGAGAGAGATCATCCCTCTAATGGAAATAGAGGTGGCCCTACTACCTTCACCACTCATGAACAATAGAGGTTCGAGAAATCAAAATCGTGGAAGAGCGGGGCCCAAGGAAGGAAGGGAAGATGTTACACTTGTAACAAGTTTGGTCACTATGCAAGAGAGTTCCATAATATAAGGGACTCTCCCATGGATTATGACAACAACAACTCCAGGGGGAATGGAAATCAAAGGAACAACAGGTTCAAAGGAAAAAGGAAGGCTCCCTCTGATCATAGTGGAAATGGGAAACCTTTCAAGAAGTCAAGAAATTCTAGGTACGATGAGTCTAATGTTTTTGATAATAAGAGAAATGAATTTATTCTTGTATCTTCCCTCTTTGTTGCATCTCCTCCCGAAACCCTGGATGTTTGGTTGATTGATAGCGGTGCTTCAAGGCAACTCATTGGTTATAAATAAGCCCTCTCTGATTTGATTGAGAAGGATACAAATCTAGAAATTATCCTAGGAGATAATGCCACTTATCCCGTGAAAGGGACAGGGACTGTGACCCTTCATTTACCTCAAGGTCAAGTCCTCTGCTTACATTATATGTTGTACGTAATTGATTTAAAGAAGAACCTTGTGTCTATTTCGGCAATGGAAGACAAAGGTTTCAAGGTGGCTTTAGTTTATGGAAATGTATGCATCTGGAAGAAGAACTTCAAGGAAGCTCTTACTATTGGTTTTAGAGTTGATACACTCTATCAAGTTGGAGGAAGTCCATTGGGGGCCATTTCATGTGATACAACTCTTTAAACAGAGTTATGGCACTGGAGGTTTGCACACCTTCATTACAAAGCCCTTCCCGAAGCAAGGAAGGTGGTGACAGGGATGCCCGAATTTAAAGATGATCATGAAGTTATATGTGAGGGTTGTGCCAAAGGGAAGCATACAAGGGGAAAATTCCCCTCAAGTGTCACAAAGACAACGATATCTTGCAGTTGATACATTCTTATTTATCTAGTATGTTGCCCGTGACATCCTTGGGAGGATGTTCCTATTACATGACTTTCACAGATGACTTCTCCCACAAGACCTGGATATATTTATTGAAGAAGAAGGATGAAGCATTCAAATGGTTTCGTACCTTCAAGGCCTTGGTGGCAAATCAAACCGAGAAGAGAATAAAAGTTTTGAGGACTGACAATGGGGTTGAGTACGAGTCAAATGAATTCAATGAATTTTGCAGAGAAGCTGGCATTAAGAGGGAGACCACAACTCCATGTACTCCTAAGAAAAATGGTGTTGCTGAAAGAAAGAACAGGACTAGTGTGTAAGCTTACTACGCAATGCTATGTGACTAAGGTCTTTCGAAGTTTCTATGGGGAGAAGTTGCGAACACTGCTATGTACGTTCAAATGTCTGCATTTCACCCTAGACTCCAAAACTCTTGAAGAAGTCTTCTCTAGTAATAAACCTGATGTTTCTCATTTCAGAGTTTTTGGTTGTCCTATTTACTTTCATGTGCCAAAAGAAAAGAGAATAAAGTTGGATGCTTCTGGAAAGAAGGGGATGTTTGTGGGCTACAGTGAAACTTCGAAGGCATATAGAATTTATGTGCCTAGTCAAAGAGAAGTGGAGATATGCCACGATGTCACCTTCGATGAAGATGTTGCCCTCAAGAAAGTGAGAAATCTTCTTAGCTCCAAGGAAGACAAAGAAGATGAATAAGTAGGGAAGCAGGAAGAGCCGAAGGATGATCCGATTCTCGATGTTGAAGGACCTATGGATCCTATTAATCCACCTCGTTCAAATAATAAAATACTTTCATGGCTCAGGGATACTCTCATAGATGCCGAGAGACATTTCCCCAAGGGGAACGTTCTGTGAAAGCAAGAAGTCGAATAGATACCAAGGGTATCTAGCAGCCATGAGTACAATATTACAATCTGAGCCTAGATCATTTGAAGAACCCATAAATAATCAAGTTTGGAAGGATTCTATGCATGAAGAATATGAGTCCATTATGAAAAATGATGTCTGGGAAGTGGTCCCGAGACCGGAGGACAAATCTGTTGTCACCTCGAAATGGCTCTACAAGATCAAGCATGGATCTTATGGAAGTGTTGAAAAGTGCAAGGCAAGATTTTTTGCCCAAGGCTTCTCTAAAAAAGAAGGCATAGATTATGATGATATATTTTCACCTATGGCCTGATATACCACCATGCAATTTATCATTTCCCTTACTACAATGAAAGGATGGAGTCTCCATTAGATGGATGCGAAGACTTCTTTTTTGCATGGTTCTATAAAGGAAGAGGTGTATGTGGAGAAACCTTTGGGTTTCGAAGTCCGAGATAGAGACACTTATGTATGCAGGTTGAAGAAATACCTCTATGGTTTGAAGCAAGCCCCAGGGTCTGGGTATGAGAGGATAGATAGCTACTTGATGAAGTTGGGCTTCACTCGAAGTAATGTTGATCCAAACCTTTACTTTAAGGTTGATAGAGAAATTCCTCTCATCCTGGTTTTCTATGTGGACAATATATTCTTGACAGGTGTTGACCCTCTCATTCCTCAGTGTAAGAGGGTGATAGCTTACGAATTAGAGATGAAAGAACTAGGGCTAATGCACTATTTCCTAGGATTGGAAATCTAGCAGAGGCCAGGTGAGATTTTCCTTTCTTAAGGAAAATATGTCGTGAAGTTGTTGTAGAGAATTGGTATGGTGGACTCTTAGTTTTTTTCGACACCGATGGAACTCAACTTTAAGAAATTATATGAAAATGTTGTTGGGCCCATCTTGGAAAATCCTACCAAGTATCGAAAACTTGTGCGGGCCCTGATGTTCCTAGTGAACTCTTGTCCGGATGTATGTTTTTCCATAAACACTTTGAGTCAACATATGGTTAATCCTCATCAAATTCACCAGATTGGTGCCAAGAATATATTTAGATATCTTCAGGGCACAATCAACCATGGGTTGAGATACACTACCGAGAGTTTGAGACTCCATGGATATACTAATGTTAATTGGGCTGGCAGTGTGGTGGATCGTAAGAGCACATCTGGATGTTTCTTCACCTTGGGTTCTGCTTCGATATCTTGGATGAGTAGGAAGAAAAATTCGATGGCTTTGAGCACCGCTGAGGCTGAATACATTGCAGCAAGTATGGCATGTTGTGAAGCTATTTGGTTGCAGAATCTCTTCAGTGAGCTATTTGGGAATGTGTTAGATACCACCGTTATACGTTGTGATAACCAAAGTGGGATTCATCTTTCTGAGAATCCCGTGTTCCACGATCAATCCAAGCATATTGATATCAGGTACCACTTTATCTGGGATATGGTACAACGAGGTGTCATAAGCCTCGATCATATAGGAACTAATGAGAAAGTCATGGATATTATCACGAAGCCCCTGGGGAAGGTCAAGTTCCTAACCTTCCGTGAGAAGCTTAGAATCCTGGAAAGACCCTATTCTGAGGGTCCTTTTTGAGTTGGAATATGAGCTCTAGGAGCTCCAGGGGGCTTGGGGATAGCTTATTGAAGCTATAAGCACACACGGGACTAGGCTTTCCAAACCTTATTGTGCTTCTGACCCACTATTATGATATTGATTTGGTTCACCTCTCCTTGATCTATGCCCCGCACGCATCCTACCCATGGAGTTTCGGACTCATGGGAAGTACCTCTCATTTTTTGAATGAGGTAGGAAATGTAGATAGATACCAAAAGAAAGACCAACGGAAGCATCAGAGATTGCTGCACACTCTATGTCTAGGATGGCACGTGTCCAACACCTTGATCTGGGATCAAGTATGATGAGGTTCTTACCTCTAAGCTGACTTCGGGTCAGTAAACTAACCTCGGGTTAGTATGTGACTCTTTATGAGTCTATTGAGTTTTTATCCTCTAAACTGACTTCGGGTCAGTAAACTAAGTTCGAGTTAGTATGAGACTCTTTTGAGTCCAAGAGAGGTTTTAACCTCTAAGCTGACTTCGGGACAGATGAGCATGATGTCTTTGTGACTCACCTTTTGTTATGTTTGAGAATAAAATCCAAAAAAGAAAGTTAGGATAGGATGACATATGATTCTAGATGAAATTACACGATGGTAATGATGGATGGCACTTGTGGACAGATGGAGTTCTCTCTAGTTGAGAGGGAGTGTTAATTTTGGGCAACTAGGTCCAAACTCCATGTTGCACTGCTCATATGATGATGGTCATAGTTTTGTTGGATTCCTCTTTCGGAGAGGTGCAAGATTGATATAAATATCATCTTATTTGGATGAGAAGAACATATATTTTGAATTTATTTTCCACACATGTGCAAGGTCGGCCATATTTGTAATGTAGGCTGACAAGCCTAATAGATGTGTCACACACCCTCACTGATGGATATAAATTGGAAAGACTTGGAGGTCATTTTCTCATCATCTCATCACACATCTCTCATTGTGAAATGATTGGTTCGATAGCCTCTAGAGGCATCTTCCCTTCACACACGCGGAGCTGAAGTTGCTAAAATTTTCGGATCTGTTTAGGGTTGTTTTTGCAGAGCGTTGACCAGTGTTGACTGTGGTCAAACCTTGTCTATTTGACCTCAAATATTTGTTGAAATTTCTATTTTTAGAGGCCGTACATGTGGGCACAAAAATCGAGGGAAAAGGAGTTGTTTGACCGAAGCCCTAATCTGTAGCATTGACTTTTTGTTGATTGTCCTGCGTTGACTTTTGGTTGACCAGCGTTGACTTTTGATGAGTTGTCTTTGAGGGTTGTGGGTGTGACACTTGGAGGGTTGGCTGATCTACGAAAGACTTTGATAGCTAAAGCATCTTGTTGACTATTGTAATGCACACTGTCCTATGACTTTGTTGGAAAAGAAGAATTGTAAAATCTGATCTATATTATTGACTTGTCTTCTTTTGATCTACTATTGTGTTCTATCAGCATTTTACTTTCATTTTTGTGTGATTGCTAAATTGAATTGGGCCTAAGGAATATTGAAGTAAATTTTAATTAAGCATAGAACACTCCATGTCCTAAATTTAACACTTGTCTCACAAACACGTCTTGAATTAAGCAAAAATTTAAAGAAATTCCATGCTTCCACAATATAGGATACCATAACTACATTGGTTCCTCCAGAAACTTGAATATAGGATTACAGGGCAGCCCACCAAACACATTCCTTGACACAAGAATAGTTATCATATATGACATCAAAAAGAAGTCATTGCTCTTGGGTAATATATGTAATTAAAAAATTAATTCATTCAAAATGACATAAGCCGAGTTGAACATACAATTATTTGTGTATGTCTCATAAAGAATATAGAAAATGCATTTTGGAACATGTGATGTAATTTTTAGCCCTACTACATGGAAAAACAACCAACAAAAATTCCTAAACAATTTCCTAAACAAATAAATATCTACAAGAGAAAGATCAGAAAGAACCTCAGAACTTATAGAAATGAATTCCTGCTCAATGTCAATTTTGCGCCCTTCAGCCTCCAAGAAAATATATGCAGCGAACAATTCTAAACGCTTGTTCGGGTCCAGTAACTAGAATAACAATATGAATACATTGGGATTCATAGTAAAAATTTTCACTCCTAACTCAATTTCCCTCTTTCTAAAATAAAAATTATTTGCACAGAGATACACAATTTCTCTGAAATTAAAGACATTCAGAACACACCCAACATTCGCCAATTCAATGCTCCAAATATTGTCATCTGTTTTTTCTTTCGTTGATAAATTCACATATCACTCATAAGTTCACCAGTCAAATCTATTATCGATCTCAGCAAGAGAGTTAACTATATCACTGCAGACAACCTCTTTCCATAGCCTGCTACCCATTATTCCTTTGCAGTGAAGGAGGAAAAAAAAAACTTTGTCAATGCATAATGTATTCAAATATCATTTTACTATACAATTCCCCATTTTCTCCACAAGCACTCACTGTTACGATTAATTGTGTGCAAAATCGTTACATACGACACTCTAAGTAAATATCAATTGAAGATAGCAAAACCAAATTTCGCAAACTGTAATAGGAAAGTTTTTCGAAATTCCAAAATCATTTTGTGCATTTACTACGCACTTTGCTCTCGCTTCAAGATCATTGATATACATGCCCTAAGAAACAAAAAATTGTGATGACTAGTAAGTTCGTCTACGCGGCCAAAAATTAGTGTTTCACCCGATCATTTTTTATAATAGTGGAAATGGATTCAACACCGTCAAAAACCCGTTGGAAATTTTTCCAAATCAATGCAAACCAATTTTATTTTTTTTAATGCTTTTTTTTCATTGTTTTTTTTGTTAACATATCTGATTGACACCCAAGATGATGAAAATTGAAAGCTATAACCTCGAATTAAAAAAATTCATCGCCATATTTTTTCAACAACATGCTCGAACTTTCATTGTTTTTCCGGCCAATTTTGAAGACCCAAAAATTTGTCGATAATGTTGCACTCTAACCAGTTTTTTTTTTAAGATTCTGGTAACACCTATCAAGATTTTAAAAAAAAAAAAAAAAAGACAATTCAAACACTTTCAACATTCTATTTATTCATTTTTTCACATCGAGTCCCATGGATAATTTTGTTATTCACGTAGAGTATTCTAAAGAGACCACAAATTCGCCGAGAAAATAGTGGAAATTCCGCCATGATTTTTGTTAAAATCCCGCAAAAAAATTGGGAAATATAGGTTACAACTACTAAGCTTCAATATTTTGGGTATCCAAAGAGTTTTTGATGGTGTTAAATCAAATCGCTGGATTTCGGATTTAAAAAACAAAACAAAAACAAAAACCGAAAAAAAACAAAACAAAACAAAACAAAAACAAAAAACAAAAACAAAAACAAAAAACAAAAAACAAAAACAAAAACCAAAAAAAAACAAAACCAAAACTAAACAAAAACAAAAACAAAAAAACAAAGAAAACAAAAACAAAAACAAAACAAAAAACAAAAACAAAAAAACAAAAAACAAAAAACAAAAAACAAAAAATAAAAAATAAAAACAAAAACTAAAACTAAACTAAACTAAAAACTAAAAAAAATAAAAAAACAAACTCTCCGAGCCAATTTGTAACCTATATTCAACTACTCTCTACGAAAAATTGAGTTGACAACTAGTCCCACAACTTTTTAAAACCGAACCAAATATGATTTTTTTTCTAAGTAATGCTAAATTCTATTATATTGTACAAAAAATATATTCGAGCTTCAGAACAGGGGTTGTTGAATTAGCCAAACCATGTTGGGTGAAGACAATTCAAAAATTCAAAATGTGGGTTTCCCTTCCGGGGGAAACCAACCCTTAGTGAGTTCATAATTTCAAAAAGAGAGTTTCCCTTGTTGGGGAAACCAGCTGTTAACATAGACCTGCGTGACTGAGTTTGCTGGAAAATAGAAAGATAGACAAAAAAACAATAGAATAGCATGTAAAAACTGAGAAAGAGGAGATCCAAGGCTCTACAGATATCAGTCATGTATGTCATGATTCTCCATTTGTTGAGTCTCTTCAAATATGAAGCATTTGTAGTCGGAAAAGGCGCCATCCTTCTTGGAGAGCTATGGAGCTAGCTCTAGAGTTGAAGTTGACCGAGCACTCTTGTTTTCTTTTGTGACTGTTTGTTAGGCGCCTTCCGCAGAGCTATTCCCTCCACTGACTGAAGCATCCTCCACACTTTTGATAGCAAGACCGATGGTTTTTCTTGGCCGAGGGAAGGAGGAGCATGAAAGAGTCGACTTGCGAGGGCGTTTCCTGCTGCCGAATCTGAAGTGGCTATGTTGTGCCTCCGGGAGGTGGATTGATAGATGAGTCGAGAGAAGTTGGGGGTCAAACACCTTTGGTTCTTCCACAACCACTGAGAAGGCCAAGGAGTGTGCCTCCATAGCCGGAGCTGGAGGCTGAGAGGGAGAGCCTCTGCCTCCTCCATGGCAGCATCACATACGATGTCTGCGCGACATTGATTTGACGAGATGATGCACTTGCAGGGTAGGAAAGGAAAGCTCAGAGGGTGGTTGAGGAGTAGCGCATTGTGCAGAGGTGAGACGAAGGCTTGCAGAGCAGAGGACAGAGGTACAATAGAATGGGAGTGGAAACTAGAGTTAAAACTAGAGCGAATGGGAATGAAAATTGGAGCCATTAGCCATAAATGGCCAAATTGAAAATTGCAGGAGCCAAGGTACAGGTTGCAGGATTGAATGTCGCAGGTGCCGACGTCCTTCCCAGTGATGCGTGTTTAAAGCCTTCATGCGGAAGGCAGTTGCGACCCCATGGTGAGGCCAGATTCCTTCAGGCAGAGAGGCCAGGTGGCCACCAAAATCTAACATATTAAACACCCACATCCATGGGGAACCAAATATGATTTATGAATAACGTGACATGTCTATTTTTCACAAAATTTGACATGCATTTGTGATGTAGTGCAGACCTTATTCCGCACATATGCATTTAATTTTAATTTATTTTTTTTAATTAAAATAATTATTGAAAGTTAAAACTCGTAATACTATCAATAATACCAAAAAATCACAAAATTACATTATACAATGACTTGACTTCACAACTACTCCCCACTACTTTGTAAAATCGAATCAAATTTGATTTACGAATAACTTGACGCACTCATTTCTCACATTATCATAAAGAAAACCAAAGTTTACAAAATATTGGAGACTATTATAGAGAATCTTGAAGAACCAAAAACTCACACCATTTCCAAAATAGAACAGGAAAATCGGTATAGAAGCTTGCAGTATTGTACAACTTATGTATCCCACAGATAATAGTATATATAAGACAACAAAATCTCGGACAATACTCCAAGCTCCTAAACACAATTTTCAAAGAGAAAACGCTACATGCCCCATTGTTTTGTCTATCACTGCAAGTAGTGTTTTTCCCCTTACTATACGAGCTATTTCAAATATTTGTAGTCTTGTTTCCATAGAAATCACCACCTACCACTATTTTTCATCTAAAACATGCTACAAAGATAAAAATACCATCCAATTTTTTCATCATCTTGATATTTGTCCTCTGATTAATAAAAAACAGAGCCGCAGATAATTACAAGTCATCTCAACATTCAATTCACCGAGTACACATCTTCTCACGCATTCAAAAAACCACATAAGCACCAAAACATTAAATCTACAAACATGATTTTCGTGTACTTTGAAATTAACACAATGAATATATGTGAAAAAAGAGAATTTCTTGTGCAAATAGACAATGTGTGAAACATGTGACAAGGATGGATGTATGGAAGTAGAAACGTAGAAATACATACTTGCCTGGTAAGTGACCAATACATCAAGGGTTTACTTAGGACAAGTTGTGAAATGCATCCCCAAATAAGAAATAAAAAAGAGATTTTCATATTTATTATCTTAGTAAACTTTGCACAAAAATTCCGCATAACATTTGCACATGTACAAAAACCCTTAATTGACATTCAAAACTCCACACATGAAATATCCAAAAAAACTAGCTTCAAAATTGATATTAATTAATGATTATACGTTGTGAAATGTGTCCATAAATAACAGTTAAAAAACAAGATTTGTATATTTATTATCTTTGTAAACTTTGAACAAAAATTTAGCATAACATCCGCGCACACACAACAACCTCTACATAACTTCGTCTGCACTCAATAACACCCTTAATTGACATTCGAAACTCTGTACACAATACCTCCAAATAGTTAGGTTAGCACAACCACCTTCGTACAACTAATTTTGTATCTCCAAAAAACGTTGCTAAATAATAATTAAAAAATACAAATCCTTCCGCGCATTTGCTTTACTACACAACATTTTTTCTTCACAAGAATTGAAATTAGAGTTTTTTAGCGCCCCTATCTATGCAAAAGACCTTGAATCCCTCATCACATGATACCTATGAATAAATAGCTTCACACAACCACCTTCGTATAACTACTTCTGTACTTCTAAAAAACAAAAAAAGTTGCTAAATAATAATTAAAAAAGACAAAGCCTTCTGCACATTTGTTTTACTGCATAACACTTTTTTTACAGAAGAAATGAAATTACAGTTTTTTAGCACCCAAACGTTGCTATATAATAATTAAAAAATAAAAATCCTTACGCACATTTTTTTTACCGCATAACACTTTTAATTCACAGGAATTGAAATTATAGTTTTTTAGCACCCACATCTACACAACAGACCTCGAATCTTCTGCACATACTTCGTCCTCCACACAGTAAACATTTTGTAAAACGACCCTGGTACTCACTATCAAATGACCTCAGCTCTCCCGCACATACTTTGTATTATGCACAAGAAAAAATAATAATATTAGTTAGACATTTTTTCATTCCTACCCCTGACCCCCCCAAGACCTATTCAAACAACCTACAACTGCATGAATTCTCATATCATTGAACAAAGAATTAACATAATAGTGCCCTGCAACAGCATCAATAGCTAACTTCCCACAACCACCTTCATACAACTATTTTGGTACTTGGAAAAAAAGTTCCTAAATAATAATTAAAAATACAAACTCTTCTGCACATTCTTTACACTGTGAAAAAGACCCTGGCTCTCCCACATATACTCTTTCCGCACAACGAATCCTTGGGAGGTGAATTTTGGGCAAGCCACACCATGGTTTATGATTTTAATGATGAGACTCCTGAGCACCTCGAGGTGGGTGATCCTATGTATTCCACAAGAACTAGCATTGAGATTACATGCATAGTGAAAAAGAAAAATTGGAATTCAATAGTCATCATTTTGATAAAGGTCCCATCTATGATATCGATAATGATGTTAATAGACATTGTCTATCCTTGTCTCTCTAGTGATTAAAAGAAATCATCATTGAGTCAACCTGTCACTAATGATATTGTGTTGGTTTCCCCTTTTCAATATGATCCTTGTAATGAACAAACTACTTGTTGAGAACCTCTGTGCCAAGCTTCCCCTCATTTTCCTCCTTATGCCCCTAAGTCCACCAGGAAGCATGTCACCACTAAGGAGGCTCTTGAAAAGGATTTTGTGAGCTTGATCATTGGATCCTCCATTCTTTTTTTACAAGAAAGGATTAAATGGGGCATTATGGATTCATTCCCTTCATCCATGACTCCCTTCCATGATGTATGGCTCTTTTATATTCCCACCTCCCACCCATATGATTCATTACGCCAATATTTCCAAGGGGGATGTGATATATGGGTTTCCTATCTCTTAATCATTCATAGGGGAAAATGTTTTTATATTGATCTAATGATACGTTGGTTACATTGGTTATATGACTACATTTAGCTCATGCATAGTATGCTAGCATTGATGGCAGTGTAGATGCATTACATGTTTATTTTGCATAGCTAACATCATCATATATGTTCTCATGTTAGATTAAAATTTCATCTTAGTATAGATTTACTTTTCTATATTTATTTATTACTTGATGAAAAACATGGGCGATAAAATTATGCCCAATGCAAATGCTTCCAATAGTTATATTATGATATGCAGGATTTAGTTTTATGTTCCAGGAGATTGTTGGAGTTCTCATGAACTCTTTTTCGAGTACATGGATCATGTGCTCTACGATAAGCTCGTGTACCAATTGGAGCCAAATGTTACCCACCAAAAGTGGATAGCCCTAGGAGAAATTTTCTCATATTCATCTTCTTCCAACCAAAAGCCTGCAACCCCTGACAACCACCTTGTAGCTGATGTGATGTGCCACCTTATCTCTCCCACCTGCATTAGTCATATGTTTCCTCGCCCATTTCTCAATATCACGTGTTAAAAGGTGGGAAACTCGATACAAAATATATTTTATTCGTTGTGAAATCAAGTGCTTATGTTGTTTCTTCATTTGGGAATTTGGAAAGGATTATTGGGTGGCTTAGAAGAAGTGTTTTGACCGTGCTTTTATTCCCTCACCTTAAATGGGTGGTTAATCCCAATCACAGTCTAGTGGGACCTAACTTATTGTCACATGGCTTTAGGAAAGGAACTACTTGGGAAACCTTGATTTTGATAGTGTGGTTCTGCTTTCCCATTCCATATTTATCACTTCCCTCCCCACATTATAATCCATGTTCACCATCTTGCCTCTCTGGGTTCACATGACCATTGGGTCGATAGGGTGTTGGCACACCCCCTCCCCTTGTCCACATATCTGGTTCGGGCTTCAAAAATTTGCCCTGAAGGTTGAACCAGCTAAAAGAAAAGTAAATCATATCATGGAAACAAGCAAGAAAGAAAAGAAAGAAAATTATAAAATTTAAAAGATGGTCGGGAAATTAATATTAACATGTGGGAAAAATCCAAACATGATCTCTACCCGTTATCATTATGCCCATCACTTAGTTCCTCAGGTCAAAGTTTCCCTTTTACATCATTAAAAGGAACCCTTGCATCCCACCCATTGTGGGAGATGAATTTCCCCACCTTTAAGGGGGTAACCACTGTTATAAATCATACAAAACATGCTATTATTTATTAAATCTTTGATAAGTATTACAAAAAAAAAGGTATTAAGAGAGGTGGAAAAACAAAGGTTGGGGTAACTCAATGCATCCAAAATTACTCCCTCCTCACATCTATATGCCCAGAATGCGGACTTCCTCATTATTGCTACCCCTTTAACCATGGAATTTGGACCTGAGCCCCCTTTATCCCCATTTCATTCCATTATTATTCACATGACACATATTGATTGAAGGATGTACCAGGGCCTTGTCTTTCCCCTTAGGGGTTGAGAACACCTAATAGGATCATCTATTAGCCACTCATAACTAGGTAGATAACACTATTAAAAGATCAAAACCAAAAAATTGGAAGGGAATCCCAATATGAAGTGTCAATTTTCCCATGATTAACAATCTCTATTCACTTAGATGCACTATTGATTATTGTACCTAATGGAGAAGATGTAACATTGGTCATTATGTGTGATTGGCAGGTGGTTTTAATCATGGGTTGGCAACTTAATTGGGGACCAAGTCCACTAGAGGAGCATTATGACACCCTATAGGTGAAACGTTGAGAGCCATGGGACTCCTGCTATTTGCAGAGAATCATTCCACTCCATGGGCACCTACAACACCCCTAGTAGTTTTCACTTTTCTCCAAAATATTCGTGAATTGATGCAGTTGTACCAACATACCCCACCTGACTTAGCAGTGATCACATGATTTTGTCATTGATCCAAGGCCCATATGAGGTTTGTCTCACACCTTGAGACGTGGGATGGCTAGCACCATCCTCATATCCCTCAAAGTTGGAGAAAAATGAGGTTTTCTATGACCAGGAAACCCATGAGACCCATTTTGTACTCTAAAAAAAATGGGGTTTGCATGGAGATATAGGAGCCAACCCTTATATTATGAGTTATGGAGCCCTTTACACTTTATTTGGAACTAGAGGATCCCAATGAATTCCCTTTAAGGGCCTACAAATGCATGAAGTCAACAATTCAACCTCTTTTGTGGGTTAATTCTTATGTTTTTCATTGGCTAAGAGGTTAGATTGTAACCTCACCTAGTATCAAGCCCATTAATTTAAAACTTTAGGGGATTTTAGGATAAATTAGAGATCATTGGACATCTATATATTTGAGAGATATCATTTGATATTCTCATCATCATCACTTGGAGAAATCAGACCTCTAAAAGAAATTGCATGTATTTCCTTCTTGGTTATTGGAGTACCTTGGATGCATTTCGATCTGTGGAAGCTATTTTGGATTGTATTTGGAGCTATTTCTTTGATGAATGGATGGATACATAAAATTTTATCTTGTAAGTGCCTATTATTGAAGAATTTTATTTTTAAATTGTCTAATGTATGGAATTGTTGCTTATAGATTATGCTAATTTGTGTCCTAATTCGTTGAAAATTAATTTTAAAGGCCATCTAATTCATAATTTCATGTTACTCATTGTGTAATATGTAATGAATATTCTTATTGGAGGAATTCTTATAACTCTCCATCAAACTCCATTTATCATTAAGTGGGTAAATGTTGGAATTTTGATACCTAGGGCATCAAATTTTGGCCTCGTAGAAATGAATTTGGCTTATCTAGAGCATCCTTGACTCCATGTTCCCAAAGGACAAGGCACTAGTCCAAGTCTTTGATGATCAGCCTTAAAATTTCTCCATAATTTTCTCCTCTCAAATTCGGTACTTTTAAGGATAGAGAGAAAAACAAGGCCTTGGAGCGAAATTCTAAGGAGGAGAATTTTTGGTGATTTGAGAACCTAAATATCAATAAATAGTTCTAGGCTACCTAACCTACAAATTTGGTGGGCAACCACTCAAATTTTATCCATAAAATATCTTTCCCTTGGTGTTTCTCTAAGAGGGAAATCCTAGTTTCTTCTCTTCAACTTTAGGACTTTCTTGAGGGTTTCATGAGCCTTCGATTAGTTGAATACCATTGTAAGAAACCCTTTTAATTTTTCCTTGACCTTTTGAATACCTATTAAATCGAAAAAAACTCACAACCTTATGTTTTGAGCCTTCCTTTTCTAGGGCTTTTCTTTGAGATTGATTTTCTTCTTTGAAGCCTTGTACCATTTTTGTGCCTCTCTCAAAATAGCTCTAGTGGGGTCACTAGTATGTACCTTATAATTAGCATATCTATTTTAAGTGATTCCTCCTTTACTGGGACTCCTCCCATCAGTGAAAATCCCTAAAGAGAAGGGGCGTTTGGTTGAGGTGACATTGGTCCTCTACCCTATTGTTAGTGTTTTGTCTAGCTTTTTCCTTGTAGGGTTTCCCTCTTCAAGGTTTTCTAGATTTTGCGGTAACAAGCCAAATGTGAAACATAGGATATGAGGTAACATTAGGGCTCAAGAATGTGAAATAGAGTCAGCTACAATAGGAAAGATATTTTCCAAGGGTATCTGAATAAAAAACAATGACGGTGAAGAATGTCATTTGAGTAAACAATATGAGTGATGGCTATGAGATCAAAGGCTATGGCATATAAAATTTGATCATATCATCAGACTTAATAAAAATGGAATTATAAGAGACCTTCCCAAAATTACCAATCCACAAAATCCTATCTGCAATTCATGCCAAATAGGGAAAAAAGTTTGTGTTCCTTTCAAGACTAAAGAGTAATTATCATCTAGCAAGCCATTCTAATTAGTACACATGAGCCTGTGCGGACCTTCTAGAATAAAAGAACCTGGAAGTGAGAGTTACTTCATGTTAGTAATTGATTATTTTTCCAGACTAACATGGATAACATTTCTGAGAGATAAGTCAAATTCATTTGAGAAATTCATGGTGTTCTGAGCACTAGTAGAAAATTCAACATATTGGAAGATAAAGTGCATAAGTTCAGACAGGGGGGGATAATTTATCTTCAAACGAGTTTGAAGATTTTTTTGATGGAATATAAAGATAATATACCATTACAGATGCCCCCCAATAGAATGGAGTAAAGGTGAAATAGGTCTGTACAACAAATGGATAGGGATGTGATGCAAGAAAGAAACATACCACTGACTTATTTGGAAAAAGGAATTCACACAACAATTCACATACTAAATAAAGAACATCTCAGATCTAATTGTGAAAAGATACCCTATGATTTAATCCATGGAAAACCAACATCAATCAAACACTTCAAAGTGTTTGACAGTAAGTATTACGTGTAGAGAATTTTTCCATGTCATAATATGTAAATCAATCAAAATATGTAAACCAATCAAAATCCTTTAAATTTAAAAAGAGGTACATGTAAATAATTTGGTGGAAAAAGAAGAAAAACTATATTTTTCAATTGTATTTTTGGCGTGTACACACTCGTTCGATGCGGTATTAAATTTCGCATCCAACAAGTACCCATTATGCATACTTTTGAGAAGACTCACATTGATAAAAATTGAAGATACATTAAAAAATGTGGTTTTTTAATGTATCGTCAATTTTTATCAATGCGAGTCTTCTCAAAACTATGCATAATGGGTCCTTGTTGGATGCGAAATTTAATTCTGGATCCAACGAGTGTCTACACTTGAAATTTGAGTAAACCTATAAGGAGATCAGCCAAAAATACAATGAAAAAAAAGTAGGTTTTTATTTTCCCTCCAAAATTCATCACTCTTATTTTATTATTTTTCCTTAGGAGGCCAGTTTTAGACCAGAATTTCCTCTAATGTTAAAAACAATGATGAGAAATTGGGCATGTTAGATGCTAGGGAAGATGAAGGAATCTTCTTATGGTATTAGACTAAAATCAAATGATACAAGTGTTATAATAAAATATTGCACAAGATAGTTGATTGCATGGATGTGAAAGTTGATGAGAAACTACATATCAAGAGAAAGCAGACAAGATTCATCAATCCCTCTAATCATCCAATCAATGAAGAAGAGCTAGAACAAGTTAAATATTTAGAGGAAGCATAAACCCATTTGAAATCACCTTTGAGGTAGGTACAAAAACACCATCCTAAAAATAAAATCATTGGTGATAAGAATTCAACGGTGCAAACAAGAAGAAAACTTGTCGATACATCAGAGCTCAATTTTCCATGTTATCAATGATTGAACGAAATACATTTTATGAAGCAAGCAAAGATGAACATTATATATATGCCATGAATGAGGAACTGCACCAAATAGAAAAGAATGAGACTTGGGAGCTGACACAAATCTTGCAGACAAAAACATCATAGGCAAAAAGTGGGTCTTTAAAATCAAAATGAATGAACAAGGGGATATTATCATAAATAAAGAAATATTGGTATGCAAGGGTTACACACAGCTAGAAGGACTGGATTTTGAAGAAAATTTTTCTCTAGTTAAGACTAGAAGGAATCATGATGTTTCTTGCATTTGCATGTTACAAAGATTTCAAAGTATGTCAAATGGATGTGAAATTTGCTTTCCTTAATGGAGAAATTGAAGAAGTATATATAGAAAAATCTAAGGCTTCCAAGTATTAGATAATCCTAATGATGTTTGCATGTTAAAAAAGACACTCTATGGTCTCAAAAATCACCATGAGCATGGTATTCTCATTTGGACAAATATATTCAAAAGTAAGGTTTCGAGAGAGTTGTGGATGGCAGCAAATTTTACATAAAATCAAATAATAAATAACTCTTGATCGTAGTTGTATATGTTGACGTATCATATTTGGAAGCAACAAAAATTCCCATATTCAATGTTTTGGTAACAAAATGAATTCATATTTTGAAATGTTAATGATTGGAGAACTTCCTTTCTTCCTTGGTTTGAAAATCATACAAAACTCATAAGGATGTTCATATCCAAAGGGAAATACTTAAGAGAAATGTTAACAAAGTTCAGAATGGAGGATTGTAAACTTGTCACCACTCCAATTAGGGAAATTGTGAGGTAAAAAATGGGTCTCAAAACAAAAATGTACAACCAAAATCGACTTTATAAGGACCATTAAGATTCAAGATGATGATGTCAACCATGGGGGATGATTCGTCGTTTTTGGAGTAAAAAATTAAAAATATTAAAACATTAAAAATTTAATTTTTGGACTCATATTTTCAACTTATCTCCCTGCGGTTTTACTCAAATTTCGAGTGGGGGCACTCGTTGGATGTGGAATTTAATTCCTCGTCCAAGGAGTACCCATATTGCACACTTTTGATGCAATCACATTTTTTCATATATTTCTCATTTTTCACGTAGTAAGGCCAATCGAAAGTGTGCAACATGGGTAATCCTTGGATAAGGAATTAAATTTCACATCCAATAAGTGCCCCCACTCGAAATTTGAGTAAAATCGTAGGGAGATAAGTTGAAAATATGAGTTGAAAAAAGTAGTTTTTTCTTTTTTCCCTTTAAAATTTGATGATGTAATATAATTGTATTTTATTATTTCTACTATTATTTTATAATATTCCTTAGGAGGCCCATTGTAGACCTCAACATTTCTCCAATGTATCGTTGTTGGATACAAAGTAAGCAATGATGATGATTGGAAACTTATTATATCTTATAGATTCAAGACTGGACATAATGCTAGCAATTGGGTTAGTAGCAAGATATCGATTAGCTCCAAAAAAAATAATCTCTTAACAACAAAAATAATCTTCAGATATTTAAAAGTCACAATTAATTATGGACTATGGTGCCCAAAAGGAAAATATTATTCACTAACAGCTTATATAGATGCAGATTAGGCCAGTTGCATAGATGATATAAAAAGTATAAGTGGCGGTACATTTTTCTTAGGAGAATAATTGGTTGCTTGGTTAAGAAAGAAGAAAACCTTGGTCTCATTATCTATTGTCGAAGTTGAATACCTAGCAGCAACAGCTTGTTGCACAAAAGTACTTTGGATGAAGCAAACTCTACAAGACATGAAGGTAACATAAAATGAACCTATCTCTATTAAATGTGATAATACAATCGCAATGAGCATATAAAAGAATCTAGTCTTTCACTCTAAAACTAAAAACATTCCCATTACTTATCATTTCCTCAGAGAGAACGTTGTTGAGAAAATAATAAATTTGGAGCATATATCAACTAAAGAACAAATAGTTAATATATTCACCAAGCCTTTGGCTAGGGAACCCTTTGAATATCTGAGGCAAAATTTGGGAATAGTATTTTCTCCTTCTTATCATTACTTTAAATCTAAAGAGGAGCATCTAAGGATTGTTCAATTCTTGAAAAAGATGAATAATATCCGGGGGAGTTTCTACAGTGACAATAATAACAACAATTATTTCTATATAATTACACAAAAGCATTTTATTAACAACAAGAAGGAATTATTTATGTATTTTTGGACATAAGAAGTATTTAGTCATATTGGGAGCATGAAACAGAAGAAAAGGAGAAAATCCTTCACACATTGATGGGTCTAGCTAGGGAACCCATGCATCTGTAGTGCAATGACTTACCTATTTCTCAATACTTGTAATCATTTCCACTGGAAAAAATATGTTGGTCATGGTTTCCAATATGTATTGGCCATGATTTTAAAACATGCAATAGACAAAGTATTGGACAAGCTTCAAGTATTCAATGATCATAGATTGGACGAACAAGAATTGTAGAATCCATCCTTATGCTCTATTATGAACATATTAATTGTAAAAGAGCATCTATTATGAGTATTCCAACACAAGCATTCACCAAGAGATGGAGCATAGTAGTTTTGAGTATAGGATTTTGAAATCAAATACATTTATGGGAATTTTCAGATCAATATATCTGTGAACCTAAAAATGGTGGGGATCATCATCATTTATCTATTATTGGAGAAATAATCTTCATTTATTCAGATCAAGTTCCTAAAACATAGATGATTTGTGTGCTGATTAGAATTATTAAACTTTTTACAGGGGCATAATATCTAGTTATTACTGCTCATGAGTGTGTCGGATCTCATGGGGACTGTTGTACCTTAAGAAAACAATTCCTTGGCTGTGAAAGGAATCTGTGCTTAAGACATTAAAATAAATATGTCACAGAAATATGATCCCCGTTAATCAACCTCCGGAGCTCAATCAGTGAATGTACAAAATCAAATACTGTAAACATCCCACAACGCTATTATCTGCTGATATAGAATGAAATGTTCAGAAGAAGGATGAAAGGAAAAAGCCCAAAACAATATGCTGCTGTACAGAATTTATCATCTCAAGCTCTAGAAGAAGTAAAGAAAAGAACAGTTAAAATGAAGGAGCGCCTATTAAGGGTTTTAATTCCTGCTGCTTCGATACTTCATTTTATTCAAGGACTGAAAAAACATTATGTAAACTAGAGGACGAATCAATATCAACAAACACTAGAAGTTTGCTTTTCATTTATCAATTATTGGAAAAAACCATACAAAGATCACTGTCTGGAGATCTGAAAACTAGAACCCCCTCTCCTCCTCCTATCTCTGCTTTTATATCAGTCTTCTGAAATAACTACCTAACTGCTATGATCAGTTTTGAAACTGATTCTTGAAGATGCTGGAATTATTAAAATTTACAAAATATATGTTTTAATATTATATATAATATATAATATAAAACCCAAAAAGAATCGTAAGTCCTAAAGGATGAATAATGCATTTTGGGTCCCGCCACTACACCTGTACGTATCAACAACCAAAACACCAATGGTTTTTGAAAACCACTAACCGCCTATGCAAACACACATCAAATGCCAGAATTGATATGTACAACTGTCCAATGTTTCACATGACGTCACTGCGGGGGCTGTTGTGGTACGGTGACAAATATTGGGTTGCTCCCCCCACAATACATCCTCACCGTCAATCTTCATTTGCCTCATGGTCAACAAGTCAACTGCGGGGGGTACCAGCGCTCATAAACTTCATGCAATTTATGCCCCCGCAAACCATTAGATTTGAGTCAGATGATTCAAGTCATCAATTTAGCTTCAACATAATCTGTGTTTGCTCCTCCATTATTATTCACAATATGGTGATTTGTGTCTACACGAACCAATGGAGCATTTCTGTTGGTTTGAAAAGTGAACAACGCACCATCACTTGCAACAGGAACATATTCTACTTCAAAGTTGTCGACAAGCTTTTGAACAGGAAGCATCTCTTTCCGGCACTTCCTTCCACAGTGAACGAATAACATCACAGTATCAAGCAATCTGTAAGTTGAGACCAAGCCCACCGGCCCGGGTGCTCAAAAGAAACATGAAGCATGGTGAACTTGGCGCATTAAACTTCTGAAGTAAAGCCGCAATGCTTGGGAAAATCTCCGGAACAGTTGATGAATAAAGGTTCATTTGTTGCAGGACCCATTCTTCTTCGTTGATGATTTAAACCTTGCGCTACTCCCACCACTTTTGCAAAGGAAGAATAAACACTAACTAGAGGTAGCTGATGACAAATCTTGCTTGCAGGTCGTGATATACCAAGGGGATCTGTTGTTAATTCCGGATGATCAAAATACTTTAGTGAAAGACATTATGTATGCAGCTTAGCGGAAACACCAGTACCGGCAATAGAGTTTTCCTGATAAATAGCTATCATGAGAGCAGCTGTCCTATCATACAAAAGGAAAGGATAATTCCTTGGTCCTGGCAGAAGTTCAGAAGCAATCCGTTGCTTTTGGTGTGATATCATTTTCCAGCTCTGAAGTCAGTCTTGCTTCCAGTTGGAAGGCTTGTTTGATGCTTTAGAATGGTTATAAGAGATTTTTCCGGCAGCTATTAAATGTCATCCACAGCGCAGCTAGCAATGTGTCACTATGGTATCAACCAGAGACCAAAATTGTGAAATTACCTTACAAGCGGATTGTATGGAGCGGGATAGCTGTCATAATATGGAGCACTCAAATATGGATCATTGGTTTATTTTTTCGTTAAGATTTTCAACTGCTCCAGAATTATTGGTACCGCTAATATGCTGCGGAGTTGAAGTCGCAGAAACTACACTAATGAAACATGACCTGTATTCATTGATCCTAGATTGCGTGAGAGATTGCTAGTTATGGTGATCCCAAAAGATGCTGGAATAGCTGACTGTACTTGTTTGAGGTGCTGTTATTGGACCTGAGCCCAAGATTGATACCATATTTGTTGCTGAAGACCCCTTAGTTGAATTTGAGGCGACAGACTTAAGCCCCTCTGCAGAATTTGAGGTGAACTACTATACATATCAGGCAAAATTGGTACTGCTGATGCAATCGTAGTAGCTTTCAGCTGAGGTAAATCCTGATTATTCTGGCCACATCTTAACCCTTAACTAAAAACACCTGCATCTTGCCCTCGAAAACGAATCCCCTGTTCATTACGAAGCTTGCCAAAGGTAGCAGCCTTACTAACTGAGCCTTCATAAAATGCAATCATATTTTCCGTAGCATTATATCCTATTTTTGGCTCAGCATTTGTTTGAGAACCTTGCATAATTCAAGAAGTCTTCCATTCACACCTTAATATATTAGATTTGTCCAAATTGCTCTTAATAAATGTCTTTTGGTTTTCTTCATAACCACCATTATCATAACTTATATCATTGGTAGTTCTCTCACCATCTACAACTACAGTTGTTACCACTCTCTCACTTAGTGCTGGTTGTTGTTGTTGTCATGTCAAAATCCTAAGGATAAACTGGCAATGTAGGTGTGCAACTAGCAACTCCTGTAAATTGAGAATTTAAACTTGAAAATTGCCCAGGACTTCTTCCAGCTTTTTGCTGAGAGATATTGTGCCACAACAGGGACCATCTCATTTATAGGATTGTATCAATGTGCTTCCTGCCCTGTAATCCTTCTTTGAATAAATCTAGTCCTTAGGAGAAGAAAGTTGAGGGTAAATTTTTTCACACTTTCAGTGAACTTGCACACAAAAAAGGCACACTTTTGAAGCTAAAGATATTGTAACAAAGATGAAAAGCTGCAAGGCAAATAAAATGAAGCATTAGAAGTATATTAAAAGCATGAAAAATCCAAATAAGATGATCCCTAAGTAATGAACAATAGCACACAACAACACGGCATGTAAACAAAATAAGCAAATGAACATGGTGTCTCCAAATAGGGGGAGTAGAATGAATGAGTCACATAATGAAAAACCAAGGAAGATATGTTGACTCCACACGAAATGAGAAGATACATATTACAGGAGTCGTATGTAGGAATATTGAGCAAAGAAAATGATATGTTATGGAAATAAGTGATGTTTAAAGGGATATTGAGTGTATGTCAGCTTGGCAAGCTTTGTTACATAGTCTAACAGTCGTGGCAATGTTATGACAAGCAGACCTGAGTGTTAGAAAAACCTAAATGTTATGAGTCAATACACATGTTTGACAGGTTGGATGGGGTAGTTACGAGTTAGGGAATCCAAATGTTATGATACAAGTGTGGACCTGTGGCATGATACATGGAGTAATAGACCTAAGATATTACATCGTATACGGACCCAAGAGCAGAGCTATTACATGTCAAAGGAATCAAGTCAGGGATGTCAGAGGAGTTACAAAGACAAACGAGCACCAAATGTTGGACCTAAAAGAGGGTGAATAAAAAACAACCTTTTAAACAGACCCCTCGCCACTTATGTCGAAGGGGGGGGAATATAGACAAACATTGTGAATAGAAATAAGGACACATAAGCAACGAGGAGAAATAATTATAAGGACGAAAGAGAGAGATAAGATGTATTTTTAATGAAATATTGATAGTTGTTATCCAATGAATTTCATGAAGAAGCAATTCTTAGTGTTGTCATCCATTCCAAAGGGGGATATTGTTGGTAATGTTGTAATTGATGTCAAAGGAGTCCTCATTGTATGGCAGATATGAGAAAGGGGTAAGCTAAGTAGAAGAATCTTTGAGGGAAATTTACGTATAGTAGACTAGCTCATATGGCCTTGTAAGGAGCACAAATGGGTAGGTCTCAAAAAGAGATTTCCAAGAGTATATAGAAGTTTGAAAAACACCCAAACATTGATAAATTTATGGTGAGTCAAATTTCCCCATATATTTTTTAAAACATGCAAGGCCTCGACTTCAAAATTCCACATCAACCTCAGGAGGGATGCCTTAGTTATATAGCAATGTAGCCTCAACATCAAGCTCAAGAGGGATAACTTAGCTATATATCGGCACCACTTCGACCTCAATCTCAGGAGGAGTAGCTAAGTGTTAAACCCTCGACCCTTTTTTTCCTTACAACAGTGCCTCACTCCAGTGCCATTTTGTTTTAATAGTAAAGTATAGCAGAGGCTCGAGGTCCCTAGAGACAGGAATTATTCCGGAAAACTTTGGGAAATATCAATGACCTATAGTCTGTCTCACCTAGGTCGAAGTTGGAATTATTAATGTAATGTGTCAAGGTCTCGCAGGATGATGGACCCATGACGGAGATAGAGGAATTAACTAATTTTAACAAAACCTCGCCCCTCACTTCGAGTTGTTCCATGGTGGGGTAACCCCTCCAAGGTCCTGAGAGATGGATCTTCACCTTCACCTGTCACATGAAAAAACTCGTGGATCTTGCCCCTCGCCCTTGCGTTGTCGTGTCATTGTTCCACAAGGTATGCACTCGAGAACTAAGGTCCAAGGTATCAGGTAACGAACATATTCACGTAATTTTATAGTAATGGACACCAAATCCCTTTGGTGGTTGAAAATTGATCAAGTATTAAAGCACAGGCTGTGTTAAGTGTGCAATCATCATGCATGTGTTTAAGTGTTTGAGCCTTTTGGATAATTCACGGATTGGCTTATAACAATATTAGACAAAGTGAAGGCCTTCAGGGATTACAATCACAATATTGAGGGCATGATTTAAATAAGGGAGACTTTGGTCTGAGTGCATATGATGAGAGCACGAGCGTGGATGTGGGTGTGGGCGCGGGCACGATCTCTATAAACAAAGTATCTACAATCTTGATTTGAAAAACAATTCTAGGAGTATAAAAAATGGGTGTGGGGAGTATAAACATAATATGATCTAAAGTTTTATTTTGAACATAATGCAAATAAAAAACACAAAATTATTCATCATCTATCCATGTCATGGCTTATGCACTTATTGTGGTTGCTTGGCTTATGTTACTCTATTTTTTAATTTGTTTTTGTCTTGATCTTCAAATTTGGAAGAAGGTGAAACAAATGGGTAGACCACCAAATCACTTCAAATACTTGTATTTGGATACCAGTAGACAACTAGAGGCATATATTCATTAGTGTTTTTGAAAAAAAAAACTAGCTAATTGAATAGTGGAGAGACTTGATTCGAAAATTTCCATGCAAGGAAAGAGAAACACAGAGGAAAGGATGTAGAAGAGAAGTTGACTTAAGATAGAGGAGAAAAGAAGATAAGCAATTGTAAAGGAGAAAATATAGAGTACATAACAGAGGCAAAGAGAATGAAGAATTCAAAATTAGAGACTAGGTAATCCAACAAAATAAAACTTTCATGTATCAGGGGATTGTTGCCTCCTTCCAGGTAGTAGCCTGAAAAAGAATGGGTTGGAGGCTGTAAGAAGAGGGAGTGGGTGCTTCCAACAAGTTGTAGCTTGTAGAAGAAAGGAGAGGTTGGTGACTTCTATAGGTAGAAGCCGACAAAAATTGATGTAAAAGGTGGAGTGGGCGCTTACCTTTACACCATAAAAAAAATTTGTGGTTTTAACTTTTTGGGTTTCCATTTATATTTGGTGTCTACATGTGTTGCATGTGTTACTTGTGTATTTTATTTTGAATTCACTCGTTAAATATTGAACACCTATATAAATCTGCAAATTGTTTAAGAAAAAAAAAATAGAAATCTATCTAAATAATTTGAAATTGGTCATTGCTAAAAGACACAATTACTGATCACCCCCCTCTCAATAATTGCCTAGTTTCCAAAAAAAATGGTCTCTACATGGAAAACCATATTGAGTGGTTGAGGAAGTAGTTGGATGAAATTACAATCACTTAGTGTTTGGTTGAGATATTTTCTCAATTAGTTATGACTATAATAGGTAATATATCTATATATCTATCAGGACAGTCTTCATATATCTGTGTGTAAAATTACGTTAGTGAATAGAAAAATCAACACAATTTTGTGTGACATCACTTCTCTTATTTATGATTTTGGTATTATTTGTTTTTAAAAACTATTAATTATTGGTTTAAAGATTAGAAAAGAGAGATTTTGTTGGATAACCTTCACCAGTATATGAATAGAACAATGCCTAAGAACCATGAATAGAAAAAGTGACAATGACCAAAAACCATAAATAGAAGCATAAATTTGGATGCATTACAATTACCAATTTATGAAGATAAAGGATGAAAATAAACTATGGTTAGCCTTTGCCATTTTGATCTACTTGAAAAAACTCTAATATCCCTAGCTTCAGTTTTGCACAATTTGGTTAAAGGTAACAACACATAACAACATTTCCAAAGGCTTTATTTTACCAAATATCATATTTGACTGTGTGAAATATTTTTGAGAGACGTGTTAAAAGTGAAACAATTGTGCTTTACTAGAATTGGTGTACATAAATTGTACAGAAAAAGGATAATCTTCTCCTTTTTATCAAAATTGTATATTAATATTACCAAATAATAGTTTTTATTTACAAAAATATTCTCATTCATTATAGCCATAAAGGCATTGGTATCAAGTAGGCAAGGCATGGTGTCAAAAAAAAATGCAAAGAAAACAAATTGGCTTTAGAAACAAAAAAGCATTATTCTTCAAGTTCCACAGAGGAAATAAATTCAATAAAGAATAAAATTGTTGAAAAAAATTAAAAGAATGTGTTTTCTTAATACCAAGAATGAGGAAGAAAATTAAAATGAAATCAACAAGATTGTAGCTAAAGGTAATGATATATGCATGAAATGTAACCATCAAACTTGAATAACATTCAAGTCCCTATATCGGATTCACCATATTGGGATATATATCAGTATAGATTTATTTTAACTTCATATCTAACATGAACCGAAAATGATTGAATTTCTTTACAATGCAAAATTATATATATATATATATATAACCAAATAAAATTTTATTTTTTTCAATTTTTTTAAAATGATATATAATATATACTTAATTTACATTAAAATATTTTAAGTTACATGTACATTGAAACATTTTATCAATCAAATTAAAATGAATTTTTACTATCAATATAATTTTAAGTATATCTCAATATTAATTCTTAGTAGAATATTTTATTGATAACCCATATACATGAAGTTGATATCTACATAAATTAGTTAACATGGGTTTTCAAATAGTTTATTTAAATCTTTTGTTGAAATATTTTTGAAAGGTATAAGATTTAACATCTTACTTATACAATTTTTTTTATTTCTATTCATTTATTATTATTATAGCCAGCATTATTTTTCTATTTAGAACATAATTTTTATTTTAAAGGGCACCATAATTTTTATTTTTTATTTTTATTTTAAAAGGCACCGACACGAACAGATTTACACATCCTCTCATACTGGGTTGTAGATTGAGCCTCTAGGCTCAATGATATGGTACATAATGAATTGCATTATGTCATGTTCTCTCATGATTTGGACATACAACTTGGAAATACTTTGACGCAAAGCTTTTTCTAGAAAGTGTTATAATAAGATAAGTACCAAATAAAATTGAAAATATATTTCAGTTTGAATACACAACTTTTTTGCCACATCTCAAAAAAACAACGATAATACAAAACTACTTATTTGGGATTTAAGTGGATTAAAAAGTAAAAATCAGACACCAAATGTTTATCCCTGAATGAGAATTATCTTTAAAAGAAACCACCAAACTGCTCTTGGGGCAGCTCAGTTGGCAAGTTAGTGAGAATGAAGTATTATGGTTGAAGTGATTTGAGTTCATATTTAATCTCTTGATTCTCAATTGACCTATGTCTGGGGAAGGGACACCTTTAGGTACCTTAAGGTTATAGTGTTTATAGTGCTAGCGATTGAAATAGACCATGTATCACAAGAGTATGTCTGGGGAAGGGACACCTTTAGGTACCTTTGGGTTACAGTGTTTATAGTGTTAGCGAATGAAATAGACCCTGTATCACGAGTACAAAACCAGCCCAATTACCAATCCCTAATCAAAGAAAATAACAAATCCACACAACTATTTAATAATAATAAAAATACCTACATTATAATCAAAACTATGTTCACTCCACTGTTATTTTGTAAAATTAATACAAAATAACAACACTTCACTTCGAGAGTAAAATGGATATTATTAAATGAGTTAGGAAATCATGCACGACTTGGTGCACTTTCAATGGAGTTTCCTCACTTGTAAGAAATCTTAAGGTAGGGAAATTTTGATGGCATTACCTAAAGCAAGCTTTATTATGAGCTGGAAACACTTCATCTCTGTTAATCTTCTAATTTCTTCCAACAAAAATAAAAGTTCATTTTATTTGAGTGAAAAGGAGTTATCATGGATGTTATCATCAAGAAGTGTTAGGGACAGTTATTATCATTGACAACATAATTGTGGAACTATTTCCAAATAATCGAGTGTTGCAGAAATACCTTGGCTTACCTATGTCGATTTTCAATTGGCCAAGGCAACGAAATGCAGAGCACTAGAGAGGGTGTCATTGTATATTTTTCATCTTTTTCAAACACGCATTCCCTTTAATTTTCTATATTGCACCTATTATCACTCATTAAGTTTTAAATTTTCATTGATAGGGTCATGCACATCATTCACCAAAATTGATGAGGTCTCCTAAGTCATTTTTTTAGATATCTGAAATTTTTTGCATTTGATGAAGTCTACCCTAAGTTTAAAGCTCCCCTCTATCCATGCCACTTCAGTCAAATCAACCTTAAATCATATCAGTTGTCAGTCCCATGCATTTAATCTCAAAAGTTCACACCTGTCAGTTTTTTCAGAATTTCGTAGCGAATTACAAACGAAATTAACAAATTTCGCTACGAAACTGCCTAACAATTCCATAGCAAATCTATCATTAGTAAAACTGTCTTCGCTATGAAATTGGGTTTTTTCAGCAAAATTTGTCAGAACGATGTGAGGTGTCAGTTTATGATGAGATAAGTAAAGGGTAATGTATTTCAAGGTTGTTATGATGATTTTCAAAAGTTCATAGTCGTATTTGTTGTAATCATGATTCTTTTTGGTTGCATGCGCTATTATCAAAACTCGAGTTGTCAATTAACCTTTTAAATATTACCCCAAACCTGCCTTTTGTCATATTACTTTTTAATCCTTTCATGTGAATCAATTCTTGGAGAGTTGCTTCATCACTCCAAGCAAGTTGCTGTCAAATTTAGTTTTGAAGGTGTCACCAACAAGCGAGGCAGCGAAGACTATAAAGCATCCATGGCTTCGAAAAGGAAAACAAACAAGGGCGGTCATTGTCTCAGGTATGAACCCATGGATTTGAAATTGTTGAATGAAAACCCTACTGCTATGGAAGTTTTCAGGAGGACAGGCCGCCTACAATTCTGCCAGAAGTTGCAAGGTTTCCATGCACATGTTTCAAAGGACTTTGCCACAAATTTTACAGGGACAACATCAAAGGTTGGGATTTTGAATCTCGCAGTAACACCAGAGAGCATATCACAAGTTACAGAAATCCCTATAGGTGGTGAAGAATGGCTTAAAGGCACAAAATTTACAATGCAGGGTTGTGAGGAATTTCTCAAACAGGAGCATAGAGGAGTTGATTTGACCAATGGCATTCCCAGGAGTTATATGGAGGAAAATTATGCAAAGCTACTCCTGGTGATCCAAAAAAAATCACCTGCGAGGGAAGATTCCACATGGTTTACTCTTACCACATCAGACTTCTTCTACACTTTGTAGGTAAGAAATCACTTGACTTACCCTTCTTTTTTTACAGGAGTTTGGGAAAGATGTCAGATAGAGTTCAAGTAAAATCAGAAGGTAGTGAGACATCATTATTTCACCATGGTCAAATAAAAATATTAGTGTTGGAAGAGCTGAAGAGCTTAAACAGAGATTGGACTTCATTTCTGTTTATGAGTGGGTATGAAATAGATGTAGTAACTCCAAAAAAGATCTTAAAACCTATAACTACTACATCACCAACTGCAATGGAAGAGGTTGAAGAAGAAAGTAAACAGTCCCCTACGGAACCAATGGACATAGGAGTAGAACCTTTACAAGAAACTAAAATCGCTCAGCCAGCACCTACAAAACATAAACAAAAGATTAGGAAACAAGGCAGTAAGAGGATAACTAGAATTCAGACATTGGCCAAAGGGAATCTGGAAGATATCCTTCATGCAATTGATATTAAGGAGTCCCCAATAGTGCAAGCAGAATATATAGAAGGTGATGGAAGGAAACTGAAGAAAGGTAATACTGCCAACAAATTGGATTTTGCAGGAGAAGATGTTGGTTTTATATTTCAGCCAAGGAAGCCAACGACCGGGTTTGCAAAGAAGGCCATGGAGAGAAAAAGGACAAAGAAAATCAGTGAAGTTATGCAGCCAGTGAGCATCATAGATTTATCTCCAGTAGCAGAAGAAGAAGTTGTCATCAAGCAGAGAAAGGGAAAAGAGAAGATAACTGAAAAATCAAAAACAAAACTCCTTAGAGAACAGCTGAAAGAAGCAGGTGAAGAAGTACTTGAGTTGAAATTAGAGACAGAGAAGCATAGGTCTAAAAAGGTTGAATTTGACCAGATGATGAAAAAGTGGGACAGTCAACTCTCAAGTGTTTCAAAATCTATGGATAATGCCCAAAGACTGCTAAAAATGACTAAGCCTTTAAGACTTGCAGTCAAACATGCCAGGAAGATGAACTTACACTTGCAAGCTGAAAACAGATTATTAAAAGATCAAGTGGAAGATCTTCAGGAACACTTGGATTTGATTCAAGAGGAGCTAGAGAAGAAAGTGTCGAGAATGAAAGTGGTTGAAGAACCTATAGGTCAACCTATTGTGAATGAAGATGAAACTCCTAAAGACTGAAGAATTGAGTTGAAACATTTTTTATGAGGTTCATAGCTTGCAAAGAACCTAAATTTTGGCTCAAAAGATCAAACTTTGAAGAAAATCACAAAATCTGCAAATTATGGTTTATTAGGCAGTGTTGTAGCATGCTCTAGGCTTGAAGGCTGAAAAACGCTACGAAATTTCTGAAGATTCTTTTTTGCCCTTAAAATCAATTTTATGAAGGATTAAGGAGGGAGGTTGGTTTTTTTTAGATATTTTGGCATAAAAAAGGTTTTTGACCAGCAAAGGTGGCAGAGAGATGGGTGAAAAGACATAAATCTATTCGCTATGAAACTGCCTAAACTACTCTTTTTTGTAGCGAAAGGTTTTTGGAAGATTTTTGGAGGTTCAAACAGCACATAGAAGATCAGTCAGCCATCTGGAGACATCCAACCTGTCAGTGGGCCATCCCAACATAGACTCACTACTCGACTTGAGTGTCACTCATCCAGCTCAACATGAAGACCAGATTTAAAGTGGAGTTTATCTTTTCCTGAAAAGTAGGTCTGTGTTTCCTAAATCTAGGGGGTACATTAAATGTTTAAGTGATGGTGAATGTTTCTCAAGCATGTGAGCCTTATCATGTAATTGTCTCACTGTTGAAAAACCGAATGTAATAAATATGAAGTAGAGTCCTATTAGGAAAGTGAGTCTTTAAAGGTTAGCTATCTTTTTCTGTTCCAAAAAAGTAGTTTCAGTTATGTTAGGTGTCAAAGTTATAGCTCAAAGATCTAGCCAGTAGGGCAGATCATTTGCAATGTAAAGAAGCCTATTTATAGACAGAACATCTAATATCAAAGGGTTGGAGAATATTGCACCAAATTTCTACTTTGTAATGTTTTTTTAGTTTTAGAAAAATATACAGTGACATTTTACTTCCAGACCTGGGATTTGAATGAGGTGTTCAACGTTTTGTTTGCTCTATATCTTTCATGTTTAATCATCTGCAATGAATTTTATCTCTAATTACTCAAAAGTCATGGTTACGTGCTTTGACTTCCTTTAGAGATTAAATTGTTGTGTTTTTCCTATTGGTGTGTATGTTCCATCTGTTATTGAAACCTCTATTTGCCTCAGCTTCCATTAGAAGAATTATTGTCATTGAGTTTACTGATGTTGACCCCATAGCCCAATGGTAGCAAGCCTTTCATTTTTCAACCTGCAATCAATAAAAACCAAGTCACAGTTAACAGGGTTAGCCATCTAATAGCATTTACATTGAAAATCATAAGTCCCCTTTGAGAGAGCCCTCTCAAACTAAAGAGGCTAATCTTCAATTAAAAGAGGTTTGAAAGAGTTACATTAAGTTGATTGATGAGCAGCGTATTAGGATCAATTTGGTGATAACAGCACCAAACTATACATTGAAATTATTATATACTTTAATTTATATATGCAAGGCCTACAATTCCATTTCAAAATTCACAAGTTAAAATAATGAATGATATTGACTAACTCACCCTATTAATAAGATGGAGAGTGTTTTATTAAACTTAAAGAAAACTATATAAAATTTCAAAAGCTTATAGCTCAATATAAATTTGACATAGATAGTGTGTGTTCCGAAGCAATAAAGGTCACAAATATCGAATGCTACTTTAAATGGAGGAAGATATTGAATAAAACATTGTAAATTTTTAGAATTAGAACATGATATGTTAGAAGAATTTGTGGGCTAGCACACACTAATTATGATTCTCTTTCAAATGTACTTGGTGACGTTTGAAATTCAGAGGAAAATTTTCAAAATAAATGTGGCATTCCAAAATTCGTCGTTCAAACTACAAAAATACCTTGGAGCAAACCCAAATATGGAGGTGTTGGCCCGCGATCGTTGCCTTTGGAAAGCCTGTTAAAATCAATCATAATTGGGAATTTGCTTCCACCTTGTAAAATAAATGTGGCATTCCCAAATTTGTCCCTTAAAATACAAGACTTACTTGGAGCAAATCCAAATATGGAGGTGTTGGCCCGCGATCGTTGCTTTTGGAAAGCGTGTTAAAATTAGTCATAATAGAGAATTTGCTTCCACTTTATTAGACTACTAGTGGAATAATGGAATCAAGAATAAAAAACTGGGTCATTAAATTCTCCAAAAAATAGAGATTTTTTTCAAAAAATGGTAGTCTAGTTTTAACTGTTATTACTAGGTAATGACGCATCCTTACTATTTATTCAATGAGATTGATTTCTTTCTTCACTTGTATTGAGGATAAATCAGAATTAGATGGTTCGAAAAATAAACCAAAACTAATGATGTAATCCTTACTATTTATTCAATGAGATTGGTTTCTTTCTTCACTTGTCTTGAGGATAAATCAGAATTAGATGGTTCGAAAAATAAACCAAAACTAATGATGTAATCCTTACTATTTATTCAATGAGATTGGTTTCTTTCTTCACTTGTGTTGAAGATAAATCAGAATTAGATGGTTCGAAAAATAAATCAAAACTAATGATGTAAAGAAAGAAACTTGTTAAATCAATGGAATCAAAAATTCAAAAAATAGGGTCATGAAAACCAGAGAGAAACAAGATTATAGTCTTACAATCTCAACCTAGATCGTAAACAAACAAATTGAGCTGGGTTGAGGTTTCAGAATAAGAAAGATGATGACTTAGCCTGGATCCATAGGCGTGTACTCTAAGTAATCACTTCACCTCCAATTGGAAAAGGAAGGGTATTATTGTACTACTATTAATTGGATATGTTCATCAAGTTCATTCACTCCGAACTATAGCAAAGCAAAAAAAAGGTGCCAAAAAATATAAATCAAAACTAATGATAAATCAGAATTAGATGGTTCGAAAAATAAATCAAAACTAATGATGTAAAGAAAGAAACCTGTTAAATCAATGGAATCAAAAATTCATAATATAGGGTCATGAAAACCAGAGAGAAACAAGATTATAGTCTTACAATCTCAACCTAGATCGTAAACGAACAAATTGAACTGGGTTGAGGTTTCGGAATAAGAAAGATGATGACTTAGCCTGGATCCATAGGCGTGTACTCTAAGTAATCACTTCACCTCCAATTGGAAAAGGCAGGGAATAAGAAAGATGATGACTTAGCCTAGATCCATAGGTGTGTACTCTAAGTAATCACTTCACCTCCAATTGGAAAAGGCAGGGTATTATTTTACCACTGTTAATTGGACATGTTCATAAATTTCATTCACTCCGAACTATAGCAAAGCGAAAAAAAGTGCCAAAAAATATAAAAGAATAACCTAGTTGAAATGTGATGTACAGAGCTTTTTATTTTTTTGTTTGAAGAAAAAACATTTTGCATTAGGATAAAATTGTTTATATTAGTACATATCATTTAAACATATCTCTTTACATGTATATTATCAAAATACATTTTCAAAATATACATCAAAATACAATAATTGATAATATACATCAAAATACATTTTCAATAGTTATTTACATGTATATTGTCACATTTTCAAAATACAATAATATAAGATGGTTGACTCTGGTGACAGAAAGGTGAAGGCACATGATCTTGGGTAGCCCAGGTAAAGAAGGTAAATCCCTTTTATTACATTCCCTTCTATTATATTTATAGGGTCCCTTTACCCAGCTTAATTAGGCCAGCTAGTCATGTGGGCCAACCCTTACTTACCTACCGTGAGCATGGATAGTGCTTCTTCTTTTCCGACTTGTCTGGTTTATATGGCCTTCTTTAAGGTGGACCCGGATAGTGCTTTCTTCTTTTTCCGGCTTGTACGGTTTTTATCCGCCTTCTTTAAAGGCGCAATCGGCTTTTAGGAATCTTCGAGCAAGTGTTATTTAGAAAGAAAGAAAGAAAGAATTTTTAATGTCCACGAGGCTAAAAATAGCCTATGGGACAGTTATTGCTTCTCTATCCCGACTCTTGTATTGGCCCTTTTCTGTGAAGTTTTTACAATGAGCACTCCCAACTTGTCGACAAACTCTTCATTTGAAATAGATTATCCCAAGAATTCGCTGCCAGAATACCTGCATAGTTTTCTCTGGTGTCCTTGAAGGCCTCACATTCTAGAATGAAATGTTTTTCTGTTTCCACTTTTCCGGAGGAGCAAAAAATACATACTCTTTCTTCCCACATTTCTTTTGGCCTTTTCCAGCGCCCTGTTTCACAACGAAGTTGATGAGAATTAGTCCTTAATTGAGCAATAAGAATTTTAGATCTCCAAGAAATATTAGCCCCTATGTACGCCTTTTGTTGATGGTTATGCGTGGGGTTAAACTCTTCTATGTAGTACTTCTTCTTTCTCTCTAGCTCTTTCTTCCAAGTATGTTTGTGGAATTTATCCATAACAAAAGCTTTTATCTCTTTACTGTTTGTAGGGCACATGCTCAAGCAAATACCCCATTTACTAAACCATTTGTTATTTTTCCGCATCCAAGTCTTCTGTCTTTTGCACAATCTGTCACTAAACACAACCTTAGGCCATCTATCCTCTTCCATTTGCTCAATTTTTTTCAGATACCTTATGACTCGCACCATAGCAATTTCTTCAATAGGAGCAGCCCCTGTTTCACTTAACAGGATAGCATAAGGAACTGCACTTTTAATTTTGAATTTGTTTGTAATCAAACGTTTCTGAATTTTCTCAATTTGTTTCCACTGCATCTTGGTTGTGCTGCTGACCCATAGTTCACAACCGTAGAGAATCACCGGAATCACTAGAAGCCCAAAAAGAGTTAGGGTGGTTTTCCAGTCCCACAACTCTGCCTCTCTACACCTGTTTTGAAGAGCATAAAATGCTTTCCAACCCCCTAAAGTTCTTTTCTTTCTACAACCATCCCAACTTAAATTTTTGTTGAAGTCAATTCCAAGGTATTTGTACTCTGCAACTTCTTCCAGAATGTTGCCTTCAAAATAGAACTTATGTTGGTTATGCTTTCTTTTGTTAGAGAAAACCACTACTTTCGTTTTGCTAATATTGACTTGCATCCCAACCCTTCTACAAAAATGCTCAAGGGAATGTAAATGCTCTTGCAAACCAAGAGCCAAATTAGCAATCAATATAAGGTCATCTGCGTACAAAAGAAGCCTGATAACGAACTTGCCCAAATGGATACCGTCACCCCCTTGCGAATTTAGCCACTCTTCAAGCTTGTCAATATATAACCCAAAAAGGGTAGGAGACAATGGGCAACCTTGCTGGACCCCGATATCGCTTCTAAAACTTTCAGAAATGCCAGCTGAAGTTCTGATTTTGACTTTCACCTCTTCATACAACCTATGCACAGCTGCTCTCAAATGCTTGGGAACCACGAGTTCCTCCATTCTGCCCCAAAGCTTATCCCTAGGAACCGTGTCAAAGGCTTTTCTGAAATCAACAAAGCAACAAAAAACTTCTTCCTTATTTTCCCAACCTTTTTCAATGATGTGCCTTAAAGTTATACAATGATCAACTGTGGAATGTTTAGGTCTAAACCCTGCTTGCCCTTTAGCACGTTTATTTCTTTCTTCTGCCCACTTGCTAATTTTCTTTTCCAACATGCTTCCAAATAACTTTGCAAACAAGGAGTTTATCATTATGGTTCTATAATTGGAAGGATTATTGACGTCACCACTTTTGAAAAGAGGTATTGCCATACTAGTTGTCCAATCTGTGGGGAACCCCTGCTGTAAGATGTTGTTGAAAATTTTTGTGATGTGAGGTGAAAGAAATTTTAAGCCCCACTTTAGATACTCTGCTTGGAGTTCATCTAAGTCTTTTGCTTTTCCGGCGCCCAACTTCTTGATACCCATCTCTACCTCTTGCACCGTGAAGAGTTTTGTGTCTGTGTTGACCAAGGGAGGAGGGTCAACCTTGGGATCTTGCTCATAAAGTTGTCTTGCATAGTCAAACCATTTAGAAGTTGTAATGTTGTTTTCAGTTTGCACCTTTTTCGATTGGAGCTCCTTCCAAAATAATTTGGGGTTATTTTTCCTGAGGAAGATTAGTTCTTCTCTCCTTGAAACCATGAAATCAGCTTTTTTCTTTTTTACTATCTGCTTGTAAGCTTTGAGCTTTATGTTATCCGTGTCTGATTCCTTCCACCTTCTCCTTGCCTTTTTGCATTCCTCGTCAAACCAAGCATTAACCGGAAAGCAATTTGTTTCGGACTTCTTAATTTTTGCTCTTTTGCACTCAGCAAGTGCGCTTTGAATTAAATGTGTTAATCTGTGACTATGAAGGCCATGAGATGGGATTTCCTCCTTGAAGAGCCTCTCTAGCATTATTTTGAAGGTATTACAATTCTCTGGATTCAAAAGAATTCTGCCCTTTGGGGGATTTTGTTGAACACACTGATTTTTCGACCCTAATTGCTTTTTTCCGGTCCAAGAGAAACTTAAATAGATTGGCTTGTGATCTGATTTTAAGTCCCAAATTTGATCTCCAATCAACACTTCTTCCATTTTCTCACACAAACTATGCGAGCAAATTACATAATCTACTACACTTGCTCCATTGTAAGTATTGCAAGTGAAATTACCGAACTTTTCCCATCTAGTCAAACCATTACAAATGACTAAATCAAAAGCCCCACATAGCATAAAACTTAAATAGAGTGGCTTGTGATCTGATTTTAAGTCCCAAATTTGATCTCCAATCAACACTTCCTCCATTTTCTCACACAAACTATGCGAGCAAATTACATAATCTACTACACTTGTTCCATTGTAAGTATTGCAAATGAAATTACCGGACTTTTCCCATCTAGTCAAACCATTACAAATGACTAAATCGAAAGCCCCACATAGCGTAAGCGATTTGAAGCACCTTTGTGAATACGTATTTAGGCTTAAAATGAACAATGCTCTATGTTGAAGTCCAGCTCTCTCTGCTCCATCCTTCCTTAAAGGCTCTCCTTTTATTCAGGCTTAAAGAGGTCAAAGCTAGTTAGTAAGGTCCTGAAAGGTCAACCCTTCTAATTTTTAGCCATCTATGCTCTCGTTCTGCATGAGACAATGTGATCAAAATGAATCGTGTAATATGGGGCCTCCAATCCAGGCTAGCTAGGTCAGACCTCCAAGACACACAAAAATCACCAAGCTAAAAGAAGCTTATAATACAATAAAATATGTTGTTCCGTATCATCTTCATATTTACGGATATATCCTCAAAATAACATTGACTTTACATATATATCCTCAAAATAATAACAGACTTTACTACAATCTAATGTTGTTATGCCCTAAATTTTGATCCCATATATATGAATACAACATATATATCATCTATATTTCGTCAGAATACAATCTATGTTTTTTTTCCTTATATAATACCATCTATGTTGTTTTTCCTTATAGTTATATGTTTACATATATATCGTCAAAAATACAATCTATGTTGTCTTTGCCATATATATCATAATATATCGTCAAAATAAATTGTCAAAAATACGATCTATGTTGTTTTTGCCATATATATCATCTATATATCGTCAAAATAAATTGTATCGACAAAATACAATTTATGTTGTTCTGCCCTAAATTCTGATCCCATATATTAATATTGAATCTATGATGTTCTACCCTATTCTGATCTCATATATTTATATCTTTACATATACTGTCAAAATACAAACTACGTTGTTCTGCCTTAAATTCTGATCCCATATATTAACATTGCTACTGTAGAATAAATATTGGTATCTACCTTGTATTTTATTTGTAATAAAATCTATGTTGTTATGTAGAATATATATAAAATACAATCTATGTTGTTATGTAGAATATATATTGGCATCTACCCTGTATTTTATTTGTAATACAATCTATGTTGTTATGTAGAATATATATAAAATACAATCTATGTTGTTATGTAGAATATATATTGGCATCTACCCTGTATTTGTAATACAATCTATGTTCTGCTCAGGTCCCATATATTAACATTGCTACCGTAGAATAAATATTGGCATCTGAATGTTCTGCCTCGAGTTCGGATCCCATATATTAACATTGCTACTGTAGAATAAAAATTGGCATCTACTCGGATAAATATTAGCATCTAAATGCTCTGCCCTAAATATTAGCATCAAAATGTTCTGATCCCATAACTTTTTGGCTATTGTAGAAAAATATTGGCATCTACCTGAATAAATATTCCACACTTGTATCCTGCCATAATGGAAATGATTATTTAGTTCAAATGCCCCATTTACTGTAGAATAAATATTGTCATCTGCCCTCAAGTTCTGATCCCATACATTAGAGCATTGCTACTATTGAATCTACTAGAATAAATATTGGCATCTGCCACAAGTTCTGATCCTATACATTAGAGCATTGCTACTATAGAAACTATCGTAAAATAAAAATATTGGCATCTGCCCCAAGTTCTTATCCCATACATTAGGGATTGCTACAGTAGAACTTATTTTACAATAAATACTGGCATCCGCCTCAAGTTCTTATCACATATATTACCATTGCTACTCGGTATAAATATTGGCATCTAGCCTCACAGAATGGAAATCTGCCCCCCTTCTCTATGAAATATTACGACGCCAGAGAAAACAATTCGAGAGAAAGGAATAAAATAATTAACGCTTACCCTACCACCGTAAGGTAAATCACAGGTACGCCAAAAGGGCATAATCGTCAAATAACACCCCCACAACAGAAACAGAAATTAGCCTAAAGAAACATTTTAATACGCTCTCGAATCAACAGAAAGCAGCCAAGAGAGACAAGCTAAGGCGCCCTTGGATCCAACAAATTTAATTTGGTATTGTATTGGTGGGGTGCGCCTGGCTTGTGCTGTAGTGCAACGCACAAGCGACGCTCGAGAGCCCCAGTAGCAAGCTACTGTATGTGAGCCCTCCCCCTAGAAAAATTCATTTAATATCATGTTGTTCTATGAACCACGTATCAGATATTAAACTGATAAGAACAGATACTACACTTGATCTTAGCCAAAAGGCCGAGAAAGGTATGAGTTTTCTTAGCTATCTCTTTTCACTTTATAGCAAACCTCTCCTCGGGCGCATTTTCCACCCACGCGTGTGGTATAATACAATACAAGGCACTACATCACATAAGTCAATTTTAACAAAACTGTTCTAACAGAACCTAAATCAATTTTAACAAAACAATTATAACAGATGACCATGTAGTTCAAATAACTAACATCTCCAATTACAATCACGAGCATACTTCAAAGTGGAGAAGTAAATGCGGAAGTGAATTTGGATGTTGTGTTGTTCACCATCATATCACAAAGTGGAAAAAAGAAAAGAAATGCAGAAGTGAATTTGGATGCTATGTTTTTTAAAGAAAGAGCGAAGATTCATTCAATAAGGTTTGGGTGACTTTTATTTATTTGTATTATGATGATATTTATATGTTCGATGTAACATTAAAAAAAAGGGTTTAATTATCAATGTATGGCAAGATGGGACGGAGAGGTGGTGATATATATAGAGTTAGCAAGTAGGTTTTCACAGTTCAGAGTTAGGAATTGTGGTGAAGAATGTTTTTGGAATACTATGTGATTTTTTTTTGGAGTCCATCATTTAAGGTGAATAATTCACTATCATCTAGGATAAACAATTCTAGTGATTAAAAAGAGAGCAAGACTGTAAATATATATTTAAGATAAAGAATTTTAGTGATTAAAAAGAGAGTAAGACCATAAATATATAAAGAAGGATTTATTAAGATAATTGAGGAGATGTGCATAACAGACATTTGAAGATAAAAATAAGGATTTAAAATAGAAACTCAAAACTAAATTATAATAATAAATGTAAGAAACAATTTTGACTAAAGGTAAGAAACTAATTCATTAAAATATTAATGAGAGAAAGATAAAGGTAAGAGTAAATAAATTTAAGAATTTGATTCATATTACTAATAATATTAATTTAATTAATATGAATTGAAGGAAGTAATGAATAAAGAATAAAAATGATGATTTGCATAAAACTTAAAGTAAATATTCTAAGAATCCAATGCCATGTTAAATCAAACAAGAATAAAAATAAGTTTAATTAATAAATTATGATATATTAAAATGAAACATCTCCCCCAACGTTGATATCAATCCTTCCCTGTCTTAATTTCAAATTGCGTGCCTCCCCCCCCCCTTTCCCTTCCTTTGCTCATTCTTGTTTCTTCCTTTTTAGCCTTTGTAAACTTATGAATTCTTCCCCTCTCCCTAGCTTTCCCTTCCCTTCATTTCAAACCACCTCCCCACCCTACTTCCCTTCCTTTGCTCATTCTTGTCCCTTTGATTTTAGCCTTTGTAAACCTATGAATTCTTCCCCTCTCCCTAGCTATCCCCTCCCTTCATCCCTACCCACCTTCCCCTAATTCCCCCACCCACCTCCTTCCCTCCTGTACCCTCGTATTTCCTTGTTCACTAATTTTGAATCAATATTTCATTTTAATCTATAATAATTTATTAATTCAACTGATTCTTATATATTTATGGTCTTGCTCTCTTCTTAATCATTAGATATTTTTGTCCTTTGTGATGTGTTAAGTGCCCACCCGAAACATTGGACTCCAAAATGATCACACTATATTCCAGAAGCATTCTTTGCCACGATATATATGTTATCAATCATTTCCTTATAAAGATGATATTTATGCAATACAAAGTGCCTAGGTGAATTAAGCATGTTTTTTTTTTTTTCTAAACTAAAAATTTGTTGTGTCTATGAGAGATGTGGATTAGAAAGAAATGTGTCTTTTCAAGATGTAACTTTGATTAAAATTTATGAAGCATTTCATTTAGTGTACTTCGAATTTATTAATTGTTACTTTAAAGTGAGATTGATATCAAATAAATGAACAACATTTTTGACAAATGGAATAATATCAACTTGTTCTATTGTATGGAACAATTGTCAAAAATAAGTATTATTTGTTTAATTTGAAATCCTTGTGAGGGAAGACATGCCAAGAAGGGTTGCAACAAAGCACTTTTATGTATTTTAGCTTTATGGATGGAGATGCAACATTATGGGTTTCAATGGCAAGAGGACATGAAACAAGGATAAAGCCCATAGTGAATTGGGTTTATCTTGGTTGGTTGGGCAGAATAATTGTTATCTTCCCCACCGAGGTTTAATTCTCACAAGTGACATGATCGACTTTGTTGTTATGGATTCAAACCTTGTTGTTGGGTCTGAGCAATTCCTTAAGGACCAAAACATGTATTTTACTCATATAGATTATAAAGATATTTTTCATGGGAGAAAGGATACTACACAAATCAATGAAATTGAGGTCGAGGGTGACAAAGGAGTATTAAAGCCCACTAAAAAACCAACAGAATGAATAGTTGGTGTTAGCCTTCAAATTTACATTTGGGTGATCCATTTCCTTTGCATGTTTGTCCCAACATTAGACTTCATCATGTTGCACATTTTTTAAGATGTCTAAGCATGGTGTTCCATGATCAATTTTACCTTTATTATTTCATGAGGATATTGTGGTGTACCATGATGAGCCAAATGATAGATGTTTAAGTATGATCACACTAGTATTAATGAGTAAAATTACATTATTTGAGGCAAAGGTAAAAATAAGCTATGTAGAAAAGAAGGAATTCACACCTATTGAATGAAGGGTACTCACAGTGATGGATATGAATGTTAATTTTCCATAGGGCTACGTTTATCTTTGCTTTGATAGTTGCATTTCTTCATTAACACATTAAGTTCATCCCATATTATTATATCATTATTAAAATTTACATAATTAACCATCAGCATATGCAACTATATAGAAAGAACAATGACATCATCATCTGTGCAACGGAACATAAAGAAACATAGGAAGAAAAGCATGCACACATATAGACACCGGGATTGGTCTGAGACCAGGGTAAAGCCCACTGTGGGGAAAACCCTTGCAAATTCTTCTTCTTAGATTGTCATCAAATGATTCAGAAAACAAGATTATAATGATCCATTAATCCATATCTTCATAATGTAGTAAAACAACTAGCATATGCATAATATAACCATAAATGTACTTTTGTTGAAGGATATTGATTTTGAGAACTATATGTATTGTCACTTCCTGTAGCATACTATTGAACATTGTTGTCACTATCTGGAAACTTCGGAGAACTGTAGATGCATCTCTGAGGGGCTAATCTGTAGCGGAAATATATAGAACAGATCTACACCAGTAAGAAACATGGATCCAATAGATCACTGAAGTCAACTGAAATCAACTGTCAAGCTCTAGATCTTAATCTAGGATGCTATCAAAGACAGATCACAAGCATTTTTTATTGAGTGGATGATGTTTGGAAGCACTGCGCGAGAAACTGGGGTTGATCTAGCCCAGATCTGCTAAGAAATCCCTTAACCACACCCATAGTACTCTGTGTCTGCAGCTATGGATCCGTGGCCACAGCCATAACACACTTTGTCCACGGTTATGGCCCAGATCAGCCCGATCTGGCCCTAAAGCCTTAGTCGCTACATAGCCATTTTGTGCTTGCAGTTATGACACCCTCGTTGCAGGCATAACACATTGTGCCAGTGGCTAGAGCATGGTTTCGCCAATTCTGTGCATATGGCCAGAACAGAAAACCCTATTTTTTGTGTGAGCTTACGACTTGTGATTTCGTACCTTGCGCGAACTCTTTCCATCGAACCTGTGTGAGCCAAAACAGAATGGACACACCAAAACAAAGAATGCAAATAGAAGATCGCTTGAGCAAGTATAAGAATGAGCATGAGGTTGCTTCTATTTATAGCTTTCGAGTGGGTCCACTTAGGGTTAAGGCTGAGTTAACCAATTCCACATGTGCTTAGCGACCCATTCCATTACACATTAATAAATAAAATAATTCAAAATTTAACTTCCGCCTAACCAATTGGGGTGATCTTTAGGTTGATCTTGGTCCTCTCGAAAAGAGGAATCTAATGCAATAATGATATTGACCATCTGATTTTTTCAAAGTGGAATTTGACCATAGTTTCATAATTTTAACACTCCCTCTCAACGAGGGAGAATTCCACTTGCCAATATATGTTCATCGATCAATATGTCATTCTGGTATCTTCATGCATCATCACGTATCGTCACTTATCATCTCTGTCATGTAGTCATTAGGTTGTGATCCTTCATCATTACAAATCATCAATGAACTGCCCATGCTTATTCCAACTCACCTCTTGATTCTTGCTATTCGTATGTTGAACATTCTCGAATCTAGAAGAATAATAATTTGTCACCGGAGAGGATCTTAGGCTACCACCCTTAATCCATCAGGCTACCATTCAGAATCTCTGTCAGTTGGCTACTACCTGGAATATCAATCATCACCGAAGATCATATCATCAAGGAGCACATCTTGGCATGTAACCGCATCGGTGAGCATATCTCGACCCATAATCTCATGGGGGAGTTATACATCTACAACCCCATATTGAGCAATAGGATATCTAAACATGTAGGGAGCCCATCTCGACCTTGGGATTACATCAAGGAGCTCAATCTCAACCTGGAACCGCATAGGGTTATCTCAACCCATCCTATTTCCTATTGATCTTCCCATCAATGATCATGAATAGTCATGTGGTAGAACACCTACATGATAATCAACTTGGGTTGTACACCCCAAGTACACTCTCCATTAATTGGCCAAATGAGGAGTGGTATTCCCGACAAGGTCGACTTGTGGGTATGATTCCAACTAGGGTATACTCTGCAAAGGCCAGACAGGGGAGCAACATTCTTTGACCCTATGAAGATAGGGGAGCAACATTCTCTGACCTTATGAAGATAGGGGAACAACATATCTAGCCTTGTGGGTAATATATAGGGGTCATACCCTATTGTCCACAGTTCCCTCAACCCAAGGAGCCCTCTATCTCAATTCCTCACCCTAGGAGCTCAATCAGGGAGGAAGAGTTGGCTCAATGTCCTCTGTCAACGTCACTCTCATCATATTCAAATCTGGTATCTGTAAAAATTATATACAATATGCATGTATATATCCAGATCCTCCTGATCTAACAATATTTATCTTCTTGCTAAATACAGAATCCTTCCATTATAATTCTTGCGGAAATTTAATCATCAATTGCAAAACACATGAAGCAATAAAAACACACATAACACAGTTGTTTAACGGGAAAGAATGAAGCTAAAAACCCCAACTATCATATATTATGTATCATGGAAATCATGTAACAATCTCATACAAAGCTTAGTACATCAAGCTCTCAGTACAATCAATCGTCACACATTGACATAGAAGAAATATGCAAATCCATGCACCGATCTCTGCCCTCTTGTTAGCCTACCTCCACTTCTTAATCCAAGCTGGTTACAAAGACCAATTCAATGCAATCCCACTCTCCTTGAATTCGTAATTATCACTAGCATCTCCAATGTATATGTATATGCAATCAAAGCAACACTAGTAGTCACAATGGATAGTCTATCTCACCCTTTCACCTATCTCTCCACTGGAACTGACATGCACTGTAGTTAACTGTTGTATTGTTTAGTTGATTAATGAGCTATTATTTGTGAATTAATTAACTAATTAATTCACTCCACTCTCACTAGTGTATCATTCAGTTAGACTAGATACAACTAGCTCAACTGAGTCTAACTGAGTTAAACTGAATACAACTCCATGAACTACTCTTCCAACTTTGTTATAACTTTTCCACTTCAATTCTAACTGAGTCCTCCATGCATGAATCACCAGTAAACCCTAGGAATTGTGTAATTCCTTCATCCCACTGATTTTCCAAATCTTTGCACTGAAATTAAGTGCTCCAAGAGAATAAGTTGTTGTTTATTGTCGAATTATTATTAAAAGCTAATAATAATCAACATTTCTATTTTTATGACAATCTATAAATAAACTTCGCCCAATATTCTAAAAATATAATTTCAACTATTTTTCCAACTTAACCAACCATCCACAAATAGCATCCTACAACTTCTGAAATATGATCACCATGTCTAAAAATAGACATAGTCTAAAAATAGACTTGCGCCAAAAATAGCCTTCAGGCCCACTTAGTGAAGGCGACTCTTTTCACTAAGCTCATCATCTTGTTGAATCTCAACACTCCCTCTCAACAAGATAGGGATTATCTTTCACCCCAATCCTTCCTTTATGGTATTTGAATTTTCTCCTAGTGAGCGCCTTTGTCAAAATATCTGCATCCTGATCCTCCGTAGGAATGTACTGAAGCAACATGATCTTTCGCTGCACACAATCTCTGATATGATCATACCGGATATCAATATGTTTAGACCTATCATGAAACACAGGATTAACCGAGAGTTTAATGCAACTCTGATTATCACAATGTATCACTGTAGGATCTAAATGTGAACCGAACAAACCAACCAGGATCTTCCTCATCCAGATAGCCTCACATGCAGCTTGACTTGTTGCCATGTACTATGCTTCCGCTGAGTGCCATAGATCTTTGTTTCCTGTTGTACCAAGAAACTACCATAGATCCAATACTGAAAATCCCTCCTGATGTGCTCTTTCTGTCTGTTTGGCTGCCTGCCCAATTTGCATCCGTGAAGCCATGCAACTTCACCTCATCTGTCTGTCTGTACCATAAACCATACTCAGATGTGCCCCTAAGATACCTCAGGACATGCTTGCCTGCCTTCCAAAAGAGCTTGGTAGGCTTAACCATCGCTTGTGAAAGCTGGTTCACCGCATAGCATATGTTCAGTCTTGTATTAACTAAATACATGAGCGGCCCACCAGCGTGATAAACGGTGGCATCCACTACCTACTGTAGTGTAGCATCTCTTTCTTCCAATTTCTGAAGGTGTTTATGGAAAGCTTGCGGCCTTGCATTTGAAACTTTCTCCAATATCTCCGGGCATACTTACATGAGCCTAAACGTTCACCTTCCCTGCGCAACGGCTGAAGTCGAAATAATGAAGGAGGCAGATCCTTCATCTCTGACTCCTTTATGCAGATCTTCCTTGTGAGTTGATCCAATTGCTCATCAACGTTAAATATTAAATCATCAACATAAAGAACAATGATTAAAAGCTTACCCTCCACCACAATTTGGTACAGGTTTGCATCTGCCTCACTCTTGGTGAAGCCAAGTCCAGTGAAATAACTATTGATCCGAGTGTACCAAGCACAAGGTGCTTGTTTCAGCCCATACAACGCTCTTTTGAGCCTGCACACATGCGACTCGCTACTGTAGATCTCAAATCCTTCCGACTGCTCAATGTACACCTCTTCCTCAATGATCCCATTAAAGAACGCAGTCTTCATATCCATCTAATGAATGTGCCAACCCATCTGCGCTGAGAGAGCAAGGATGGTCCATATGGAATAATATCGTGCGACGGGTGCAAAGGTTTCTTCATAATATATCCCCTTGATCTGTGAGAAGCCCCAAGCAACAAATCTTGCCTTATACTTCTCGACGCTCCCATCAATAGCTTACTCTACCTTGTAAATCCATCTTGATCCTACAACTGATTTTCCCACCAGCCTTGGAACAATCTCCCAAGCACTGTTTCTGACAATGGAGTCCTACTCCTCCACCATGGCATCTACCCATGTGGGCTCCTGCACTTCTTCTTCAAAAGAAGATGGCTCTGTCATGATACACTTGCTCATAAGAACCATGTATCCAGTAAATCGGTCACTTGATTGTCTCTGTCTGTGCTGTGATGTAGGGACTCCTACATTCTATGTCGCATCAAGCTTCAGTCTCTCAACTTCTGTGGTCCGCTTTCTGCCTTGTCTGATGTTTGGTTCTGCATGAGTGTACTCCTCCACTCCATGAATCTCCTCCTATGGCTAATCCACATCTAGAGGCTCATTTTTGGGAACAAGAAGTTCCTCCTCTCCATGCAAGTGTAGCTCCCTCTCAAGCGACAACTTCATGGCTTCCACCTCATTGAATTTTATATCCTGTCGCACCACAGTCATCTGACTGTCTGGAAAATACACACGATAATTATGGGGTGTTTCTGTGTACCCCAAAAATATCCCAACTTCTGCAGTCGGCTCCAGCTTCTTCCTAGCGTCCTTTGTCACATGAATGTAAACATACGAGCCAAAAATCTTCAAATGAGAACTATCAGGCTTCTTACCAGTAAAAGCTTCCTTAGGTATACTCGTGCCAAGTACTCTATGAGGACAACGGTTTTGCACATAAATCGCAGTGTTGCATGCTTCCGCCCACAAGTGCATCAGTAGGCCCTGGTCATGCCGCATCGCTTGTGCAGCACCCACGTTCGTTCTGTTCTTCCTCTCTGCGACCCCATTCTGATGTGGGTTATGAGGCACTATGAGTTCTCTTAGAATTCCTTCTTTGCTTCAGAAGTCTTTGAATTCGCCCGAGATGTATTCACCACCATTATCGCTCCGTAGAGCTTTCACTTGCTTCCCCGACTCCTTCTCCACCAATGCTTTGAAATCATAGAAATTTGAGAACGTTTCACTCTTCTTCTGCATGAAGAAGATCCAGCATCTACGAGAATAGTCATCAACAAATATAACATAATACCTGTGTTTTGTTGTTGAAGCAATCGAGAAAGGTCCACACACGCCTGTGTGAATTCTCTCTAGGATCACCGAAGCACAGTTCTCCTTCTCATGAAAGGTGGTCTTCACAAACTTACCCATAGTATATCCCTTGCACTGATCTGATTGCGCAAGAGTACCCTTGGGAAGTCCAGTAGAAATCTACTGCAAAATCTTTAAAGCGCCATGGTGAAGATGACCCAATCTCCTGTGCCATAATTCGTCCTCATCCCGGCTCACCACTTCTTCTGCTTTGCCCACCATTGCAGCGCAGCCATTTACCTCCATCTTAAGGAGATTCTTAATTCGAACCCTTATCTTATTGGTTTGAGCCGTTTTTTTTATGTCGAAGGAAGGATTTTCCCTCACTGAAAACAACATCATAACCTTTGTCTTCCAACATTGCGACCGAGACCAAGTTCTTCTTCAGACCTGGAACATGCATAACATCCTTCAACAATAATGGATTATCGGACTCCCTCTCAAAGGTAATGGTCCCAATGTCGGTCGCACTATATTGACCATCGTCGCCCATCTCTATATGCATCTGGAGGTCCTTCTCCTCCAAGTCACTAAACAACTCCTTGTCTCCCGTCATATGGAAAGACACACCACTATCAATATACCACACTGATCCCATACAGCTTGAAACCAAGCATGTGATCAAAGAGAAATCAAGTTCAAATTGCGAGGCTAAGGCCTCTCCAGCTGCAGCTCCAGCAGCCTTCTTGTGCTTCTTCTTTTGTGGGCATTTTATGGCAAAATGCCCATGTTCGTGACAGTGAAAACACTTCACTTTGGAAAAATCCTGCTTCTTGCCTTTAGCATCGGATTTTGAAGGAAATTTCTTCCCCTTCCCTTTCCTTTCTTTGGCAGCCAAAGCGCAATTCTCTTCATCTTCATTCTTCGATGAAGAGCCATCCCTGGTAACCCGCCTTATCTTCTCCTGCACAAGATCCGACCAAAGTCGCTCCCATCCTGGCAGTTTCTCCCGTCAATTGACAGAGTCTTCGTAGCTATGCCAACTCTTCGGAAGCCCAAGGAGAGCTAAGTTCACCAAGTCTTCATCATCAACAGTAATCCCCACACTTCCCAATTCATCTCTACAGTGGACAAACTTCGTGAGGTATTTTGGAATATTGTCGCCCTTCTCCAATTTTGTTTTTTTGAGCTTGTCTTTAAGTACCAACTTCCTCTGGTTGCTTCTGCTTTGGAACAAATCTGTCAAAGCCTTCCACATTAAGAATGGAGTGACTTTCCAATGAAGGCTGGACACAATATGGTCCTTCACACCTTCCAACATAATTCTTCTTGTCTTTGATGTCTTCTTTTGCCATGTGTCAAGTAATGCAACATCACTAGATCCCGGCTTAGGAACATCACTATCGATGAACTCCTTCAGTCCATTATCCTCCAGCACCACCTCCATCCTATCCTTCCAGGCTATGTAATTTGAGCTCCCATCAAGGGCATACTCCAATTGCAACCCATTGAAAGACATTTCAATGTATACTCAACTTCTGCACCAAGAATCTTCTGTAGCAAATTCGAATTGTCCACCAGCACAAACTCAACAATTCTTCACAATTGCAATCTTCAAGAATTAACACTGCTCTGATACCATGTGGAAATTATATACAATACGCATGTATATATCCGGATCCTCCTGATCTAACAATATTTATCTTCTTGCTAAATACAGAATCCTTCCATTATTAATCTTTTGCGGAAAATTAATTGCAAACACATGAAGCAATAAAAACACACATAACACAGTTGTTTAACGGGAAAGCCTGAAGCTAAAAAACCCAACTATCATATATTATGTATCATGGAAATCATGTAACAATCTCATACAAAGCTTAGTACATCAAGCTCTCAGTACAATCAATCGTCACACACTAACATAGAAGAAATCTGCAAATCCATGCACCGATCTCTGCCCTCCTGCTAGCCTGCCTCCACTGCGCAATCCAAGCTGATTACAAAGACCAATTCGATGCAATCCCACTCTCCTTGACTGTGTAATTATCATTGGCATCTCATTTTCATTCATGTCATCAACCTGCCTTTACTGGAGTCATGCAATAATAGATCTGTTAGATCATAAACACATATCTATCATGATCATCGACATCATGTCATCAATATTTCATCAAGGGTCGGACTTGAAATATCAGGGCAGCAGGCAGATGTGACAACAAAATCTTATGAACACATAACAATACATCAAGTTAGGGCATTTAATTTCATCATATGCCATAACCACGGGTAGTAGTATATCTAGAAAATTAATCTCATAGAGATGCCTCTATCATCATGGTCACTAATACCATGCTTATCATTATCAATAGGATCAAGTTAGGTTATTCAATAAACTAACAAAGTGTCAATCTCTTTTTTCCATGAGCTTTCATCATGCGTATCACAAGCATTATCAATGCCATATAAATGAGGTAAACTTCTATAAGAGATAAACATGTCTTATGCATATCAAGAGTGAAGAGTATCATTTACTAGAATCATAATCACGATCTCAAAAACAATAGATGTTAGCCAAACATCAGGTTATGCCATTATATCCAAGTTCAATAGTAATTAGCTTCGCAAAATAAAAAAGATCGTCATGATCAAATATTCAATACCAGGTGCATTATTTCATCGTAGGAAACATAAATCACTTTCATATGCATGCATGAGCCATTTGCGAAGGAGACATTCTTAACATACCACAGGGCTTACCTATCCATCCAATGTTATAACTAAACATAACATTAAAACAACATACCATGCAATATACCTTGTAGTATTCAAATACCTATGCACCTTCACATAGGAAAATACTTGTGCACCTTCACATCGGCAGCTTGTCACCTTTTTCATCATGTGCCTATTTACCTTTTCCATATCTAGCTTTTATTTCTTGCATCTCAAATGATCCTCAAGAGAGATCCACTTATCATATCTCATCAAGAAGGTTAGAAACATCCAAGTAATCAAAATGTACATGCAAGAGGTATAATAAATGATAAAAACAACAATCATAATAGTCAAATCCATAAGTCTAAACAAGAGTAAAGTCATAAGTCAAGGAATACTTATCTGTAATGAGAGACGATCCTCTCCCTCCTTAACCAACCTTCAAGAGCCATTCATAGACTACATAATGGAGTAGCCTTCATAATCAACTTTATCAACAACCAGGTCGTCTAGGGACTATCCCATTGAGGGTTTCATCAAATCAATCCCAAGTGCTTGAGCATCTTCACATAGACCATGTTGGGGTTCCATACACCAAATCTCCAGTCTTTACCATAAACCAGGGTTTCTCTCAAACCCTTACCATCAAACCCTTATGCACTGACTACCTAGGGTTTCTCCATACCCTAGAATTATTTTAGGTCTCCACCATCCTCTTCTTGTTTCCATCAAAAAATGTCTCCATGGGGGTGATATTCATGACTTTTCTTCAGCCCAGCTCTGATTCCATGTTAATTTTCCACAGGGATACATTGATCTTTGCTTTGATGGTTTCATTTCTTCATTAACACATTAATTTCACCCCATATTATTATACCATTATTCATATTTACACCATTAACCATCAACAAATGCAACTATGTAGAAATAATAATGACATCATCATCTATGTAGTCAAACATAAAGAAACATAGGAAGAAAAGCATGCACACATATAAACGCCAGGATTGGTTTGAGACCAGGGAAAAAGCCACTATGGGGAAAACCCTTGTAAATTCTTCTTCTTAGATCGTCGCCGAATGAATCAACAAATAAGAGTATAATGATCCATTGATCCGTATCTTCCTAATGCAGTAAAACAACTAGCATATGCATAATATAACCATAAACATACTTCTGTTGAAGGATCTTGATTCTTAGAACTGTAATGTATTATCATTTCCTGTAGCATATTATTGAACATTTTTGTCACCTAGTGGAAACATCAGAGAATTGTATGTGCATCTTTGAGGGCCTAATCTGCAGTATAAATATATAAACAAATCTACACTAGTGAGAAACATGGATCCAATAGATCACTGAAGTCAACTGAAATTAATTGTCAAATTCTAGATCTGAATCTAGGATGTTATCAAAGACTGATCACGAGCATTTATGAGTAAGTGGATGATGTCTGGAAGCACTATGCGAGAAACTGGGGTTGATCTATCCCAGATCTACTCATAAATCCCCTAGCCTCACCCATAGCACTTTGTTCCTGCGATTATGGTCCCTGGTCGCAGGCATAACACATTGTGCCCGTGGCTATGGCCCAGATCAACCTAGTCTATCCCTAAAGCCTTAGCCACTACCTAGCCATTTTGCACCTGCGGCTATGACACCTTGGTTGCAGGCATAACATAATGTGCCCACAGCTAGAGCCCAGTTTTGCCAGTTATATGTCTGCGGCCAAAACAGAAAACCCTAATTTTTGCGCGAGCTTCGGACCTGCGATTTCAGATGTTGCGCAAACTCTTTCCGTCGAACCTGTGCGAGCCAAAACAAAATGGACAAACCAAAACAAAGAATGCAATAGAAGATCGCTTAAGAAAGTGTAAGAATAAGCTCGAGGTCGCTTCTATTTATAGCTTTCGAGTGGGTCCACTTGGAGTTAAGGATGACTTAACCAATTCCACTTGTGCTTAGGCCGACCCACTCCATTACACATTAATAAATAAAATAATTCAAAATTTAACCTCCTCTTAACCGATTGGGGCGATTTATATGTCGATTTTGGTCCTCTCAAATAGAGGAATATGATGCAATAATGATCTCTACCATTTGAGTTGTTCAAAGTGGAATTTGACCGCAATTGCATAATTTTAAGAGTGAAAGTAACCTATAGTTGTTTAAAGAAGGATTTCACCATTAGAAGAAAGGGATCATTACCACTTCAACAAAGTGAATCACATCTATTGAAGTGAATGATAGATCACTACGAGGATTGTGATGGAGGAAGTCAACCCTCTTTAATCTATGAGTTATGACTTAACTAAATGAACCCTTATTCGCCCATGTTGACATGATTGGTTGATAGAGGGTTTTACATAACAATGTGAATTAGTGAGAAGATGAACAACCACCAATTTGGGTGAATGAAATATTTGGAATGTGGGAGGCAAAACAAAATGGCATTTGAAGAGTCTCAGGGGGATTAGAATAGTCATTTTTTTTTAAGAAACAGATAGCATTTTATATATAGCAAAACTAAAAACGGGTCAGGTCCTTTACATTCACATATTTCTCTAGTTTAGTTCTTTCCGAAATTGGTTCAGAGGAGTACTTATAGCTACCCTGGTTAGTTACTACTATCCTTATTACTACATTGAAGTTTATTTCCTCCAAAACAATCCACAAAGTTTGACAAAACAACATAACATAACACAATTATTAAAAAAAAACCAACTACCCACTGCTCGCCAACTCCTCCGGTGGACTGTCCTCCTCAATCTCATGTTCACCAGGTCCAATAGAGATATGTAATCCCACCCCACGATGTTCATATGCCTCTTCCTTTCCATCCTAAGAATCCGATGGTGTCATTTCTCCGAACCCAAAGACATCATTCAGCACACCAACTGTTGTCGCTTCTACCTTTACTTCCATGATGTCAACTTTGAAATTCAGATTGATCATTTTTGTATTTAGATGGTCCATAGACTTCTGCGATAGCTTTAAATCCTTCCTTGTTCTAGTGATATGAGATATCACAACTGTGAATTGGTCACGTACTTCATGGCAGATTTTCTCCCCAATTTTCTTTACCATCGCCACTATGTCCTCCTTAGACAGTGACCCATACTCCTCCATACTGTCACCACTTACATTGGTTCTGGAGGATGCCATTTTAAGTGTAATCCATCCTTGTATGAAAATAACATTTAAGTTTAATTATTTCATCTAGCTCCTCATATTACTATATTTCTCCTTGTCAAATGCAGAGAACATCCTATCACATTGAATGTAATTCCCTAGTCGCTGATTAGTCTTGGCACGAGCCTCCATCGTTGAAACTGCCATTTTTCTCTCACAATGTTTTTTGAATGAATGGCGCAACTGGAAATAGGTATTTCCTTTCCATTCACTGCATTCAATAATTGATAGTATTTCCTTCCTTCTCCACTTATCCAACGTCATGATGCTTGGTCCATCCCGCCTCCATATGGAAACGTGAAGTCCCAACTACCTGTCTCGACTCCCGAAAGAGTCTTTCCATACATCGATAAGAGCGATAAGAGGTAGTGGAATGTCAACATTAAAATCTTGATTATTCAATTCCATGTCTATGGTCATGCTTTGAAAGTTGTCAATCATGGAACATGGCATATTTGAGAGTGTATTTGATCTAATATCAATATCCCTTATTCTAGAGTGATTCCCTTGTTGGCTTGTTCATTTTCCACTTGGTTGTTCTCTCTTTTGACATGGTAAAATTTATAATCTTCCAGTTTATTTAGAGGAATCCCTATTCGCTGAAGAGTGGGGGATAATTTTGCTTATTTTTGTTACTTGATCTTGATCCACCTTTGAATAATGATCATTGAATATCCAACTATAATTATTTGACACAAGACCTTTAAGATAGTTATATTTAATCCTTGACAAAGAGATAACGCTTTGAATTGATTATTAGAAGCATTTCCCAATCCCCAAGCATACCTTGTCTCTATTTTTTCGTTGGGGATATAGAATACCCCTCCCGCTCTTGCCTCCCCTAGATTGCATTTCGAGGCCCCCGTTGGCAATATGATGTAATATGTTATCCTTGATGGCAACCTACTTAATGAAGTTGACCCTGACGGAATCCTACTTGATGAGTTGTCCTTGATAAACATATGATATGAAAATGATTTATCTACAGGTTAGTTCAGATGTGGCAGAATCTAGTTAGGATCATATAAATGATAAATATATTATGTCACAGTGTATACGCAGGTTTGATGAAGAGAAGTAGCATATACATACGGGTTATGAAGAAGCCAAGTCGTGTATTCCTTTGCGCTCTAAAATTATGATACTAGGGGGCATTACCATGGTATTAGCCCATAATATTGAGCGTTGTATTGTGTCTTTGATTCCGTCCAAGAATACCATCGGCAATTGTATGGTTTTGGCTCATGGTATTGGTAAAGGCTAAATCTATATAAGGAGGAGAAGAACATAGTGCAAGGTGTGTGCACGTGTAAGGGTTGTTATTGAATACTTCTCTCTGAAGTATATCTACATGGGATGACCTCTGTTTTATTAGTATATCTAAATCTATGATGCACCCTTGGATACAATGATGGATCGGGATCTCTAGACCTGAAATGAATATGTACTTGCATGATCTAATTATGAGATGTTTGGATCAATGACCTGTCACATGTTTGTTGAAATTAAGTAAAGAAATCTGGGTAAGTTTATACATCTGCATCTTTCTGCAGTAATAACATTTACAGATATATAAGCTAATTCGTCACAGTGAAAGCGCGTATACACACGACTTTGTCTCTGATAAAGCGCATATGGAAGTCAGGGTTTTTTAAAGCTTACTAAAGAGGTTATCTGTTTAATGCTGTTGTATTTCTACTATATTTCTGTTGTCTGTCGATGAAGTCTTCATGTAGATCTAGGTTGTTTGAATATTGTATATGCTATTAAGTTGAATATGTACAAATCTGATCAATGAGTGATTAAGTGTAATGATGACTGAATAAGTGTTTTGCAAATCTGAAAATAAATTTGACTAAAAGCCTCAGATCTGGTTATGAAACTAATCATATTCTGGAAGATCAATATTCTCAGATCCATACGTAGGTTAGTGTGAAGGAAAGTGCATATGCACACTGGCTCAGTAAAGTGAAGTAGCGTATGCATTTTAAGATAATGAATGATCAGGGTTGACATTGTTTCTACATGTTGATTCTCACTGATCAGCCATCCCTTCAATCAGAACAGTGAGATTGAAGTATGGGTTAAGTTTATTGGTGTTGATCTTTATGAAGTGTTGTGTTGAAGTTGTGGGATCCAGTGTGAAAATTGATGAAACGTGGTCTACAGTGGTTCTGAGGGTTGAAGCCTTCAGTATGGAAGTAGAAGCTGGTGTTCTGATCAGGTGGTTGAAGCTCCTTTCCAGAAGTGGTCGGTAAATGAGATCAGGGGGTTGGAGCTCCCTTCTAGTAGCAATTGGAAAATGAGAGAAGGTTGCAGCCTTCTGCAGGTAGATGTCTGCGTACTGATATGAGTCTGCATCAGTGCAATATTGTAAGAAGTTTTCCATATAATAAATTTTAAAGACAGAGATGACAACAGCGGTGGTTTTCTCCCGAATTGGGTTTCCACCTTATATCCTGGTGTTCATGTGTATTTCTTATGTGTGATGATTTCTATTTTTACTGCACATGCTTCCTACTTACTAAAAATTTGATGAATGAATGATGCACTGATCTAAGTAAAGAATTATCTATATAATAAGATCTTCAGACATACACAAGTTTGTTTAAAGATAACTGTGTGTATATGCTAATTCGATTCATTAAAGTCACGCATATAAATCAGTAAAGAAAAATTAAAAGTTTACAGTGAGTTATAAATACTGATTACCCCCCCCCCCCTTCTCTTGTATTTTTCCCAACAATTGGAATCAGAGCAGGTCCTTCTGAAGAAGCTTAATCACTAGAAGGAATATCATCTAAGATGAGCAATCAAGATGGGACAACATCTATCAGAGTTCCTCTCTTCAACAAAAATAATTTAATCTTCTGGCAGACAAGGACCAGATCCTATCTTCAATCTCTTGGAGCAGATGTTTGGGCTATAGTTGAAGGAGGTTATCAATATCCAGCCTCAGTTCCAGCAGATCCAACAGTAAGGAAGAACTATGAAACCAGTGCAAAGGTGGTCAATGCATTATTGGGAATTCTGACTGAATCTGAATTTTTCAAAGTCATGCAGTTGAATATAGCAAAGGAGATATGGGACAAAATCATTCTGAGCTATGAAGGTGATGCCAAGGTAAAAAGTGCTAAACTCCAAACTCTCATAACTCAATATGAAAAACTCAGAATGCATAATGAGGAAATCATTGCTAATTTCTTTTTAGATGATATTGTAAATCGTATGAGAAATCTGGGTGAAACCATAATTGACACTACTCTAGTAGAAAAGGTTTTAAGGTCTCTAACTCCCAAATTCGAGTCAAAAGTGTCTGCTATAGAAGAGAAGCAAGATCTACAAACTCTTACTATTGTTCAACTTCATGGGATTTTGATTGCTTGTAAAATGAGGAATGAGGTCCATCTGAAGTCAAAGAAGTTATCTTTAGAGCTGCTGCAAAAATCAAGGAAGTAGAAGAACAAGAAGGATCAGGGTATGTTTCAGAAGAAGATGAGATAAATTTTGTAAAGAAGCTACAACTTGGCACTGGAAGGTTCAGAGGTAAGCTTCCTTTTAAATGTTTTTCTTGTGGAAGAGTTGGTCATTATGCTGCTAAATGTCCCCATAAATATAATCATGAAAAGGGAAAGGAAGTGGCAAAAGGAAATAAGAAACAATTTATCAATAGAAAAATATATTATACTTGTGAACATAGTGACGGTCTATCAAATAGTGAAGAAGGATAATTTGATCAAGATGTTAGACTACTCATGGATTTTGAAAAAGACTCTAGTGAGGCTAAAGATACTTTTATGGATGCATTAGAAGAAAAAGACTTTCTTGAAGAAATAAATCAACTCAAAATATGTTTGGAAGAAAACAAAATTGCCATAGATACTCTAAAGAATCAACTTATAGAAAAGGAGAAGCACAATGAGAAATTAGAATGTGAAATAGTAAGATTAAGAAAGGAAATTGAGAAAGTGAAAACCTTTAATCTTAGATTTGCTAAAGGATCTGAAACCTTAGATGAAATTGTCAAGGTTCAACGCTCTCCTCTTATAAAGACAGGTCTTGGATATATCGAAGAATCCTCTCAGTCTTCAGCACCAAGCTATCTAAATAAAGCTAAAGCCAACCTACAACATTTTGTCACTCAGCAAAAGAACAAAGAGAATGCCCAGGTAAAACATGACCACTTCAATTCAAGGATAAACAATAATAGAAGTGTTAATCAACATGTAAACATCAATCGAAGGTTTCACGATCACATAAATTTATTTTTTAATGGACAATGTTTCTCATGTCATAACTTCGGTCATAAAGATGCTCAATGTGTTGCATATAAAACCATCATGACCAGAGAAGCAAGAAAGCAAAGAAATGATACTGGAATAAAGAATAATACTTATAAAAAAAATTCTCCTCTTCAAAACAAAATTGAATGTTCTTATTGCAATAAATTTGGACATGAATAATCTGAATGCAGGAGAAAACTTCAGCCAAAAGAGCATATACCCTCAAACTCCAAGGTATGGAGAAAGAAGGACTTACAAGTTGAAAGTTGTGGCATAGATTTATTTGCAAAAGGGGAAGAAAATCAATGGTACATTGATAGTGGATGCTCAAAACACATGACAGGTGATAAAAATAAACTCCTTTCATACAATGCACTAGAGAAGGAAAATAATGTTACTTTTGGAAAAGACTCTCTTGCTGTCATTAAAGGAAAAGGTTATGTCTTTCTAAAAGAAAAAGTGAAGGCTAACAATGTTATGTATGTGGATGGATTAAAGCATAACTTGTTGTGTGTAAGTCAAATGTGTGATCAAGGAAATGAAGTTGTCTTTAGTTCAAAAGAATGTGTAGTACGTGAACTTGACACAGGAAAAACAGTAATAAAAGGAACTAGAACGCCAAGCAATCTGTATATATTGAAAGGTGGCCAAGAGCAATGCTACTTAGGTAAATCTACAGAAAATTTGTTATGGAATAGAAGATTGGGACATTTTAGCTTCTCTCAGATGAGCAGATTTAGCAGATTCAAAGCTGTTCGTGATCTTCCCAGCATCACTCTGCCTAAAAGTACCATATGAAAATCATGCCAATTTGGTAAGCAAACTAGGGTGCAATTCAATGCCAAAGAAGGACCAGCAAGTAAGCCTCTTGAACTTATTCATACTGATCTATGTGGTCCTGTAAAGAAAAATTCGCCCTGTGGAGAACAATATTATATTTTATTTATTGATGACTTCTCTAGAATGTGTTGGATCGGTTTACTGAAACATAAAGATGAAGCATTTGAAAAATTTAAGATCTTTAAAGCTTTGGTTGAAAATGAATTAGATCTAAAAATCAAAAGTCTTAGATTTGACCGAGGAGGAGAATATATATCAGATGAATTATTTGATTTATGTGAACATTATGGCATAAAAAGACATTTTTTCTGTAGCTGGAACCCCACAACAAAATGGTGTGACAGAAAGAATGAATAGAACAGTTCAACAGATGGATCGTGCTATGCTTGATGAATCTGGAACTCCCAATACCTTTTGGGGAGAAGCAGCTCATATTGCAGTAAATATTCTTAACAAGGCTCATGTTCGTGTGAACAGTGATAAAACTCCTTATGGGCTCTGGTATGGTAATCTTCCCACTGTAAAGCATTTTAGAGATTTTAGAAGCAAATGTTTTATCAAGAACAATGATGAAAAACTTGGTAAGTTTGAAGCTAGAGCAGATGAAGGAATATTTCTTGGTTACTCTTATATAAGTAAAGCTTATAAATGTTACAATAAAAGACTTCGAAATATTGTTGAATGTATTGATATTGTAATTGATGAGTCTCTCACAGCTCCTAAAAGGGAAATAACAACAATAAATGAAGATGATGATGATGTATATTTTCCCTCATCAAATAACAACAATATAAAAGGAGAACCCAATGAAGCACCAAAAGAAGATATATCTGAAAAGGCTCCATCTAGGTATGTTCAAAAGAATCATCCAGAATCTCAAATTTTGGGAGAAAAGGGATCAGGTGTCCAAACAAGAAGAACTCTTGTAGGATCCCCTAGCTATCCGGCATTCTTATCCACTATTGAACCACATAATGTAAATCAAGCTAATAAATATGAATGTTGTATTCAAGCCATGAATGAAGAGCTTGATCATATTGAAAAGAATCATACTTCGGAATTAGTTCCAAGACCTCATGATAAAAATTTTATTGGAACAAAATGGATATTAAAAAACAAGTTAAATGAAAATGGAGATGTTATTAGAAACAAAGCTAGACTTGTTTGTAAAGGGTATGCTCAACAAGAAGGTATAGACTTTGAAGAAACATTTGCTCATGTAGACAAACTAGAAGCAATAAGAAGGTTTCTTGCTTTTTCAAGTTTTCAACAATTCAAAGTTTATCAAATGGATGTAAAATCTGTTTTCCTAAATGGTGATCTAGAAGAAGTTTATATAGAACAACTAGAAGGATTCATTCTGGGAAATGATAAAAAACTTGTTTGCAAACTTAAAAATTCTTTATATGGTCTCAAACAGGCTCCTCGGGCATGGTACTATCGTCTTGACAAATATCTTCAACAACAAGGTTTCATAAAAGGATCTGCTAACAGTAACTTATACACAAAAATAGAGAATGATAAACTATTGATTATTGTTGTGTATGTTGATGACATTATTTTTGGAAGTAATGAAGAGTCCACGAGTCATAAATTTGCTTTTCTTATGCAACAAAAATTTGAAATGTCTTTACTTGGGGAACTAACATATTTTCTTGGCTTACAAGTGCAACAAGCAACAGATGGCATATTTCTATCACAAGAAAAATATCTCAAGCAAATTCTAAAGAAGTATGGGATGGAAGACTATGTTAGCCACCTATAAAATTTGTTATAGCAAAATGTGGCTAAGACTTTTTGAGCCTTCAAGGAACAAATTTTATCACTAAAAAGTGTTGTCTCTTGAAGACTCTTGAAGGCCTCATGCCTCTGTCCAAATCTTCACTGCTGTTCTCATTTTATACTCAGAAGTTCTGTTGATTTCATGAGAAGAAATTGCTGCAAAATCATCATTTTTCCCCTTCCTCCACTCAAAACTAGCCTTCATTTGCTCCCCTTTTTCTCCATAAAACTCCTCTATTTTTCATGATTCCTCTTCTTCCATTCGTGAAAATCCTCTTTACATAGTTTAAAACTCAATTTTAAACTATACCGAAACACCCAAATCCATTAAAAACTCTAAAAAATTTCATAAAAAACAAGTTTTTATTACTATGGACTTAAGCCCCCTTGGGCTAAGTCCTAACCACTTCCCCACCATACGCTTTGGGGCTAGAACTAAGCGCTAACCCTTTTCAGTGCTTATCGCATCGCAAAATTCCAATGGGTTGATTGAAAAGCCCGAGCCCGAGGCTCCGATTGTGATTAGCCCTTTGTTATAATGCCCCGGGCATATTGTATTTCACAAAGACCAAAGGCCCCGCAGTAGGGCGCCAACCTTTTCATATATATATATATATATATTCCGCCAGAAAAACCTTTGTGTTATTAAATTTTTGAGTTTTCATACGTTATAAAGGGTTTCCGCCCGTTCGCTTTAAAAAGCAATCCCCGACTGTTGATCTTGGGCCGATCAAATGGACAGCGCTCAATCGCATCGCCCTCCCCGATCGCTCAATCGCATCGCATTTTTTGATCAGTACATTTGTTTGTCCCCTCGGATCGGCCATCCCTCCGATTAATTACCCACCGTTGATTTGATCCTCAGATCAACGGTCATCGCTCAATCGCATCGCGAGTTTTCAGTGCTGTGCCATTTCTTTCCCCGCCGATTGAATGTCTCCGATTACATCCGGACCGTCCGTTTGATCTCATCTAACGGCCCACAAATCGCTCTGATTATTAACCCTTCCTCCACCCTTTTAGCCCCTCCGATTCACTCTCCGCCATCGATCTGATCTGCAGATCGACGGCCAGCGCTTAATCGCATCGGCGTTTCCTTGTACATCGGCGCCATTTAAGTTTTGCTGCTGATTGCGATCCTCCGATTGGATCTGGACCATCCACGTGTCCAGATCGGACGGTCCCAAATCATTCCCGTCTTATTCTTCCCCCTGCTCTTCTTTTTAACCTCTTCTACGCAGATCTCCACCGTTGGATGCTGCCATCCAACGGCTACGCTCCTCCCCACGCCCTCTGAAGCAGTTTTTCCCCAAATACGCAGGATTTTATAATATTTTCTATATTTTGCAGGTGTTTGATGGGTTTTCCATTATATAAAGGCCGAAGGCCGGGAATGACGATTCTCGTGCCTTCAATTCATAAAAGAGAACCATTCATGGGGCTCTACTCCACGTTTCGTCAATGTTTCATGAGGCATTGATGCCATATGAGCCCTACGCGGCCTGCACATCAACAAGACACTGTGTTACTAAATCACAAATTAAAAGAGTATCAGTGTTGAAGACAGAACACAACAGAACATAAAATTGAAGACAAATTTGGGGATTACGGCTAAGATTGATTATCAAAAGCCCAATCCTCCAAATTAAATCAGAGTTAAAGGAAATCATAATGATCTACAGACAGAAAGGCCTCCACCGCCACATCTGAGGCAAATTGATTCCTCTCAGCTACCACAAGTGCCACCTGTAGCCACAAGCATTCAAACAGAGGCCGAAGTTATTGAGCTAAATCATATATTCGCCTCAACGTAGCCAGAGAGTTACTTCTGCAAGGAATTTAATGCAAAAAATATCTGCAGAGTTACTCCAACATGACACAGAGCCTCAAAAGTCAACAAAAGCTCCCACCGAGCTTAATCTTAAAGTGTAAAACAGTTAATACAGACAGAACATCTGTAAACTTCTTCATCGAGCCCCTCAAAGGCCGAGAAGCCATTAAGACTGTATTAATTATCTTGGGAGATCTTTTATCGGATCTCACCTATAAATACTTCTGTAGAAGATGAGCAATTGTTGGTTGCAGAACTTTGAAATACAATTGAGCTTAAACTTCTGATTGTAAATAGTGTTCACTGGCCCTTGGAGCTCTTCTTGTGATAGATAAGTTAGGCTTAGATGAGTAGATGATTGTTAAACTAAAGCATTGAACTTAAAGCTGTAACTGGTTTGGAGCATCAATACAAACTGATTTATGGGATCCTGGTCTATGTTGATGGTGATGTTTTTTCTCATTGTAACTTGTCATTTTGTTTCTGTTTTCACTGTGTTTCATCTTCTCTTATAAAGAACATCATGCATAGAGTTAGGACCTACTGTATATTAATAACCTTCTCTGACTAAAAATCTTTATCTGAATGTTTTCTTCCAATCTGTGTTATTTGGGAATGATCTAATTCAGTTTAAGCATAGGAATGTTGGCGTTCCCTCGTCTTATTGCCTTAGCTTAATATTATTCTTGAATGTTATGTTCAAGATTAGTTAAGTAGAGATGAACTATGGAAGATATGGTGTGCCCTGGTCCTAGTTTTATCCCCAAAGGCTATCTGAATGTTTCCCTTGGAATGTGTTAAAAGCTAGCTAGTTTAGAAGTACTTACGAGATCTTAGGCCATTCTGTGTCATCTTTGTGTTTTTCTTGAAAGTAACCAAGTAAAGCAGAGCTAGGAGAGGATTTGTGGTGATCCCAGCCCGCTATTTTCTACTCCAAAAGTTGCCTTCAAGTTTCCCTTTGTTTTAAAATGTTTTCTATTGAAAGTGTATCAAAGGTTGGCTAGTTTAAAAGTACTTACCAGATCCTAGTTTACTTTCATGTTTTTCTCAAGTGTATGTCAAAAGATGGCTAGTTTAAAAGCACTTACCAGATCTTGGGCTGCTCTTCATTCTACATCTGTTTGATTCCCCTTCTTGTTGTATCATTTCATTCCATAAATCAAACTTCAAAGAGATCCTTAGACATAGATGACTTGCCCCATGGGCCACTCTTGCCTCTTGCTATTCCAATTAAACCCTATTATGACTCCATAGCCCAATGGACTAAAACCTGCAATTATCTATCTTTCCTGGCCAAAGTTGTTCTATTCGCTTGCAACTTCTCACCTTTGAAACTTTTTGCACTTAGAACTTTCCCCTCAAATAATAGTCATGCTCAACCATCCAAAAACAAAACAAACCCTTGGCCTTCATAACTAGCCTAATATCATTACCCCAAACTTCAAAGACAAATTCATCTTTGCACTTATTGGAGAGATCCCTCTCCGGATTCAGGAGGGCTAGATCCTATAATCCCAAAGTGGTTGAAATAATGTTACTTCTGCAGTTTTAGTCTCACCAATCTGCTAAAATTACAGATTCCTAACATTTCTGGCGACTCCGCTGGGGACTTTTTGAGTTCATAGTTGCTTGTCCAACTTTTATAAACTCTTTAGTTTTCCATACAACCACAGAAACTCAGAAAAAACCCAAAAATATTTCAGATTGGTATTCAATAAACATGGTGGTGGACCATTAAACCTTTTACCTCCTTAGGAGATAAAAAACTTCCACTTGGCGACTCCACAATCCTTAACAGACCTTAAGACTCCACTGGGAAGAACCTTTGTCATCATAATATCATTCAAACTCAGTTAGAGGACTGTAGGATTTAAATTTGTAAAACAGACTAGTTAACCTCTTAAAGATTGTGATATCTGGTTGAACTTTTCTTGTTTAGTTGGGTCTAAAAACACAGCATAGTGGCTCCTAGAAAAACTCATACTAGAGCCTACCCTGACCCAAACCCACCTGAGATAGTTGACAACCTGGAAAGTATCCTTAGGAAGTCTCCTAAGATTAAATTTTCAACTGTTGTCAGATCACCCTTGAGAGCTAATTCAATTCCTGAAAACCTTGCAGCTCTACAAGAAACACATGGTGGTGGAACCATAAAACTATTTACCTCCTTACGAGCTAACAATTTTCCACCTGGTGACTTCACACTCCATACTCTCAAAGACTCCACTGGAGGAAGAACATGAAAGATGGCCAGGCCTTATAGAAGGGTAGAACATATGGGTTGGATCTGGTTTAAAGAATTCATTGTTTTTGTCTATCACTATGTTCTGTCCTGCTTTAAGCCTAATTAAGTATACAAAGATGAAACCCACATTGAGTATGGGAAAGAACTCAGACCTTAGTCTTCAGACCCTGAGCAGACCTGTACTCCCATGAAAAATCTGGTGGGACAAGAGCCTCATTTATATCTCCCACTCCTAAAGAAGCTTCACACAGCCATGAGCCTCCTGTCACACTACCCACACCCACAAAGGTCATAGAAAGATATAAGCCTCTGGTTTTACCTCTTATCTTCCAGCCCCTTCCTGCAGAACTTATAGATAAGCTGCCCTCTTTTAATGGAGAAAATTCAAAAATCATTGTTGACCAGCATGTCCAAAAGCTCGAGGATGTACTTGACTTATATGAAATAGAAGAAGATGATGTGCGTATTAAAATGTTCGCCTTGTCATTACAAGGAAATGCAAAGAGTTGGTTTAAAAACCTTCCAGCCGCAAGCATCTTCAGCTTTCATCAATTTGCTCGAGTTTTCCTTGATAGATGGGCAGTCCCGGTAAATGTCTTCCTCATCCTAGAAGAATATCAGAATTTGAGAAGACAGCCGGCAGAGACAGTACAAGAGTTTTCAGCCAGGTTCAATAAGGTGTACAACGCGATACCTTATGATGTAAAACCACCTTTGAGATGGGCTCTACTGCACTATCCTAGTTCTTTTGAACCCGAGGTGGAATTCTATTTAAGAGAAAGAGAGCCTTCGAGCCTGGAGGAAATTCAGAGCATAACATTTGTTGTCGAATACAACATAAAGTGCAAGGAGGAAGGATTGAAAGCAGCAGAGAAAGAATGGGCGGAGCGATTAGCGCAGATCTCTTTAAAGAACAAGTTGGAAAGATTGATAGAGACTGTTGATGCCCTGCTGAACATAGAAGAAGAAGAACACGAGTTTAAAACTAGAAATGATGATAACAAGAGACCTACACCTTGTCCTCAAGAAAAACAAGCCAGACCGCTGCAAGACCTGTAGTACATGAAAAGCATGTATGATGAACAATACGTTTAATCAGAAGACAAACTTGCAGATTATTTCGAGGAAAGACTTGCTGAGATTCCAAAAGGTTTGATGGGTAACGTTGCTTATAATTATGATTTATCTAATAATAATCTGTCTGATGATGGGTTTTTCCAAAGGGAAGCCGAGCTTACACGGCCATCATCGGTCGATTCAGGGGAGGAGGATCGTGACCATCAACTCCAAGAAAATGATGAGCCAATGCAGGCCATCTATGATACTGATGAAGAAAGCGTTGAAAGCATGATAGCAGATGAAGATTCATTGAATCTTCACTCTGTTATATATCAAATCATCAGTAATAATTTCAAAGAAGATGGAAGCCAGCAACTCTTCAGCGCAGAGGACAAGGAAGAAAGACATGAAGAAAATCTTGAGCAAGATGAATATCCAGAGCCTTCACCTGAAAGGGTCAAGTTAATCAAAGCAACCCCTGCTCAAGAATATATTAATTTTTTCACAGAGTTCAGTTCACTCCAACAGAACCGGTTAGGGTCAGAAGAGGACAGCCCTGCCATATATGATGAGCCCTCCAGTTCAGGCTGCAGTGAAGATGAGGGAGACCTTCTTTCCCATAGACATCTCTGTCTTGATCCAGTGGAAGAAGAGGTATTCCTGGTTGATGCTCATATGCCAAATACTCTCAGCCAGGAAAGAGAGGAGTGCGATTACAAAGGCCACACTGCAGATGTAGAGATTGAAACTGCCCGGGATACAGACAGCCTACCAGCCATGGCAGGCCTTAAAGAAGAAAGTTTATATCATGTTCTGATTGATCCTGTGGCAGAATACATGGAGGCCCTGATTGGCTTAGCCCCTCAAGCATTAATCCTTTGCAAAAGAAAAATACATCAGAAATGGTCACCACTGCTGGTGGCCTCAGTTTTGAAGATCCACACGCAGAGCACCCTATGGTTGTCTCTGATCAGCAGTCAATTCTTCTCCCCTTTTTTACTATTGCTTGACTGGCTGCATTGGCATTATTGTATCACCTAAAAAATGTAAATATTCCAAGTTAGATTAGGTTAGATAGGAATGTCAATAAAGCTCAGTTCAGAGCATGTAGTTAGTGGTTGTTTTCTGCTTTGAAGAAAAATCAAAAATTAAAAAATACAAAAACAATGAAAGAAAGAAAGAGGGCAGATTGTGAAAACAAGAAAGGTATAGCCCCATACCAAAAAAGAGAAACAAAATCTGAAAGTGTGCAAGCTTAAATTCCACTCCTAAAAGCACACTTCTAGTTAGTCATACTGCCTAATCTTGACTAATTAGCTTTAAATTTTCTGCTGATAGGATAGTGAATTCGATTTGCCAAAATTTTTAATCTTGGCTTATCAGTAGATAAATTAGGATAGAAATTAAGGGTTCAAACATGCTCAAAATCTGAACCTAAGTTTCCAAAGAGAGATGACTCAAATATGTTCTATTTTCTTGATTCAGAAACAAAGATAAACTGGTTCTAAACAGCTCAAACAAGAGTCAAATCAGAGTTGTAAAGGATGAAGGAAGTGCTTGAATTTTCAGATCCTAAGCCTTCCATTTTGTTTTAAATTTTCTGCGAAATAAGATCTATGTGCAGCTTGTTTTTTATGCCATAGACCAGCATTAAGTTAGACTGTTTAATCTTGACTTGTATGCTTTTAAATTTCTGTTGTAGAATTTAGAGAATAAAATCTGTTAGACTGTTTAATCCTAACAGATTGATAGAATAGGTAGAGAATCATATGGGCTTAACTGTTTAATCTGAGTCCATGGAGAAATAAGGAGTAGAAATAGATTAGATTTCCTGCTTTCAAAAGAATAAAATGTTGTAAAAGAGTTTGCCAATCCAAGTGCATCAGCCAGAAAAATATACTGAATGATGGGCATCATTATGAAAGTTTGTAGTGATGAATCCATTGTTTCTGGTACTAAATATGTTTCAAGGAAGATCATCACATTAGGAAGGGAATTATCTGGATGAGGGATAGGTCAGCCTCCCAGAGAACACAATGGATGTGGCACAGGTCAGCCTTCCAAAAGATGCAAGTCTGAAGTTCTTGGTGCCTTAAAGAAGGCACCATCCCAGAAAAGTGGAGCCAGCACATTGTACATAAAATTTGTTATGAAAGGTGGCTAGACTTTTCTGACCTTCAAGACAATTTGTCATAAGATAGTGTTGGCTCTTGAAGACTCTAGAAGGAAGGCCTCATGCCTCTGTCCAAATCTTCACTGCTGTTCCCATTTTATACTCAGAAGTTCTGCTGATTTCATGAGAAGAAACTGCTGCAAAATCATCATTTTTCCCCTTCCTCCACTCAAAACTAAGCTTCATTTGCTCCCCTTTTTCTCCATAAAACTCCTCTATTTTTCATGATTCCTCTTCTTCCATTCGTGAAATTCCTCTTTACATAGTTTAAAACTCATTTTTAAACTATACCAAAACCCCCAAATCCATTGAAAACTCTGAAAATTTTCATAAAAAACAAGTTTTTATTACTATGGACTTAAGCCCCTTTGGGCTAAGTCCTAACCACTTCCCCACCATACGCTTTGGGGCTGGAACAAAGAGCTAACCCTTTTCAGCGCTTATCGCATTGCAAAATTCCAATGGGTTGATTGAAAAGCCCGAGCCCGAGGCTTCGATTGCGATTAGCCCTTTGTTATAATGCCCCGGGCATATTGTATTTCACAAAGACCAAAGGCCCCGCAGTCGGGCGCCAGCCTTTTCATATATATATATTCCACCAGCAAAACCTTTTTGTTATTAAATTTTTGAGTTTTCATACGTTATAAAGGGTTTCCGCCCGTTCTCTTTAAAAAGCAATCCCTGACCGTTGATCTTGGGCCGATCAAACGGACAGCGCTCAATCGCATCGCATTTTTCGATCAGTACATTTGTTTGTCCCCTCCGATCAGCCATCCCTCCGATTCACTCTCCGGACCATTCGTTTGATCTAATCCTCAGATCAACGGTCATCGCTCAATCGCATCGCGAGTTTTCAGTGCTGTACCATTTCTTTCCCCGCCGATTGAATGTCTCTGATTGCATCCAGACCATCCGTTTGATATCATCTAACGGCCCACAAATCACTCTAATTATTAACCCTTCCTCCGCCCTTTTAACCCCTCCGATTCACTCTCCGTCATCGATCTGATCTGCAGATTGACGGCCAGCGCTTAATCGCATCGGCGTTTCCCTATACATCGGCGCCATTTAAGTTTTGCCGCCGATTGCGATCCTCCGATTGGATCTGGACCATCCACGTGTCCAGATCGGACGGTCCCAAATCATTCCCGTCTTATTCTTCCCCCTGCTCTCCTTTTTAACCTCTTCTACGCAGATCTCCACCGTTGGATGCTGCCATCCAATGGCTACGCTCCTCCCCACGCCCTCTGAAGCAGTTTTTCCCCAAATACGCAGGATTTTATAATATTTTCTGTATTTTGCAGGTGTTTGATGGGTTTTCCATTATATAAAGGCCGAAGGCCAGGAATGACGATTCCCGTGCCTTCAATTCATAAAAGAGAACCATTCACGGGGCTCTACTCAACGTTTCGTCAATGTTTCGTGAGGCATTGATGCCATATGAGCCCTACGCGGCCTGCACATCAACAAGACACTGTGTTATTAAATCACAAATTAAAAGAGTATCAGTGTTGAAGACAGAACACAACAGAACATAAAATTGAAGACAAATTTGGGGATTACGGCTAAGATTGATTATCAAAAGCCCAATCCTCCAAATTAAATCAGAGTTAAAGGAAATCATAATGATCTACAGACAGAAAGGCCTCCACCGCCACATCTGAGGCAAATTGATTCCTCTCAGCTACCACAAGTGCCACTTGTAGCCACAAGCATTCAAACAGAGGCCGAAGTTATTGAGCTAAATCAGATATTCGCCTCCATATGACAGTTATACATGAGAATTTAATGCAAAAATATCTGCGAGTTACTCCCAACATGACACGGAGCCTCGAAAGTCATGAAAACCATGAAGCTTAATCTTAGGGTGTAAAATAGTTAATACGAACCGAAACATCAGCAAACTTCTTCATCGAGCCTCAGGCCGAGAAGCCATTAGAAGCTGTGGCTAAATTATCTTGGGAGATCTTTTATCGGATCTCACCTATAAATACTTCTGTAGAAGATGAGCAATTGTTGGTTGCAGAACTTTGAAATACAATTGAGCTTAAACTTCTGATTGTAAATAGTGTTCACTGGCCCTTGGAGCTCTTCTTGTGATAGATAAGTTAGGCTTAGATGAGTAGATGATTGTTAAACTAAAGCATTGAACTTAAAGCTGTAACTGGTTTGGAGCATCAATACAAACTGATTTATGGGATCCTGGTCTATGTTGATGGTGATGTTTTTTCTCATTGTAACTTGTCATTTTGTTTCTGTTTTCACTGTGTTTCATCTTCTCTTATAAAGAACATCATGCATAGAGTTAGGACCTACTGTATATTAATAACCTTCTCTGACTAAAAATCTTTATCTGAATGTTTTCTTCCAATCTGTGTTATTTGGGAATGATCTAATTCAGTTTAAGCATAGGAATGTTGGCGTTCCCTCGTCTTATTGCCTTAGCTTAATATTATTCTTGAATGTTATGTTCAAGATTAGTTAAGTAGAGATGAACTATGGAAGATATGGTGTGCCCTGGTCCTAGTTTTATCCCCAAAGGCTATCTGAATGTTTCCCTTGGAATGTGTTAAAAGCTAGCTAGTTTAGAAGTACTTACGAGATCTTAGGCCATTCTGTGTCATCTTTGTGTTTTTCTTGAAAGTAACCAAGTAAAGCAGAGCTAGGAGAGGATTTGTGGTGATCCCAGCCCGCTATTTTCTACTCCAAAAGTTGCCTTCAAGTTTCCCTTTGTTTTAAAATGTTTTCTATTGAAAGTGTATCAAAGGTTGGCTAGTTTAAAAGTACTTACCAGATCCTAGTTTACTTTCATGTTTTTCTCAAGTGTATGTCAAAAGATGGCTAGTTTAAAAGCACTTACCAGATCTTGGGCTGCTCTTCATTCTACATCTGTTTGATTCCCCTTCTTGTTGTATCATTTCATTCCATAAATCAAACTTCAAAGAGATCCTTAGACATAGATGACTTGCCCCATGGGCCACTCTTGCCTCTTGCTATTCCAATTAAACCCTATTATGACTCCATAGCCCAATGGACTAAAACCTGCAATTATCTATCTTTCCTGGCCAAAGTTGTTCTATTCGCTTGCAACTTCTCACCTTTGAAACTTTTTGCACTTAGAACTTTCCCCTCAAATAATAATCATGCTCAACCATCCAAAAACAAAACAAACCCTTGGCCTTCATAACTAGCCTAATATCATTACCCCAAACTTCAAAGACAAATTCATCTTTGCACTTATTGGAGAGATCCCTCTCCGGATTCAGGAGGGCTAGATCCTAGAATCCCAAAGTGGTTGAAATAATGTTGCTTCTGCAGTTTTAGTCTCACCAATCTGCTAAAATTACAGATTCCTAACAGACTACAAACCTGTGAGTACTCAAATGGTAACTGGATGTAACCTCAGTTCTCAGGATGATTCTCCCATGGTGAATCAACCAGAGTGTAGGTCCATGATTGGAAGTCTACTTTATCTAACCGGGACAAGACCAGACATTATGCATGCAGTTGGGATTGTTGGATGATTCCAAGCTAGTCCAAAAGAGTCTCACCTTCAGACTATAAAAATAATATTCAAATATCTACAAGGTACTCAAGACTTTGGTCTATGGTATCTAAAGAATGTTGATCTCGCTCTTCATGCTTACACAGATGCGGATTGGGCTGGAAATGTTGATGATCGAAAAAGCACTAGTGGTGGTGCATTCTATATGGGGCCTTGATTAGTCTCTTGGTTCATCAAGAAACAAATTTTTATTGCCTTATCTACAATAGAAGAAAAATATGTGGTTGCCGCATCATGCTGCACACAACTTCTTTGGATGATGCAGATATTACAAGATATTCAAATCAAATGTTCTCATCCCATCTCCATTCTATGTGATAATAAAAGTGCCATTAGTATCTTGAAAAATCTTGTTATGCATTCCAAGACCAAGAACATTCCTATCAAGTATCATCCTATGTGAACAAGTGCTTGAACAAAAGGTTAAATTGGAGTATGTTCCCTCGAAAGAACAAGTTGCAAATATATTTACTAAACCTCTTCCCAGGGAAGCATTCAAATATCTCAGACAGAATCTAGGAATTATCTCTGCCTCTATTATCAATTCTGCTTAAATATCAGAAGATTAAATTTCGGTATGTTGGTTGCATAAAGGCAAATCACGTATATACGCAAGTTTCTGTGTATAAAACCGCGTATGGTTTTGCTGACATAAATTCTATGGGTCAACCTTCAGAACAGTCTATGGTATTGTTTGGTAATCTTTGTTTTTGTTCCAGTATTCATTTCATTATACCTTTCTTTGATATTTATCTACTTGATGAAGATTCTTTGATGAATTGGCTGTTGAAGGTGTTCAGGATGCACAAGTTTAGGGGGAGCACCTGCCTTGATTGAAAAATATGCATTGTTGGCATTCTGTTTGGTTGTTGTGTTATGATCTCCTATTTGAGATTCTTTTGTCTTGGCTATAAAAATTCATATCTGTAATTTGATGAAAAGGTCATGATGAGACCAATGATGTAAAATTGTTATATTCAGTCATGTAAGGAATTGTTCAAATATGTAATTACACTTGGTTGGATCATTGATGTAAGTATGAGTCATTGGTGATAGGAAAGGTTATAATTGGTTGAGTTGTAGATTCATGTACTTCATTGAAAAATATGTCTAAAGATTCAACATGAACTCATGGGGAGCATGGTAATTTTTGTGCACATTAGATCTACAGAGCTCTTCTTTCTTCAAGGGAAGAGAAACCTTGTTTTGGTAGTGATCCGCCCTTTTCCCTTGATGTCAAAGGGGGAGAGTATCTTGGTGTTTGAATAATTGCTTGAAAAGTGGTTATGATTAATGTATCTATCTGTTGAGGTGATCAAACACCATCATGGTTTCCATCAAGTCCAAAGGGGGTGATTGTTGGCAATATGATGTAATATGTTATCCTTGATGGCAACCTACTTAATGAAGTTGTCCCTGATGGAATCCTACTTGATGAGTTGTCCTTGATAAAAATATGATATGAAAATGATGTATCTATTGGTCAGTTTAGATGTGGTAGAATCCAGTTAGGATCAGATAAATGATAAATATAATATGTCACAGTGTATAGGCAGGTTTGATGAAGAGAAGTAGTGTATACACGCGAGTTATGAAGAAGCCAAGTCGCGTATTCCTTTTGTGCTCTAAAATATTGATACCAGGGGGAATTACCATGGTATTAGCCCACAGTATTGAGTGTTGTATTATCTATTTGATTTCATCCAAGAATACCACCAACAGTTGTATCGTTTTGGCTCATGGTATTGGTAAAGGCTAAATCTATATAAGGAGAAGAAAATCATAGTGCAAGGTGTGTGCACGTGTAAGGGCTATTACTGAATACTTCTCTCTGAAGCATATATGCATGGGATGAACTCTATTTTATTGGCTGATCTAAATCTATGATGCACCCTTGGATACAATGATGGATCAGGATCTCTAGACCTGAAATGACTATGTACTTGCATGATCTAATTATGAGATGTTTGGATCGGTGAATTGGCACATGTTTGTTGAAATGAAGTAAAGAAATATGGATAAGTTTATAGATCTGCATCTTTCTGCAGTAATAACATTTACATATCTATATGTTAGTTCATCACAGTGAAAACACGTATACACGCGGCTTTGTCTCTGATAAAGCACGTATGGAAGTCAAGGTTTTCTAAAGCTTGTTGAAGAGGTTATCTATTTAATGCTGCTGTATTTCTGCTATATTTCTGTTGCCTGTGAATGAAGTCTTCATGTAGATCTGGGTTGTTTGAATATTGTATATGCTGCTAAGTTGAATATGTACAAATCTGATCAATGAGTGATTAAGTATAATGCTAACTGAATAAGTGTTCTGCAAATCTGAAAATAAATCTGACTGAAAGCCTCATATCTTGTTCTAAAACTGATCATATTATGGAAGATCAATATTCTCAGATCTATATGCAGGTTGGTGTGAAGGAAAGCGCGTATACACGTGGGCTCAATAAAGTGAAGTATCGTATGCATTTTAAGATAATGAATGATCAGGGTTGAGATTGTTTCTACATGCTAATTCTGAAATCTGGATTTATTACTGTGTTCTGGTTATAGTGATATCACTGTTCTGATTGAAGTATGGGTTAAGTTTATTGGTGTTGATATATTATGAAGTGTTGTGTTGAAGCTGTCGGATCCAGTGTGAAAATTGATGAAACGTGGTCTGTAGTGGTTCTGAGGGTTGAAGCCTTCAGTATGGAAGTAGAACCTTCCTGCCAGTAGAAGCTGGTGTTCTAATCAGGGGGTTGAAGCTCCCTACCAGTAGTGGCTGGTAAACGAGATCAAGGGGTTGGAGCTCCCTTCTAGTGGCAACTAGAAAACAAGAGAAGGTTGCAACCTTCTGCAAGTAGATGCCTGCGTACTAATATGAGTCTGCATTACCACAATATTGTAATAATTTTTCCATATATTAAATATTGAAGACAAAGATGACAATAGCGGTGGTTTTCTCCCAAATTGGGTTTCCACCTTAAATCCTAGTGTTCATGTGTATTTCTTATGTGTGATGATTTCTGTTTTTACTACACATGATTCCTGCTTACTAAACATCTGATGAATGAATGATGCACTGGTCTAAGTAAATAATTATCTGTATAATAAGATCTTCATGCATACACAATTTTGTTTAAAGATAGTCGCGTGTATACACTAATTGGATTCATTAAAGTCGCGTATAGAAATCAGTAAATAAAAAGTAAAAGTTTACAGTGAGTTACAAATACTAATTCACCCCCCCCCTCTCATTATTTTTCCCAACAGCCCTGTTGGAGTGTGTTTGGTGTACGTATGTACGAAATCACACCAACTTAAGGGGTGTGGTCTACCCACTTAATTTATTGGTAACAAGTAGAAAAAGAAGTGGAGTCAAGCAAGTTAGTGGAACAAGCTATAATAATAAGCACACTAGATAGAGAAATAACATGCACATATAAACTAAAACTAAAAAAAATAAACAAGAGCTCTGAAAAGAGTCAAACAACAACAATAATACGAACGGTGGCTCTAGGCCCCTCTTATTGAGCGTTGGTATTAATAAGAGTGAAACTTTACCCTCGAACATCGTTATCGATGAACTCCTTCAATCCATTATCTTCAAGCACCACCTCCATCCTGTCCTTCCAAGCTATGTAGTTCAAGCTACCCTCAAGGGCATACTCCAACCGCAACCCATTGAAAGACATTTCAATGAATACTCAACTGTCGCACCAAGAAATTTCTGCAACAAATTCAAATTTTCCACCAGCACAAAAACTCAGCACCGCTTCATGTTTGCTATCTCCTGTGATTAACGCTGCTCTGATACCATGTAGAAATTTATTAATACTGATAGTATTAACGGAATCTTTTGATATAACAAGTTAATCTTATATTAAATACAAAATCCTTCCACTTAATTCTTTGTGAAAATTAAATCGCCAATTGCAAAACAAATATGAAGAAAATCAATCGCACATAAACACAGTTGTTTAATGGGAAAGCTTAAAGCTAAAAACCCAACTAGCATATATTATGTATATCAATGGATCATGTAATAATCTCATACAAATCTCAGTACATCAAGATCCCAGTACAATCAACAATCATTACACACTGTCATGCAGAAATTTGCATATCTATGCACCAATTTCTTACCTCCTGATAGCCTGCCTCCACTGCGCAATCCCTGCTGAAGAAGACCCCTGAATGAATTCAAATTGGCCTTGCTTTGACTGCACAATCCTCATTGGCATCTCCAATGTGTGTTATATGCATTGAATGCATCACTATAGTCACAACAGATAGTCCATCTCACCCTTTCACCTATCTCTCCACTAGGTCTCCACTGGAACTGACATGAAAGTAGTTAACTACTGTATTTATTCAGTTGCAAGTGAGTCTCTAGTTATGAATTAATTAAATAATTAATTCACTAAACTCTCACTAGTGTATCTTCAGTTAGAACTAGATACAACTAGCACAACTGAGTTAAACTGAATAACAACTCCCATAACTACTCTTCCAACTCTGTCACAACTTTGCCACTTCAGTTCTAACTGAGTCCTCCATGCATGAGTCACCAACCACCCTAGGAATTGCGTAATTCCTTCAGCCCACTGATTTTCCAAATCTGTTCACTAAAATAAAGTGCTCTAAGAGAATAAGTTGATATTTATTGTCGGATTATTATTAAGGGCTAATAATAATCGACATGCATCTATTTGTAGATTGAAGATCTATAAATAGACTTCGCCCAATATTCTAAAAATAGGATCTCATATATTTTTCACATTTGATCAACCATATACAAATAGCATCCTGCAACTTATAGAATATGCTCACCATGTCTAAAAATAGACATACACCTAAAAATAGCCAGCGGGCCCCATTTAGTGAAGGTGCTTAATTTTCACTAAGCTCATCATCTTGTTGAATTTCAACACTCCCTATCAAAAAGATAGGGATTATCCTTCACCCCGATCCTACCTCTATGGTATTCAAATTTGATCCTAGTGAGTGCCTTCGTTAGAATATTTGCATCCTGATCTTCCGTAGGAATGTACTGAAGCAACATGATCTTCCGCTGCACACAATCTCTGATATGATGATACTGAATATCTATATTTTTAGATCTATCATGAAACACAAGATTAATTGAGATTTTAATGCAACTCTGATTATCACAATGTATCACTGTAGGATCTAAATGAGAACCAAACAAACCAACCAGGATCTTCCTCATCCAAATAGCCTCACATGCAGCTTGACTTGCTACCATGTATTCTGCTTCCGCTGAATTGAGTGCCACAAATATTTGTTTCCTATTGTACCAATAAACTGTTATAGATTCGATAATGAAAACCCCTCCTGATGTGCTCTTTCTTTCCATTGGGTTGCCTACCCAATCTGCATCCGTGAAGCCATGCAACTTCACCTCATCCATCTATTTGTACCGTAATCCATACTGAAATGTGTACCTGAGATACCTCAGGACATGCTTTCCTGCCTTCCAAAAGATCTTGGTAAGCTTAACCATCGTTTGACTATGTTGGTTCACTGCATAGCATATGTCTAGTCTTGTATTAACTAAATACATGAGCGAACCCACCAACTATCGATAAACAGTGGCATCCACCACCTCTGCCAATGTAGCATCCTCTTTCCTCCAATTTCCTAGAAGAGGAGTATCCATGGGCTTACAGTCCTCCATGTGAAACTTACCAAGTATCTCCCGACCATACTTGCCTTGAGACACAAACAGTTCACCTTCTCGCTACCATATTTCCAATCCAAGGAAATAGTAAAGGAGGCCCATATCCTTCATCTCAAACTCCTTTGCAATATCTGCCTTGCATGAGTGTATCAACTGCTCATCACCTGTTAGTATTAAATCATCAACATAAAGAACAATGATTAAAATCTTACCCTCCACCACAATTTGGTACAGGTTTGCATCTACCTCACTCTTGGTGAAGCTAAGTCCAGTGAAATAGTTGTCGATCTGTGTACCAAGCACGAGGTGCTTGCTTCAGCCCATACAACGCTCCTTTGAGTTTGCACACATGCGACTCGCTGCTGAAGATCTCAAATCCTTGAAGCTGCTCAATGTACACTTCTTCCTCAATTATCCCACTAAGGAACGCATTCTTCACATCCATCTGATGAATGTGCCAACCCATCTGCACTAAGAGAGCAAGGATGGTCCTTATGGAAGAATACCATGCGACAGGTGCAAAGTTTTCTTCATAATCAATCCCCTCGATCTGTGAGAAGCACCGGGCAACAAATCTTGCCTTATACTTCTTCGCGCTCCCATCAGCAGCTTGATTTACCTTGTAGATCCATCTTGAACCTACCACTGATTTACCAACCATCCTTGGAACAATCTCCGAAGCATTGTTTTGACAATGGAGTCATACTCCTCCACCATGGCATCTACCCATGTGGGCTCCTACGTTGCTTATTCAAAAGAAGATGGCTCTATCACGATACACTTGCTTATGAGAGCCATGTATCCATTGAATCGGTCAGGTGACTGTCTCTGTCTGCGCTATGATGTAGGGACTCCTACATTCTGTGTCGCATCAAGCTTCAACCTCTTAGCTTTTATGGTACACCTTCTGCATGTTCTGATGTTTAGTTCTGCATGAGTGGACTCCTCTACTCCATGAATCTCCTCCTGTGGCTGATCCACATCTAGAGGCTCATCTTTGGGAACAAGAAATTCCTCCTCTGCATGCAAGTGTATCTCACTTTCAAGCTACAACTTCATGACTTTCTCCTCATTGAATTGTATATCCTGTCGCACCACAGTCATCCGACTGTTTGGCAAATACACACAATAATTATGGGGTGTTTTTGTGTACCCCAAAAATATCCCAACTTCTGCAGTCGACTCCAGCTTCTTCCTAGCGTCCTTTGTCACGTGAATGTAAAAAGATGAGCCAAAAATATTCAAATGAGAAATATCAGGCTTCTTACCAGTAAAAGCTTCTTCAGGTGTACTCATGCCAAGTACTCTATGAGGACAACGGTTTTGCACATAAACTGCAGTGTTGCATGCTTCCACCCACAAGTGCATTGGTAGGCCTTGGTCATGCAGAACAGCTCATGCAGCACCCACGATCGTTCTGTTATTTCTCTCCACGACCCAATTCTACTGTGGGTTATGAGGCGCTATGAGTTCTCTTCAAATTCCTTCTTTGCTACAGAATTATTTGACTTCGTTCGAGATATATTCACCACCATTATTGCTCCGTGGAGCCTTCACTTGCTTCCCCGACTCCTTCTCCACCAATGCTTTAAACTCATAGAACTTTGATAATGTTTCACTCTTCTTCTGCATGAAGAAGATCCAGCATCTACGAGAATAGTCATCAACAAATATAACATAATACCTGTGTTTTTTTGTTGAAGCAACCGTGAAAGGTCCACACACGTCTGAGTTAATTCTCTCCAGGATTACCGAAGCACAGTTCTCCTTCTCATGAAAGGTGGTCTTCACAAACTTACCCATAGTGCATCCCTTGCACTGATCTGACTGTGCAAGCGTACCCTTAGGAAGTCCAGTAGAAATCTGTTGCAAAATATTCAAGGCGCCATGGTGAAGATGGCCCAATCTCCTGTGCCATAATTCGCCCTAATCCCGGCTTACCACTTCTTCTGCTTTTCCCATCATTGCAGTGCAACCATCTACCTCCGGCTTGTAGAGATTCTGAACTCGAATCCCTATCCTCTTGGTTTGAACCGTTGTTTTATGTCGTGGGAAATATTTTCCCTCGCTGAAAACAACGTCATAACCTCTATCCTCCAACATAGCGATCAAGACCAAGTTCTTCTTTGGACCTGGAACATGCATAACATATTTCAACAGAAATGGTTTACCTGACTCCCTCTCAAAGGTAATGGTTCCAATGCCAGTCGCATTGTATCTACCATCATCGCTCATCTCCATATGCATTTGGAGATCCTTCTCCTCCAAGTCACTAAACACTCCTTGTCTCCCGTCATATGGAAGGAAGCAGCACTATCAAGATACCACACCGATCCCATTGTGCTTGAAACCAAGCATGCGATCAAGGAGAAATCAAGTTCAAATTGTGAGGCTAAGGCCTCACCCACTGCAGCTCTAACATCCTTCTTATTCTTCTTTTTCTGTGGGAAGTTAGTGGCGAGATGCCCATTTTCGTGACAGTGAAAACACTTCACCTTGGACAAATCCAGCTTCTTGCCTTTAGCCTCAGACTTTGGATGGGATTTCTTCCCCTTCCCTTTCCTTGATTTGACAGCCAAAGTGAAATTATCTTCATCATCGTTCTTTGATGAATAGCCATCCTTGGTATTTCGCCTTATCTCCTCCTGCACAAGATCTGACCAAAGTCGCTCCCAATCTGGCAGTTTCTCCCGTCCATTGATAGAGTCTTCGTAGTTGTGCCAACTCTTCGGAAGCCCAAGGAGAGCCAAGCTCAGCAAGTCATCATTCACTGCTATTATTCCCACACTCCCCAACTCATACCTACATTGGACAAACTTCGTGAGATATTTTAGAATATTGTCGCCCTTCTCCATTTTAATTTTTCTGAGCTTATATTTCAGCGCCAACTTCCTATGGTCGATGCTGCGTTGGAAAAGATCTATCAAAACCTTCCACATCGACAATGGAGTGGATTTACCGTGAAGGCTTGACACAATATGGTCTTTCACACCTTCCAAGAGAATTATTCTTTTCTTCGCTACCTTCTTTTGCCATGCGTCAAGTAATGCAGCATTGCTAGAAGTAGGCTTAGGAACATCGCTATAGATGAACTCCTTCATTCCATTATCTTCAAGCATCGCCCCCATCCTATCCTTCCAGGCTATGTAGTTCGAGCTACCCTCAAGGGCATACTCCAACCGCAACCCATTGAAATACATTTCAATGAATACTCAATTGTCGCACCAAGAAATTTCTGCAGCAAATTCGAATTGTCCACCAGCACAAAAACTCAGCACTGCTTCAAGTTTGCAATCTCCAGTGATTAACACTACTCTAATACCATGTAGAAATTTATTAATACTGATAGCATTACTGGACTCTCCTGATCTAACAAGTTAATCTTATGTTAAATATAGAATCCTTCCACTTAATTCTTTGCGGAATTAAATCACCAATTGCAAAACACATATGAAGAAAATCAATCGCACATAAACACAGTTGTTTAACAGGAAATATTAAAGCTAAAAACCCCAACTATCATATATTATGTATATCAATGGATCATGTAATAATCTCATACAAATATTAGTACATCAAGCTCTCAGTACAATCAAGAATCATTACACACTGTCATGCATAAATTTGCATATCTAGCACAAATTTCTTGCCTCCTGACAGCCTGCCTCCACTGCACAATCCATGTTGAAGAAGACCCGTGAATGAATTCGAATTGGCCTTGCCTTGACTGCGCAATCCTCATTGTCATCTCCAATGTGTGTCATATGCATTGAATGCATCACTATAGTCACAACATATAGTCCATCTCACCCTTTCACCTATCTCTCCACTGGGTCTCCACTGGAACTGACATGCAAGTAGTAATTGTTGTATTTGTTCAGTTGCAAGAGAGTCTTTGGTTATGAATTAGTTAAATAATTAATTCACTAAACTCTCACTAGTGTATCTTCAATTAGAACTAGATACAACTAGCACAACTAAGTTTAGCTCACTTAACTGAGTTAAACTGAATAACAACTCGCATAACTACTCTTCCAACTATGTCACAACTTTTCCACTTAAGTTCTAACTGAGTCCTCCATGCATGAGTCACCAACCACCCTAGGAATTGCATAATTCCTTCAGCCCACTGATTTGCCAAATATGTTCACTAAAATAAAGTGCTCCAAGAGAATAAGTTGATATTTATTATCGGATTATTATTAAGGGCTAATAATAATCGACATGCATCTATTTTTAGATTGAAGATCTATAAATAGACTTTGCCCAATATTATAAAAATATAATCTCATCTATTTTTCACATTTGACCAACCATCTACAAATAGCATCCTGCAACCTATAGAATATGCTCACCATGTATAAAAATAGACATACACCTAAAAATAGCCTACGGGCCCCACTTAGTGAAGGTGCTTAATTTTCACTAAGCTCATCATCTTGTTGAATCTCAACAACTCAGAGATTTGATATCTGCAGTTCTGGACACCTCCCGAAAAGGAGTTTCCCTCCCCAAGTGGAGCCACTGTTAGTCATCAGTAATTTTTGCTATTTGTAGATGACTAAATATTTTCCCTAGATTTCTAAAAACAAGATTCCTGAATATTGTGAGTTTTAGAAATCTCACTGCCTTCATTATCCTTATAACAAATTTTTTCACTATTTTACTACTCTGCCATTCCCTAGTTAGAATACCACTCCTAAAAAGACCCTAATGAGCTCATTCCACTCATCTTTATCCTATTTTCCCACTCATAACCTCAACACTCTGTTTTGCCTCTGTCTAACCCCTCCACTTTCCATCTAGGATTGCCAAACAGCCTGCTCTTTCTCATGTTCACCAGGTGCCTCAAGCATTGATGGTCTCAAAACTATCTATGTAGGCTCTTTAGATAAATCAAGTACATTGGATTTTGGATCTTCAATACATCAATTTGTCAAAAACTTTATTTTTTACACCTGAAGACCCTAAGCCAAGTTTTCAGTCAAAGGAGCTTTCCACTAGTTCAATAGGGTTTCATAGGTTGTAGGGTTATCCTTGGTGTTTTGAAGCACTGTTTTTCATGTGCTAGAAGCTTAATCAAATGTGAAAGAAGGTCAGCACCGGTTTATCTAAGATAGATCAGAAAAATTGCCTAAGAAGATCTCCTTATCAAGTTCAAGTTCTGCAAAATTAAATTGTTCATTTTGACATTTATACAGGAGTGTCAAGGTGACTATCAGAAAAAAATTGGTAAGGTAAGGGGCCTGCTCCTCATTAAAGACATTCACAAGCTAAGAGACAGGGAGCAGGCTATGTCCAAGGAAAATCAGGGTTTCTGAGCTTATTTGGCCAGCAGTGTGCCAAACAAGGATCCAATGCAGCAAAACACATGGAGGAGACACACTAAATGAACTAAACATGGAATATGTTTCTTAGAAATTATAAATGAAAAAGGGAAAAAGGTGAGGTGAACTGAACATAAATGAATGAACTTGAAAGGGCTATAGAGAACTTAGAAAACAACACTAATGATTCTTCTCAAACAGCCCAGAAACCTAATGTTTTGGAAAGATAGTCAAGGGAGATGAAATGAAGATGATAGGCCTCCATGATGACATCAGAAAGAAGGTTTGAAGAGATTGGTATAGGTGACTTCCATATTTTACCAAGGTAAAATATCTCACTGCCTCAGAAGAAAGAAAATTAAAAGAGTATTAGTGAAAGGAAGGTCAAGCTTTCATTTTCAGTCATTTTCACTGAGTGATCAAAGGAATAAAAGTATAAGGTTGAGTTCCAAGATGGAAATCCAAGCTGATCGTGAGGTTTTTGTTTTGTAACTGAATGTGTCAAACTCCAAGTACATCAGAAAGGGCTAAATCAGTATGTCATGGCACTTGCAAATCAGAAGTGGCCAAACGAGGATATAGCATACATGATTGTGAAAACTATGGTATTATCAAAGATGAATTTATCATGCCTAGAGATTAATGAGAAAGATGAAAACAAGTTTCTCACTCACCCATCAAGCAAAAGGAAATTTAATCTCCAAGGTAAGAACATAAAGGTTTTAAAGATGCTGCCACCATGCAAGTGCCTAAGGTTGTCAAAGTGATTTTATCATGTTCCAAAGATCAGAGGGAAGAGAGCCACTTCAAGGTTTTCATGACACTTATGGAATAAAGGTTACTGAAAGACATGAACAAGCCAAAAACACAGTAAATTATGTGACTCAAACAAACATCTATAGAACAGAGTGTTAAAAGCATAAATAGGCCAAAGGGAGTCAGAGTTCACCATGTCAACAACCTGAAGAGCAACAAAGAAAAATGGTTAGAAGGGAAAAGGACCATTTGAATGTTTTTAAGCCACCTACTGCAATAAAGTAAAAATAATATTAGTGAGAGACAAAAAGGCTCAAAAACATTAGGAAAGTGGGTTTTTCTAAATTCAATTTATCTTCCTAGGCTATAAATGGCCTTTTTTCACCCTTCACTCAATTCATTATGCACATAAAAAGACAGCCATAACCTTCAAGGAGAAAAATCTAAGTTTTTAGTTTTACCAGCACTACGCATTCAGCACCCGGCGCTACGCATTCGGGAGTTTTCATAGTGTAAATTTACACCATGTTGCATGTTTAGACGAGTGCTACTCATTCGCCCAGGGAGAGCCCGACAGGCAAAATACTTGCTGACGCTGCGCGTAGGGAAAGCCCGATAGGTAAAAACACGTTCAAGAGCTACGCCCAGGAGGCCCGATAGGCCTAAACGCATTCAGGCGCTGCGCTCAGGAGGCCTGACACCCAAGAACACGTGTAGGTGCTGCACGTAGGGCAGAAGGGACCCAAATGTGTATTTAGGCGTTGTGCATATGCCAGAAACCCTCCTCCACTTGCAAATTTCCAAAAAAATCATAAAATAACACCTCCAAGTTGCATCCAAGGACTTGTAAAGACATCAAAAGTTGGTAGGTGGATATTTTCCTTATTATCCAAGTGAATTTCATGATTCAATGTTAAAGGAAAATTGAAAAAATCCTAAGGACTAGAAACCCTAAGTCTTCATGCTAAGAGCCCCGTTTCCAACCCCATCATCTACAAACGGGAATTTATCAGTCAAGTAGGGTAAGAAGTAGGGTAACTACAGTGAGTTAAAGTTAACCATTAATCAAAGCTTAAGGGGGCTTAGTCATACACCTACACCTCCCTCTCACTCACTTACACAAACTGCCTTTCACCATCATTTCATTTCACTCCTCCTACCAAGTTTCACAAACAGGCCTAAGGTTGTTTAAGGACAACAGTGATCAAAATGTCAGGAGAAGGAGGGAGTGTTAGCAGTGAAGGAGACCAAGTGCCTATGAGGTAGAAGCACAAAGGTGGGAAGGTTAATAGATGTGAACACCAAAACGCTTTGGATCTTAAATCCTCTCCTATGATCATCACATGCTTTCAAAATGTAGGGTGTTCCAGTTTTGTGGAAAGGTCCAACAGGTGCAGAGTCACCCTGAGCTCACTAGGTTATTTATCCTCAACCTACACAAAAAACAAGTGAATCTTGCAGGGGTGGATTTTGAGCTATCATCGAATGCCATTTCTAGTGCCACTGGAATACTTGATGTTGGTAAAAAATGGTTCAAAAGAGAAAAGTTGGACATGAGCTGCTATGAGCCATTTCTCAAACCTAGGTACAAAGAAGGCTGCAAACCTATTTTCCTTTTTTCACACTTGCTGGAGAGGTATGCACCCTTAATGAGGGTCATCATGAAATATTTTACCTGTGAGGGGAGATACTCTAGGCTCTACTCCTACCAGATCAGATTACTCATGCATTATACTAGGGTTAAAATGCTTCATTTACCCTACTATTTATATAGGAGTATCGAGAAGATGTCTTCTGTTGTCCGAAGGAGGAACTTTTCCCAGCAAATCCAGAGTTTGTTCCACCACTCCTTGATCAAGATGGTTGTGTTACATCAGTTGGAGCAAAAAGGCATACCATGGGAGGTGTTTCTTACTCTTGAGGTCTTCACAAACCCACAGCCCCATCTTCAGCCAAATCTACCCTCATCATCTCATCCTCATCCATCCACTCCTCCGTCACCTCCTACTGACCATGCCTCATCATATACACATGTATCCTCTCCTTAGGAAAACCTCCCTTCTTCAGCCTCTCCCAATGCATCAAATCAAGGAGGAAATGGTAGTGAACAAGCTAGTGACCATGAAGATGAGGGTGATAATGAATCAAACCAAAATGAAGATGAGGGTGATGGTGAATCAAGCCAAAAGGAGGCAGAAAATATGGAAACAGAGGGAGATGATTACAGTGAAGAAAATGAAGTAGATGATAATGAATTTGAGGCAGAAAATATTGATGAAGAGGAAGCCATTGAACCTAAGGGAAGTAAAACTGACATTGGGGATAATGAAGCAAGCATAAATAAAGAAGAAGACAGTCATGAAAAAAGTCATGAATGTCATGACAACAATCATGAAAACAATGAAAACAGTGAGGTTCCTCTTAGTGATGAAGAGGGAGAGGTAAGAAATGAAACAGGAAACATGGAGGAAAATGAAGAGGCTGATAGTGAAAATGAAGATCACAGCAATGATGAGGCAAGCAGTTACAATGAGGGGAAAATGAAAATGCAGAAAGTAGTGAAAATACAGAGGAGAACATCAATCATGATGATGATGAACAAGATAAAGGCAGTATAAAGGATAGTGCAGAAATCAGTGAAGAGGCCAACAGTGAGGCTCATGTTAAAGGCAATGAGGTGAGGATAAGTCAAGGTAATAAGGAGGAAGACATGGAAACAAATGATGGTAGCCATGATCAAGACATTGAAATGATCACAATCAAACCTCTTCCATTGACATATCAAAGAGGAGAAAGGCATGTGTTTGCTGCCTCTAAAAGGCAAGGGGCCATGCCTTCCACTTCTATTAAGAAGCTAGATAAAGGCAAACAAAAGGTGAATAAAGGTAAGAAAGGTAAGCATGAGCTTGACATCATGGACCTTGACAGTGAAACTGAAGATAAGGAGAGGGCCACTAGCATACTGCTCCAAAGCAAAGATCCAAAATTAGGGATCTAGAGAGATGCCTTGGCATGGCCATGCATAACATTGACTACTATAAGAATGAAAACAAGCATCTGAAGAAGGCAAAGAGGGACCTTGACCTCCAAAAGAAGATGGCCAAGCACTATGCATTGTAAAATCAAATTGCAAAGGCTAAACTCAAAGTAGCCCTTGCCAAAATTAAATCACTCAAGGAGGAAAAAGACCAAGAAAATGTTGGAATCTTGGTTGAAGCTTCTCTACAAGCTTCCCAAACCCCATAAGGAAGATATCCACCAATTTTGGGAAATTTTTGAGAAATTTTGTTTTTTTGCTAATTTTAAGGGTTGTAGGCGTAGCACCCTTGGTGCTACGCTTTCATCTCAGGAATCCTCAAGAGGAAAAATTTTCATTTTTGGAATCCTCAACTGAAGTACAGCATGATCACCAAGTTTCAGAGCATTTGGAGCATTTCTGGTCCCTCAAAAGGCTAAACAACACCTCATTTTTCACCTTTCTGCCTCATTTTTAGGACTAGCACTGCGCCTAGAGCAGCCTTGGGAGATTCACTATTTGGACAGGTAAATTGAGCCCAATCAGAAAACGAAGGGCAGTTTTGGAAAGTAGACTTGACAGCCTTTCCAACGAGCCATCACAAAGCAAATTCCGAGATCGGGAAGGTCATCAAATATTGGTGCAAATGAACCTAGTTTTCTTGTGCATGTGCTATGCCTTCAGACCTCATTGCTGCGCCTTTAATGTGAAAAATTCAACAAAACACATTGAAAGATATTTTCGAGATTTTTGGACAAATCACTCCAAAATTGGTTGAGGAGTTATGTTTATGATATCTTTCATTTATTAGCTTAGATATTATGTGCCTTGGGCCTTGCATGACCTCTTTGGACATAAATGAAATTTATGGGGTATTTATGGTTTCCAGAAGCCTCTTAGGGTTTCCACCTCCTCTTTTGCTAGTTAAATAGAGCATGGAGGTCTTGTTGTAGATGGTTGGCATTTAATGACTTTGTGAGAAATATTTAGTTTTTGGAGATTGAAGAGAAATTGGTGTTGTGAAATTTGTGGATGGCTTGTTTTGATTGATGATGGAGAAGGGTTGCTTACAAGATCCCTAAGCATGGTTTATGGTGATGTGCTTCTATTCAGATATTGTTTCCTTATGTATCATTTTGTTACATCCTTCTATATTGCAGTAGGACAAAGGTTTTAGACTAAGATATGTTTTTTAAAGGCACCTTAGCTCTGTTTGTTTCTTCACTGCCTCTATGTTTTCCTCTGCTAGGTCAGTTTAGACAATTCTTAGTTGCTCTCTAGACCCACTTATGCTTGTTTATCTTATGAATGGTTCAATACAGTAGATGTCAAAGATGTTTCATGGTTAGCCATGATTGTTTTATGTTACTTAAATATTGTTCTTGAGATCTTTATTTGATGCATCACTTATAAGGTTTAGCCGAAGAGGTTGTGTTTTGATCATGCCCTTTGTCTATTCTTGAAAGGTTGCCTTGAAGGTCCTTATAGCTTTATCAATGATGTTTATGAGTTCTCTCTTCTTTGATCTAGGTTATATGTCTATATTAAATGTTTTCTAACCTTGAAGGTGAAATCACTAGAAGTTAAAGAAGTTTCTTGCCTTCTATAGTTCATTGGATTGTCTATCCTAAATGCATATTTGCTTGAGTTTAATCAAAGAGTTATTGGTTTACCCTGTCTTAAGATTACTTCTTTATGCCAAACAGTGTTGAAGGCCCTTCTTATTTAAAGTATTTGACAAAGGATTCTTAACTGCCCTTTGCCCTACTTTGTTCACAAATTTGATGTTCATTTCATCTCACACAAGCCTTGAAAATCCATCTGACCATGTTAGATTTTCCCTGTGATGTACCCTGATTTATTGTTGAACTTTCCATGACTTTTTATAATCTCCATAGCCCAATGACTTGAATATCTCTCACTCCATCTATTATACTTGATCATCTACCCAACCAAAACAAACAAACAAACCCTAAGCTTAACAACTAGCCAAAAATCAAACACTAAAAGCAAACAAGTTCACATCCTTTGCACAAAATAGAGAGAGCCCTCTCTTAATCCAGGAGGGCTAGGTCCTAGGACTCCAAAGACTCGTTTGATGTTACCCCTATTCATTTTTTCTCACCAACCTAACAAATGACAGGGACCTAACATCAGGTAATGAACATATTCACGTAATTTTATAGTAATGGACACCAAATCTCTTTGGTGGTTGAAAATTGATCAAGAATTAAAGCACGAGATGTGTTAAGTGTGCAATCATCATGTATGTGTTTAAGTGTTTGAGCCTTCGGGATAATTCACGGATTGGCTTATAAAAATATTAGACAAAGTGAAGGCCTTCAGGGATTACAATCACAATGTTGAGGGTGTGATTTAAATAAGGGAGACTTCAGTCTGAGTGCATATAATGAAAGCACGAGTGTGGACGTGGGTGTGGGCACATGCACGATCTCTATAAACAAAGCATCTACAATCTTGATTTGAAAAACAATTCTAGGAGTATAAAAAATGGGTGTGGGGAGTATAAACATAATATGATCTAAAGTTTGATTTCGAACATAATGAAAATACATAACACAAAATTATTGATCATTTATCCATGGCATGGCTTATGCACTTATTGTAGTTGCTTGGCTTATGTTACTCTATTTTTTAATTTGTTTTTGTCTTGATCTTCAAATTTGGAAGAAGGTGAAACAAATGGGTAGACCACCAAATCACTTCAAATACTTGTATTGGGATACAAGTAGACAACTAGAGGCATATATTCATTAGTGTTTTTGAAAAGAAAACTAGCTAATTGAATAGTGGGGAGACTTGATTCGAAAATGCCCTACAAGGAAAGAGAAACACAGAGGAAAGGACTTAGAAGAGAAGTTGACTTGAGATAGAGGAGCAAAGAAGATAAGCAATTGTAAAGGAGAAAATATAGAGTACATAACAGAGACAAAGAGAATGAAGAATTCAAAATTAGAGACAAGGTAATCCAACAAAATAAAACTTTCATGTATCAGGGGATTGTTGCCTCCTTCCAGGTAGTATCCTGAAAAAATAATGGGTTAGAGGTTGTAAGAAGAGGGAGTGGGTGCTTCCAACAAGTTGTAGCTTGTAGAAGAAAGGAGAGGTTGATGACTCCTATAGGTGTAAGCTGACAAAAAATGATGTAAAAGGTGGAGTGGGCGCTTACCTTTACACCATAACAAAAATTCGTGGTTTTAACTTTTTGGGTTTCCATTTATATTTGGTGTCTACATGTATTGGAGTGGGAATTTACCTTTACATCATAACAAAAATTTGTGGTTTTACCTTTTTGGGTTTCCATTTATATTTGGTGTCTACATGTGTTGCATGTGTTACTTGTGTATTTGATTTTGAATTCATTGGTTAACTGTTGAACACCTATATAAATCTGCAAATTGTTTAAGAAAAGAAACAGAAGTCTGTCTAAATAATTTGAAATTGGTCAATGCTAAAAGACCCAATTACTGATCACCCCCCTCTCAATAATTGCCTAGTTTCCAAAAAAATTGTCTCTACATTGAAAACCATATTAAGTGGTTGAGGAAGTAGTTGGATGAAAATTACAATCACTTAGTTTTTGGTTGAGATATTTTCTCAATTAGTTATGACTATAATAGGTAATATATCTATATATCTATCGGACAGTCTTCATATATCTATGTGTGTAAAATTACAATAGTGCATAGAAAAATAAACACAATTTTGTGTGACATCACTTCTCTTATTTATGATTTTGGTATTATTTGTTTTTAAAAACTATTAATTATTGGTTTAAAGATTAGAAAAGAGATATTTTGTTGCACAACCTTCAGCATTATATAAATAGGACAATGCCTAAGAACCATGAATAGAAAATGTGACAATGACCAGAAACCATAAATAGAAGCATAGATTTGGATGCATTATAATTACCAATTTATGAAGATGAATGATGAAAATAAACTATGGTTAGCCTTTGCTCTATTTTGATCTACTTGAAAAAACCTTAATATACCTAGCTTCAATTTTGCACAATTTGGTTAACTGTAACAACACATAACAACATTTCCAAAGGCTTTATTTTACCAAATATCATATTTGAATGTGTGAAATATTTTTGAGAGATGTGTTAAAAGTGAAACAATTGTGCTTTACTAGAATTTATGTACATAAATTGTACAGAAAAACCGCTTCTCCTTTTTATCAAAATTGTATATTAATATTACCAAATAATAGTTTTTATTTACAAAAATATTCTCATTCATTATAGCCATAAAGGCATTGGTATCAAGAAGGCAAGGCATGGTGTCAAAAAAAAAATGCAAAGACAACAAATTGGCCTGAGAAAAAAGAAAGAAAAAATGCATTACTCTTCAAGTTTCAGGGAAGAAATAAATTCAATAAAGAATAAAATTATTGAAATAAAATAAAAATAATGTGTTTTCTTAATAACATTCAAGTCCTTATATCTAATTCACCATATTGGGATATATATCAGTATAGATTTATTTTAACTTCAGATCTAACATGAAGGGAAAATGATTGAATTTCTTTACAATGCAAAATAATATATATATATATATATATAAAACCAAATAAAAACTTATTTTTTTAAATTTTTTTAAAATGATATATAATATATACTTAATTTACATTAAAATATTTTAAGTTACATGTACATTGAGACATTTTATCGAGCAAATTAAAATGGTTTTTTATTATTAATATATTTTTAAGTATATCTCAATATTAATTCTTATTAGAATATTTTATTGATAACCCATATACATGAAGTTAATATCTACATAAATTAGTTAACATGGGTTTTCAAATAGTTTATTTAAATCTTTTTGAAAAGTATAAGATTTAAACATCTTACTCGTACAATTTTTTTTATTTCTATTCATTTATTATTATTATAGCCAACATTATTTTTCTATTTAGAACACAATTTTTATTTTTTATTTTTATTTTAAAGGGCACCATAATTTTATTTTAAAGGGCATTGACACAGACAGATTTACACATCCTCTCATACTGGATTGTAGAATGAACCTCTAGGCTCAATGATATGGTACATAATGAATTGCATTATGCCATGTTCTCTCATGATTTGGACATACAACTTGGAAATATTTTGACGCAAAGCTTTTCTATAAAGTGTTATAATAAGATAAGTACCAAATAAAATTGAAAATAGATTTCAGTTTGTATACACAACTTTTTGGCCACGTCTCAAAAAAATAGCGATAATACAAAACTACTTATTTGGGATTAAAATGGATTAAAAAGTGAAAATTAGACACCAAATGATTATCGTTGAATGAGCATTATCTTTAAAATAAACCACCAAACTGCTCTTGGGGCAGCTCAATTGGCAAGTTAGTGAGAATGAAGTATTATGGTCGAAGTGATTTGAGTTCATATCTAATCTCTTGATTCTCGATTGACCTATGTTTGGGGAAGGGACACCTTTAGGTACCTTAGGGTTATAGTGTTTATAGTGTTAGCGATTGAAATAGATCATGTATCACAAGAGTATGTCTAGGGAAGGGACACCTTTAGGTACCTTAGGGTTATAGTGTTTATAGTGTTAGTGATTGAAATAGACCATGTATCACGAGTACGAAACCAGCTCAATTACTAATCCATAATCAAAGAAAAAAAATCCACCCAAATTTTTAATAATAATAAAAACACCTACATTATAATCAAAACTATGTTCACTGCACTGTTATTTTGTAAAATTAATAAAAAATAACAACTTTTTACTTCGAGAGTAAAATGGAGATTGTTGAATGAGTTAGGAAATCATGCATGACTTAGTGCACTTTCAATGGAGTTTCATCACTTGTAAGAAATCTTAAGGTAAGGCAATTTCGATGGCATTACCTAAAACAAGCTTTATTATGAGCTGGAAACACTTCATCTCTGCCAATCGTCTAATTTCTTCCAACAAAAATATAAGTTCGTTTTATTTGAGTGAAAAGGAGTTATGATGGATGTTATCATCAAGAGGTGTTAGGGACAATTATTATCATTGACAGCATAATTGTGGAACTATTTCCAAATAATTTAGTGTTGTAGAAATACCTTGGCTTGGCTATGTCGATTTTCAATTGGCCAAGGCAACGAAATGCAGAGCACTAGAGAGGGTGTCATTGTAGATTTTTCATATTTTTCAAACATGCATTTCCACTATATTGCACCTATTATCACTCATTAAGTTTTAAAAATTTCATTGTTAGGGTCATGCAGGTCATTCACCAAAATTGATGAGGTCTCCTAAGTCATTTTTTGAGATATCTGTAATTTTTTGCATTTGATGAAATCTACCCTAAGTTTAAAGCTCTCCTCAATCCATGCCACTTCAGTCAAATCAACCTGAAATCATATCAATTGTCATTCCCATGCATTTAAACTCAAAATTTCACACCTATCATTTTTTCAGAATTTCGTAACGAATACAAATGAAATCAGCAGATTTCGCTACGAAACTACCTACCAGTTCCGTAGTGAATCTGTTAGCAGTCAAACTGTCTTCGCAACGAAATTGGGTTTTTTCAACAAAATTTGTCAAAGCGATGTGTGGTGTCAATTTATGATAAGATAAGTAAAGGGTAACGTCTTTCAAGGTTGTTATGATGATTTTCAAAAGTGCATAGTTGTATTTGTTGTAATCATGATTCTTTTTGGTTGCATGTGCTATTATCAAAACTTGAGTTGTCAATTAACCTTTTAAACATTACCCCAAGCCTGCCTTTTGTCATATTACTTTTTAATCCTTGCATTTGAATCAATTCTTGGAGAGTTGCTTCATCACTCCAAGAGGGTTGCTGTCGAATTCAGTTTTGCAGGTGTCGCAAACAAGCGAAGACTATAAAGCATCCATGGCTTCGAAAAGGAAAAAAAACAAGGGTGGTCATTGTCTCATGTATGAACCCATGGAATTGAAATTGCTGAATGAAGACCCTACTGCTATGGAAGTTTTCAGGAGGACAGGCCACCTACAATTCTACCAGAAGTTGCATGGTTTCCATGCACAGGTTTCAAAGTACTTTGCGACAAATTTTACAGGAAAAACATCAAAGGTTGGGATTTTGAATCTCATAGTAACACCAGAGAGCATATCACAAGCTACCGAAATCCCTAAAGGTGGTGAAGAATGGTTTAAAGGCACAAAAATTACAAATTATGTAGGGTTGTGAGGAATTTCTCAAATAGGAGCATAGAGGAGTTGATTTGACCAATGGCATTCCCAGGAGTTATATGGAGGAAAATTATGCAAAGTTGTTGCTAGTGATCCAAAAATATTTCACCTTTGAGGGAAGATTCCACATGGTTTACTCTTACCACATCAGGCTTCTTCTACACTTTGTAGGTAAGAAATCACTTGACTTACCCTTCTTTTTGTATAAGAGTTTGGGAAAGATGTTAGATAGAGTTCAAGTAAAATCAGAAGGTAGTGAGACACCATTATTTTACCATGGTCTAATAAAAATATTAGTGTTGGAAGAGTTGAAGACTTTAAACATAGATTGGACTTCATTTATGTTTATGAGTGGGTATGAAATAGATGTAGTAACTCCAAAAAAGATCTTAAAATCTAGAACTACTACATCACCAGCTGCAATGGAAGAGGTTGAAGAAGAAAGTAGACAGTCCCCTGCAGAACCAATGGACATAGGAGCAGAACCTTTACAATAAACTGAAATCCCTCAGCCATCACCTGCAAAACAGAAACATAAGATTAGCAAACAAGGCAGTAAAAGGATAACTAGAAGTCAGAAATTGGCCAAAGGGAATCTAGAAGATATCCTTCATGCAATTGATATTGAGGAGTCCCCAATATTGAAAGCAGGAGATATAGAAGGTGATGGAAGGAAACTGAAGAAAGGTAAGACTGCCAACAAATTGGATTTTTCAAGAGAAGATGTTGGTTTTATATTTCAGCCAAGGAAGCCAATGACCAGGTTTGCAAAGAAGGTCATGTAGAGAAAAAGGACAGAGAAAATCAGTGAAGCTATTGTTGGGAATCACGATTGCTGTTAGACCAAAACCCGCAGGTCACATGTGTTAGTCAACGATCGCATCACCAGAGATAAGGATCCATGAAAGGCGGTTAGTCCATGTCGTGAAATACACAGGGAGCATTGGTTTATCCAATGTCCAACAATCTCCCCCCCAACGCGAGCCGGTGTGTATTGAACTCGTGACCTATGCTCTGATACCACTTGTTGGGAATCACGATTGTCGTTAGACCAAAACCCGCAAGTCACAGGTGTTAGTCAACGATCGCATTTCCAGAGATAAGGATCCACGAAAGGCAGTTAGTCCATGTCGCGAAACACACAGAGAGCATTGGTTTATCCAATGTCCAACAGCTATGCCGCTAGTGAGCATCATAGGTTTACCTCTAGTAGCAGAAGAAGAAGTTGTCATCAGGTAGAGAAAGGGAAAAGAGAAGATAACTGAAAAATCAGAAACAAAACTCCTCAGAGAACAGCTGAAAGAAGCAGGTGAAGAAGTACTTGAGTGGAAGTTAGAGGCAGAGAAGCATAGGTCTGAAAAGGTTGAATTTGACCAGATGATGAAAAAGTGGGACAATCAACTCTCAAGTGTTTCAAAATATATGGATAATGCCAAAAGACTGCTAAAAAGGACTAAGCCTTTAAGACTTGCAGTCAAACATACCAGGAAGATGAACTTACACTTGTAAGCTGAAAGCAGATTATTAAAAGATCAAGTGGAAGATCTCCAGGAACAATTGGATTTGATTCAAGAGGAGCTGGAGAAGAAAGGGCTGAGAATGAAAGTGGTTGAAGAACCTATAGGTCAACCTATTGTGAATGAATATGAAACTCCTAAATACTGAAGAATTGAGTTGAAACATTTTTTATGAGGTTCATAGCTTGCAAAGAACCTAAATTTTGGCTCAGAAGATCAAACTTTGAAGAAAATCACAAAATCTGTAAATTCTGGTTTATTAGGCAGTTTCGTAGTGTGCTCCAGGTTTGAAGGCTAAAAAACGATACGAAATTTCTGAAGATGCTTTTTTTCCCTTAAAATCAATTTTATGAAATTGAAGGATTGAGGGAGTTTGGTTGTTTTTAGATCTTTTGGCATAACAAAGGTTTTTGACCAACAAAGGTTGCAGAGAGATGGGTGAAAAGATAGAAATCTATTCGCTATGAAACCATGCTACAAAACTGCCAAAACTGCTCTGTTTTGTAGCAAAATTTTTTTGGAAGATTTTTGGAGGTTCAAACAGCACATAGAAGATTAGTCAACCATCTGGAGACATCCAACCTGTCAATGTGCCATCCCAACATAGACTCGCTACTCGACATGAGTGTCACTCATCCAGCTCAACATGAAGACCAAAGTTAAAGTGGAGTTTATCTTTTTCTGAAAAGTAGGACTGTGTTTCCTAAATCTGGGGGGTACATTAAATGTTTAAGTGATGATGAATGTTTCTCGAGCATGTGAGCCTTATCATGTAACTGTCTCACTATTGAAAAACTGAATGTAATAAATATGAAGTAGAGTCTTATTAGGATAGTGAGTCTTTAAAGGTTAGCTGTCTTTTTCTATTCCAAAAAAGTAGTTTTCAGTTATGTTAGGTGTCAAAGTTATAGCTCGAAGATCTAGCCAGCTGGGCAGATCATTTGCAATGTAAAGAAGTCTATTTATAGACAGAACATTGAATATCAAAGGGTTGGAGAATATTGCACCAAATTGCTACTTTGTAATGTTTTTTCAGTTTTAGTAATATAAAGTGACATTTTACTTCCAAACCTAGGATTTGAATGAGGTGTTCAATGTTTTTTCTGCTTTATATCTTTCATGTTTAATCATCTGCAGTGAATTTTATCTCTAATTACTCAGAGCTCATGGTGACATTCTTTGACTTCCTTTAGAGGTTAAATTGTTGTGTTTTTCCTATGTGTGTGTATGTTCCATTTGTTATTGAAACCTCTATTTTCCTCAGCTTCCATTAGAAAAATTATTGTCATTGAGTTTATGAATGTTGACCCCATAGCCCAATGGTAGCAAGCCTTTCATTTTTCAACCTGCAATCAATAAAAATCAAATCACAGTTAATAGAGTTAGCCATATAATAGTATTTACATTGAAAATCATAAGTCCCCTTTGAGAGAGCCCTCTCAAACCGAAGAGGCTAATCTTCAGTTAAAAGAGGTTACAAAGAGTTGCATTAAGTTTGAACTCAGGATCAATTTGGTGATAACAACACCAACTGTACATTGAAATTTTTAGATGCTTTAATTTATATATGCAAGGCCTACAATTCCATTTCAAAATTCACAAGTTAAAATAATGAATGATATTGACTAACTCACCCTATTAGTAAGATGGAGAGTGTTTAAAAAAAAAAAAACTATATAAAATTTCAAAAGCTTATAGCTCAATATAATTTTGACATAGGTAGTGTGTGTTCCAAAGCAATAAAGGTCACAAATATCGAATGCTACTTTAAATGGAGGAGGATATTGAATACAACATTGTAACTTTTTAGAATTAGAACATGATATGTCAGAAGAATTTGTGGGCTAGCACACACTAATTATGATTCTCTTTAAAATGTACTTGGTGACATTTGAAATTCGGAGGAAAATTTTCAAAATAAATGTGACATTCCAAAATTCGTTGTTCAAACTACAAAACTACCTTGGAGCAAACCCAAATATGGAGGTGTTGGCCCGCGATCGTTGCCTTTGGAAAGCCCGTTAAAATCAGTAATAATTGGGAATTTGCTTCCACCTTGTAAAATGAATGTGGCATTCCCAAATTTGTCGCTTAAACTACAAGACTTACTTGGAGCAAATCCAAATATGGAGGTGTTGGCCAGCGATCGTTGCTTTTGGAAAGCCTGTTAAAATCATTCATAATAGAGAATTTGCTTCCACTTTATTAGACTACTAGTGGAATAATGGAATCAACAATAAAAAACTGGGTCACTAAATTCTCCAAAAAATACAGATTTTTTTCAAAAAATGGTAGTCTACTTTTAACTGTTATTACTGGGCAATGACGCATCCTTACTATTTTTTCAATGAGATTGGTTTCTTTCTTCACTTGTCCTGAGGATAAATCAAGATTAGATGGTTTGAAAAATAGACCAAAACTAATGATGTAATTGATAAAAAAAAACATGTCTACAAGAAAAGAAACCTGTTAAATCAGTGAAATCAAAAATTCAAAAAATAGGGTCATGAAAACCAGAGAAAAACAAGATTATAGTCTTACAATCTCAACCTAGATCATAAATGAACAAATTGAACTAGGTTGAGGTTTCAGAATAAGAAATATGATGACTTGGCCTGGATCCATACACGTGTACTGTAAGTAATGACTACTTCACCTCCAGCTGGAAAGGGCAGGGTATTATTGTACTACTGTTAATTGAACATGTTCATCAGATTCATTCACTTAAAACTATATAAAAGTAAAAAAAAAAAAGTGCCAAAGAAATATAAAAGAATAACCTAGTTGAAATATATATATATATATATATATATATATATATATATACATTTTCAAAATACAATAACTGATAATATACATCAAAATACATTTTCAATAGTTCTTTATAAGATGGTTGACTCTGGTGAAAGAAAGGTGAAGGCACATGATCTTGGGTAGCCCAGGTAAAGAATTATATTCCCTTCTATTATATTTATAGGGTCCCTTTACCCAGCTTAATTAGGCCAGCTAGTCATGCGGGCCAACCATTACTTACCTACCGTGAGCATGGATAGTGCTTCCTCTTTTCTGGCTTGTCTGGTTTATCTGGCCTTCTTTAGGAATCTTCAGAAAAGTGTTATTTATTGAAGCTTGCCTGTGAATGTTGTATTTGAAGCCCGTGACCAATGCTCTATGTTGAAGTCCAGCTCTCTCTGCTCCATCCTTCCTTAAAAAGGCTCTCCTTTTATTCAGGCTTAAAGAGGTCAAAGCTGGTTAGTAAGGTCCTGAAAGGTCAACCCTTCTCATTTTTACCCATCTATGCTCTCGTTCTTCATGAGACAATGTGATCATAATGAATCGTCTAATATGGGGCCTCCAATCCCGGCTAGCTAGGTCAGACCTCCAAGACACAAAAATCACCAAGCTAAAAGAAGCTTATAATACAATAACATGTGTTGTTCCGTATCATCTTCATATTTACGGATATATCCTCAAAATAACATTGAATTTACATATATATATATCCTCAAAATAACATAGAATTTACTACAATCTAATGTTGTTATGCCCTAAGTTTTGATCCCATGTATATAAATACAACATTTATATCATCTATATTTCATCAAAATACAATCTATGTTGTTTTTCCTTATATTTATATGTTTACATATATAGTAAAAAATACAATCTATGTTGTCTTTGCCGTATATCATAATATATCGTCAAAATAAATTGTCAAAAATACAATCTATGTTGTTTTTGCTATATATATCATCTATATATCGTCAAAATAAATTGTATCGACAAAATACAATTTATGTTGTTCTGCCCTAAATTCTGATCCCATATATTAACATTGAATCTATGATGTTCTACCCTATTCTGATCTCATATATTTATATCTTTACATATACTGTCAAAATACAAACTACGTTGTTCTGCCTTAAATTCTGATCCCATATATTAACATTGCTACTGTAGAATAAATATTGGTATCTACCTTTTATTTTATTTGTAATACAATCTATGTTGTTATGTAGAATATATATTGGCATCTACCCTGTATTTGTAATACAATCTATGTTCTGCTCAGGTCCCATATGTTCAGGTCCCATATATTAACATTGCTACCGTAGAATAAATATTGGCATCTGAATGTTCTACCTCGAGTTCTGATCCCATATATTAAAATTGCTACTGTAGAATAAAAATTTGCATCTACTCGGATAAATATTAGCATCTAAATGCTCTGCCCTAAATATTAGCATCTAAATGCTCTGCTATTGTGGAAAAATATTGGCATCTACCTAAATTAATATTCAACACTTGTGTCCTGCCATCATACAAAATGGAAATGATTATTTAGTTCAAATGCCCCATTTACTGTAGAATAAATATTGGCATCTGCCCTAAGTTCTGATCCCATACATTAGAGCGAATCTACTGCAGAATAAATAGTGGCATCTGCCACAAGTTCTGATCCCATACATTAGAGCATTGCTACTATAGAAACTATTATAGAATAAATATTGGCATCGGACCCAAGTTCTTATCCCATAAATTAGAGTGTTGCTAATGTATAACTCACTTTAGAAAAATAATGGCATCTGCCCCAAGTTCTTATCACATACATTACCATTGCTGCTCGTATAAATATTGGCATCTACCCTCACAGAATGGAAATCTGCCCCTCTTCTCTATGAGATTTTACGACGTCAGTGAAATCAATGCGAAATAAAGGAATAAAATAATTAACCCTTATCATACCGCCGCAACGATGATTCCTGGCCTTGGCAAATCTTTGTACAAGGAAAATCAGAGGTACGCCAAAGGGCATGATCATCAAATAACCACCCCATAACAGAAACAGAAATTAGCCTATAGAAACATGCTAATACGCTCTCGAATCAACAGAAAGCAGCCGAGAGAGACATGCTAAGGTGCCCTTGGATCCACCAAATTTAATTTGGTTTTGTATTGGTTGGGTGCGCCTGGCTTGTGCTGTAGTGCAACGCACAAGCGACGCTCGAGAGCCCCAGTAGCAAGCTACTGTAGAAAGAAAGAAAGAAAGAAATAATTTTTAATGTCCACGAGGCTAAAAATAGCCTATGGGACAGATTGCTTCTCTATCTGACTCTTGTATTCGGCCCTTTTCCTGTGAATTTTTACAATGAGCACTCCCAGCTTATCGACAAACTCTTCGCTGAATAGATTATCCCAAGAATTAGCTGCCAGAATACCTGCATAGTTTTCTCTGGTGTCCTTGAAGGCCTCACATTCTAGAATGAAATGTTTTTTTGTTTCCACTTTTCCGGAGGAGCAAAAAATACATACTCTTTCTTCCCACATTTCTTTTGGCCTTTTCCAGTGCCCTGTTTCACAACGGAGTTGATGAGAATTAGTCCTTAATTGAGCAATAAGAATTTTAGATCTCCAAGAAATATTAGCCCCTATGTATGCCTTTTGTTGATGATTATGCGTGGGGTTAAACTCTTCTATGTAGTACTTCTTCTTTCTCTCTAGCTCTTTCTTCCAAGTATGTTTGTGGAATTTATCCATAACAAAGTTTTTATCTCTTTACTGTTTGTAGGACACATGCTCAAGCAAATACCCCATTTACTAAACCATTTGTTATTTTGCCGCAGTCTTTTGCACAATCTGTCACTAAACACAACCTTATGTAAGCCCTCCCCCTAGAAAAATTCATTTAATATCATGTGGTTCTATGAACCACGTATCAGATATTAAACTGATAAGAACCGATACTACACTTGATCTTAGCCAAAAGGCCGAGAAAGGTATGAGTTTTCTTAGCTATCTCTTTTCATTTTATAGTAAACCTCTCCTCGGGTGCAGTTTCCACTCACGCGTGTGGTATAATACAATACAACACACTACATCACATAAGTCAATTTTAACCAAACTGTTCTAACAGAACCTAAATCAATTTTAACAAAATAATTATAACAGATGACCATGTAGTTCAAATAACTAGCATCTCCAATTACAATCACGAGCATACTTCAAAGTGGAGAAGTAAATGCGGAAGTGAATTTGGATTTTGTGTTGTTCACCATCATATCACAAAGTGGAAAAAAGAAAAGAAATGCAGAAGTGAATTTGGATGCTATGTTTTTTAAAGAAAGAGCGAAGATTCATTCAATAAGGTTTGGGTGACTTTTATTTATTTGTATTATGATGATATTTATATGTTCGATGTAACATTAAAAAAAAGGGTTTAATTATCAATGTATGGCAAGATGGGACGGAGAGGTGGTGATATATATAGAGTTAGCAAGTAGGTTTTCACAGTTCAGAGTTAGGAATTGTGGTGAAGAATGTTTTTGGAATACTATGTGATTTTTTTTTGGAGTCCATCATTTAAGGTGAATAATTCACTATCATCTAGGATAAACAATTCTAGTGATTAAAAAGAGAGCAAGACTGTAAATATATATTTAAGATAAAGAATTTTAGTGATTAAAAAGAGAGTAAGACCATAAATATATAAAGAAGGATTTATTAAGATAATTGAGGAGATGTGCATAACAGACATTTGAAGATAAAAATAAGGATTTAAAATAGAAACTCAAAACTAAATTATAATAATAAATGTAAGAAACAATTTTGACTAAAGGTAAGAAACTAATTCATTAAAATATTAATGAGAGAAAGATAAAGGTAAGAGTAAATAAATTTAAGAATTTGATTCATATTACTAATAATATTAATTTAATTAATATGAATTGAAGGAAGTAATGAATAAAGAATAAAAATGATGATTTGCATAAAACTTAAAGTAAATATTCTAAGAATCCAATGCCATGTTAAATCAAACAAGAATAAAAATAAGTTTAATTAATAAATTATGATATATTAAAATGAAACATCTCCCCCAACGTTGATATCAATCCTTCCCTGTCTTAATTTCAAATTGCGTGCCTCCCCCCCCCCTTTCCCTTCCTTTGCTCATTCTTGTTTCTTCCTTTTTAGCCTTTGTAAACTTATGAATTCTTCCCCTCTCCCTAGCTTTCCCTTCCCTTCATTTCAAACCACCTCCCCACCCTACTTCCCTTCCTTTGCTCATTCTTGTCCCTTTGATTTTAGCCTTTGTAAACCTATGAATTCTTCCCCTCTCCCTAGCTATCCCCTCCCTTCATCCCTACCCACCTTCCCCTAATTCCCCCACCCACCTCCTTCCCTCCTGTACCCTCGTATTTCCTTGTTCACTAATTTTGAATCAATATTTCATTTTAATCTATAATAATTTATTAATTCAACTGATTCTTATATATTTATGGTCTTGCTCTCTTCTTAATCATTAGATATTTTTGTCCTTTGTGATGTGTTAAGTGCCCACCCGAAACATTGGACTCCAAAATGATCACACTATATTCCAGAAGCATTCTTTGCCACGATATATATGTTATCAATCATTTCCTTATAAAGATGATATTTATGCAATACAAAGTGCCTAGGTGAATTAAGCATGTTTTTTTTTTTTTCTAAACTAAAAATTTGTTGTGTCTATGAGAGATGTGGATTAGAAAGAAATGTGTCTTTTCAAGATGTAACTTTGATTAAAATTTATGAAGCATTTCATTTAGTGTACTTCGAATTTATTAATTGTTACTTTAAAGTGAGATTGATATCAAATAAATGAACAACATTTTTGACAAATGGAATAATATCAACTTGTTCTATTGTATGGAACAATTGTCAAAAATAAGTATTATTTGTTTAATTTGAAATCCTTGTGAGGGAAGACATGCCGAGAAGGGTTGTCACAAAGCACTTTTATGTATTTTAGCTTTATGGATGGAGATGCAACATTATGGGTTTAAATGGAAAGAGGACATGAAACAAGGATAAAGCCCATAGTGAATTGGGTTTATCTTGGGTGGTTGGGCAGAATAATTGTTATCTTCCCCACCGAGGTTCAATTCTCACAAGTGACATGATCGACTTTGTTGTTATGGATTCAAACCTTGTTGTTGGGTCTGAGCAATTCCTCAAGGACCGAAACATGTATTTTACTCATATGGATTATAAAGATATTTTTCATGGGAGAAAGGATACTACACAAATAAATGAAATTGAGGTTGAGGGTGACAAAGGAGTATTAAATCCCACTAAAAAACCAACAGAATGAATGGTTGGTGTTAGCCTTCAAATTTACATCTAGGTGATCCATTTTCTTTGCATGTTTGTCCCATCATTAGACTTCATCATGTTGCACATTTTTTAAGATGTCTAAGCATGGTGTTCCATGATCAATTTTACCTTTATTATTTCGTGAGGATATTGTGGTGTACCATGATGAGCCAAATGATAGATGTTTAAGCATGATCACACTAGTATTAATGAGTAAAATTACATTATTTGAGGCAAAGGTAAAAATAAGTTATGTAGAAAAGAAGGAATTCACACCTATTGAATGAAGGGTACTCACAATGATGCAGATGAATGTTAATTTTTCATAGGGCTACGCTTATCTTTGCTTTGATAGTTGCATTTCTTCATTAACACATTAAGTTCACCCCATATTATTATATCATTATTCAAATTTACGCAATTAACCATCAACGTATGCAACTATATATAAAGAACAATTACATCATCATCTATGCAACGGAACATAAAGAAACATAGGAAGAAAAGCATGCACACATATAGACACCAAGATTGGTCTGAGACCAGGGCAAAGCCCACTGTAGGGAAAACCCTTGCAAATTATTCTTCTTAGATTGTCATCAAATGATTCATCAAACAAGAGTATAATGATCCAGTGATCCATATCTTCATAATGTAGTAAAGAAACTAGCATATGCATAATATAACCATAAACATACTTTTGTTGAAGGATATTGATTCTGAGAACTGTAATGTATTGTCACTTCTTGTAGCATACTGTTGAACATTGTTGTCACTATGTGGAAACTTCGGAGAACTGTAGATGCATCTTTGAGGGCCTAATCTGTAGTGGAAATATATACAACAGATCTACAGATCTGCAGATCTACACCAGTAAGAAACATGGATCCAATAGATCACTAAAGTCAACTGAAATCAACTGTCAAGCTCTAGATCTGAATCTAGGATGCTATCAAAGATAGATCGCGAGCATTTGTGATTGAGTGGATGATTTCTGGAAGCACTGCGCGAGAAACTGGGGTTGATCTAGCCCAAATATGCTAAGAAATCCCTTAACCTCACCCATAGCACTCTGTGTCTGCGGCTATGGGTCCGTGGCCGCAGGCATAACACACTTTGTCCACGGTTATGGCCCAGATCAGCCTGATCTGGCCCTAAAGCCTTAGTCGCTACATAGCCATTTTTTGCTTGTGGTTATGACACCCTGGTTGCAGGCATAACACATTGTGCCAGTGGCTAAAGCATGGTTTCACCTATTCTGTGCATGTGGCCAGAACTAAAAACCCTATTTTTTGTGCGAGCTTAGGACTTGTGATTTCGTACCTTGCGCGAACTCTTTCCATCGAACCTGTGTGAGCCAAAACAGAATGGACACACCAAAACAAAGAATGCAAATAGAAGATCTCTTGAGCAAGTATAAGAATGAGCATGAGGTTACTTCTATTTATAGATTTTGAGTGGGTCCACTTAGGGTTAAGGCTGACTTAACCAATTCCACATGTGCTTAACCGACCCATTCCATTACACATTAATAAATAAAATAATTCAAAATTTAACTTTCGCTTAACCGATTGCGGTGATATTTAGGTCAATTTTGGTCCTCTCGAAAAGAGGAATCTAATGCAATAATGATATTGACCATCTAAGTTTTTCAAAGTGAAATTTGGCCATATTTTCATAATTTTAACACTCCCTCTCAACCAGGGAGAATTCCACTTGCCAATATATGTTCATCGGTCAATATGCCATTATGGTATCTTCATGCATCATCACGTATCTTCACTTATCATCTCTGTCATGTAGTTGTTAGGTTGTGATCCTTCATCATTACAAATCATCAATGAACTGCCCATGCTTATTCCAACTCAACTCTTAATTGTTGCTATTCGTATGTTGAACATTCTCGAATCTAGAAGAAGAAGAATTTTTCACCGGAGGGGACCTTAGGCTACCACCCTTAATCCATTAGGCTACCATTCAGAATCTTTGTCATTTGGCTACTACCTGTAATATCAATCATCACCGAAGATCATATCATCAAGGAGCACATCTTAACATGTAACTGCATCGGTGAGCATATCCCGACCCATAATCTCATGGGGGAGTTATACATCTACAACCCCATATCGAGCAATAGGATATCTAAACATGTAGGGAGCCCATCTCGACCCTGGGATTACATCAAGGAGCTCAATCTCAACCTGGAACCGCATAGGGTTATCTCAACCCATCCTATTTCCTATTGATCTTCCCATCAATGATCCTGAATAGTCATGTGGTAGAACACCTACATGATAATCAACTTGGGTTGTACACCCCAAGTACACTCTCCATTAATTGGCCAAATGAGGAGTGGTATTCCCAACAAGATCGGCTTGTGGGTATGATTCCAACTAGGGTATACTTTGCAAAGGCCAGACAGGGGAGCAACATTCTTCGACCCTATGAAGATCGGGGAGCAACATTCTCTGACCTTATGAAGAGAGGGGAACAACATATCTAACCTTGTGGGTAATATATAGAGGTCATACCCTATTGTCCAGAGTTCCCTCAACCCCAAGAGCCCTCTATCTCAATTCCTCACCCTGGGAGCTCAATCAGGGAGGAAGAGTTGGCTCAATGTCCTTTGTCAGCGTCACTCTCATCATATTCAAATCTGGTATATGTAGATATTATATACAATATGCATGTATATATCCGGATCCTCCTGATCTAACAATATTTATCTTCTTGCTAAATACAGAATCCTTCCACTATAATTATCGCGGAAATTTAATCATCAATTGCAAAACACATGAAGCAATAAAAACACACATAACATAGTTGTTTAATGGGAAAACCTGAAGCTAAAAACCCCAACTATCATATATTATGTATCATGGAAAGCATGTAACAATCTCATACAAATCTTAGTACATCAAGCTCTCAGTACAATCAATCGTCACACACTAACATAGAAGAAATATGCAAATCCATGCACCGATCTCTGCCCTCCTGCTAGCATGCCTCCATTGCGCAATCCAAGCTGATTACAAATACCAATTCGATGCAATCCCACTCTCCTTGAGTGTGTAATTATCATTGGCATCTCCAATGTATATGTAGATGCAATCAAAGCATCACTAGTAGTCACAACAGATAGTCTATCTCACCCTTTCACCTATCTCTCCATTGGGTCTCCACTGGAACTGACATGCACTGTAGTTAACTGTTGTATTGTTCAGTTGATTAATGAGTTATTATTTGTGAATTAATTAACTAATTAATTCACTCCACTCTCACTAGTGTATCATTCAGTTAGACTAGATACAACTAGCTCAACCGAGTTTAACTCCATTAACTGAGTTAAACTGAATAACAACTCCATGAACTACTCTTCCAACTCTGTCATAACTTTGCCACTTCAGTTCTAACTGAGTCCTCCATGCATGAACCACCAGTAAACCCTAGGAATTGCGTAATTCCTTCAGCCCACTGATTTTCCAAATCTTTGCACTGAAATTAAGTGCTCCAAGAGAATAAGTTGTTAGATATCATTTTTGGGATTCAACTTCGTTAAGTAAGTCATTAATATATGACCATTTCCATGAAAGGTAGTTGTAACTGACTGATTTCTCATGATTTTTGAATAGTCCACTTAGGACTCATTGCATCGGGTGATGCTCACAGGGGTGAAGAAGTGGGATTGAAACTAGTGAAATGAATCACATAGCGTCAATCATCACTTTCGGGGCTTGCACCCGGTAACCAGGACTTCTCGGGAGGTCACCCATCCCAGAACTCCTCTGGCTCAAGTGCGCTTAACTGTGGATTTTTCCCCACAATCACGCCCACTTAGCTTTCTACCCCATTTTCAAAACCTTAGCAAGTATTGTGCCTCATGAACCATTCAAGTAGATATCCCTTTACTCTTTGTATTTTAAGTATGAGGGGTTTTCGCAATGTATTATATTAGATATAATTTTTGGATTATTATTAAGGGCTAATAATAATCGACACTTCTATTTTTAGATCGACGATCTACAAATAGACTTCGCCCAATATTCTAAAAATAGAATTTCATCTATTTTTCCAACTTGACCAAGCATCCACAAATATCATCCTGCAACTTCTGAAATATGATCACCATGTCTAAAAATAAACATATTCTAAAAATAGACTTGCGCCAAAAATAGTCTGCAGGCCCACTTAGTGAAGGCGACTCTTTTCACTAAGCTCATCATCTTGTTGAATCTCAACACTCCCTCTCAACAAGATAGGGATTATCTTTCACCCAGATCCTGCCTCTATGGTATTCGAATTTGCTCCTAGTGAGCGCCTTCGTCAGAATATCTGCATCCTGATCCTCCGTGGGAATGTACTGAAGCAACATGATCTTCCAGCACACACAATCTACGATGCTGATCATGAGATCATCAATTTATTTAGATATATCATGAAACATAGGATTAACCTGAGGGAGTTTGTACACAACTAGAGTTATCCACAGTGTATCAGCATGGATCTAAATGTGAGCTAGGAACAAACCAACCGAATCTTCCTCATCAGGACAGCCTCACATACGCTTGACTTGTTTGCCATGTACTATGCTTCATTTGGCCCGAGTGCCACATATCTTTTTGATGTTTCACTGTTTGTGTAGCTGCCAGTAGATCCGTTATTGAATCCTCACGATGCTCTTTAAATACGTTGTTGCCTACCCAATGCGCATCGTGAGCCATGCAACTTCCTACCTGTCCATTAATACGTACCATAAGCCATACTCAGATGTGCCCCTGAGATACCTCAAGACATGCTTGCCTGCCTTCCAAAAGAGCTTGGTAGGCTTAACCATCGCTTGTGAAAGTTGGTTCACCACATAGCATATGTTCGGTCTTGTATTAACTAAATACATGAGCGAACCCACCAACTGTCGATAAACAGTGGCATCCACTACCTCTGCCGATGTAGCATCCTCTTTCCTCCAATTTCCTGGAAGAGGAGTATCAATAGGCTTGCAGCCTTGCATGTGAAACTTCTCAAGTATCTCCCGGGCATACTTGCCTTAAGACACAAACATTTCACCTTCCTGCTGCCATATTTCCAATCCAAGGAAATAATGAAGGAGGCCCAAATCCTTCATCTCAAACTCCTTTGCAAGATCTGCTTTGCATGAGTGTATCCAAGCACACTTATCACCCGTTAGTATTAAATCATCAACATAAAGAACAATGATTAAAATCTTACCCTCCACCACAATTTGGTACAGGTTTGCATCCGCCTCACTCTTGGTGAAGCCAAGTCCAATGAAATAGTTGTCGATCCAAGTGTACCAAGCACAAGGTGCTTGTTTCAGCCCATACAACGCTCTTTTGAGCCTGCACACATGTGACTCGCTGCTGTAGATCTCAAATCCTTCCGGCTGCTCAATGTACACCTCTTCCTCAATGATCCCATTAAATAACGCAGTCTTCACATCCATCTGATGAATGTGCCAACCCATCTACGCTAAGAGAGCAAGAATGGTCCGTATGGAAGAATACCGTGCAACAGGTGCAAAGGTTTCTTCATAATCAATCCCCTTGATCTATGAGAAGCCCCGGGCAACAAATGTTGCCTTATACTTCTCGACGCTCCCATCAGCAGCTTGCTTTACCTTGTAGATCCATCTTGATCCTACAACTGATTTTCCCACTGGCCTTGGAACAATCTCCCAAGCACTGTTTCTGACAATGGAGTCATACTCCTCCACCATGGAATCTACCCATGTGGGATTCTGCACTGCTTCTTCAAAAGAAGATGGCTCTGTCACGATACACTTGCTTATAAGAGCCATGTATCTAGTAAATTGATCAGGTGACTGTCTCTGTCTGCGTTGTGATGTAGGGACTCCTACATTCTGTGCCACATCAAGCTTCAATCTCTCAGCTTCTGTGGTCTGCTTTCTGCCTTGTCTGATGTTTGGTTCTACATGAGTGGACTCCTCCACTCCATGAATCTCCTCCTGTGGCTGATCCACATCTAGAGGCTCATTTTTGGGAACAAGAAGTTCCTCCTCTGCATGCAAGTGTAGCTCCCTCTCAAGCGACAACTTCATGGCTTTCACCTCATTGAATTTTATATCCTGTCGCACCACAGTCATCCGAATGTCTGGCAAATACACACGATAATTATGGGGTGTTTCTGTGTACCCCAAAAATATACCATCTTCTGCAGTCGGCTCCAGCTTCTTCCTGGCATCCTTTTTCACATGAATGTAAACAGACGAGCCAAAAATCTTCAAATGAGAAATATCAGGCTTCTTACCAGTAAAATCTTCTTCAGGTGTACTCATGCCATGTACTCTATGAGGACAACGATTTTGCACATAAACCGCAGTGTTGCATGCTTCCACCCACAAGTGCATCGGTAGGCCCTGGTCATGCAACATCGCTCGTGCAACACCCATGATCATTCTGTTCTTCCTCTCCACGACCCCATTCTACTGTGGGTTATGAGGCGCTATGAGTTCTATTCGAATTCCTTCTTTGCTACATAAGTCTTTGAATTCACCTGAGATGTATTCACCACCATTATCGCTTCGTAGAGCTTTCACTTGCTTCCCCGACTCCTCGTCCACCAATGCTTTGAACTCACAGAAATTTTAGAATGTTTCGCTCTTCTTCTGCATGAAGAAGATCCAGCATCTACGAGAATAGTCATCAACAAATATAACATAATACCTGTGTTTTGCTGTTGAAGCAACAAAGAAAGGTCCACACACGTCTATGTGAATTCTCTCCAAGATCACCGAAGCACGGTTCTCCTTCTCATGAAAGGTAGTCTTCACAAACTTACCCATAGTACATCCCTTGCACTGATCTGACTGCGCAAGAGTACCCTTGGGAAGTCCAGTAGAAATCTGCTGCAAAATCTTCAAAGCGCCATGGTGAAGATGGCCCAATCTCTTGTGCCATAATTCGCCCTCATCCCTGCTCACCACTTCTTCTACTTTTCCCACCATTGCAGCGCAACTATCTACCTCCAGCTTGTAGAGGTCCTTAATTCGAACCCCTATCTTCTTGGTTTGACCCGTTGTTTTATGTCGAAGGAAGGCTTTTCCCTCACTGAAAACAACATCATAACCTTTGTCTTCCAACATTGCGACCGAGACCAAGTTCTTCTTCAGACCTGGAATATGCATAACATCCTTCAACAAGAATGGATTACCAGAATCCCTCTCAAAGGTAATGGTCCCAATGTCGAACGCACTGTATCTACCATCGTTGCCCATCTCTATATGCATCTGGAGGTCCTTCTCCTCCAAGTCACTAAACAACTCCTTGTCTCCCGTCATACAGAAAGATGCACCACTATCAATATACCACACCGATACCATACAAATTTAAACCAAGCATGCGATCAAAAAGAAATCAAGTTCAAATTGCGAGGCTAAGGCCTCTCCATCTGCAGCTCCAACAACCTTCTTGTTCTTCTTGTTCTGTGGACAGTTAGTGGCGAAATGCCCATGTTCGTGACAGTGAAAACACTTCACTTTGGACAAATCCTACTTCTTGCCTTTAGCATCAGATTTTGAAGGAAATTTCTTCCCCTTCCCTTTCCTTGCTTTGGCAGCCAAAGCGCAATTCTCTTCATCTTCATTCTTCGATGAAGACCCATCCCTGGTACCCCGCCTTATCTCCTCTTGCACAAGATCCGACCAAAGTCACTCCAATCCCGGCAGTTTCTCCTGTCCATTGACAGAGTCTTCATAGCTATGCTAACTCTTTGGAAGCCCAAGGAGAGCCAAGCTCACCAAGTCTTCATCATCAACAGTAATCCCCACACTTCCCAGTTCATCTCTGCAGTGGAAAACTTCGTGAGGTATTTTGGAATATTATCGCCCTTCTCCATTTTTATTTTTCTGTGCTTGTCTTTAAGCGCCAACTTCCTCTAGTCGCTTCTGCTTTGGAAAAAATCTATCAAAGCCTTCCACATTAAGAATGGAGTGACTTTCCAATGAAGGCTGGACATAATATGGTCCTTCACACCTTCCAACATAATTCTTCTTGTCTTTGCTGTCTTCTTTTGCCATGTGTCAAGTAATCCAGCATCGCTAGATCCCAGCTTGGGAACACCGCTTTCGATGAACTCCTTCAGTCCATTATCCTCCAGCACCGCCTCCATCCTATCCTTCCAGGCTATGTAATTCGAGATCCCATCAAGGGAATACTCCAATCGCAACCCATTGAAATACATTTCAATGTATACTCAACTTCTACACCAAGAATCTTCTGTAGCAAATTCGAATTGTCCACCAACACAAACTCAACAATTATTCACAATTGCAATCTTCAAGAATTAACACTGCTCTGATACCATGTAGAAATTATATACAATACGCATGTATATATCCATATCCTCCTGATCAAACAATATTTATCTTCTTGCTAAATATATAATCCTTCCACTATTAATCTTTTGCGGAAAATTAATTGCAAACACATGAAGCAATAAAAACACACATAACACAATTGTTTAACGGGAAAGCCTAAAGCTAAAAACCCCAACTATCATATATTATGTATCATGGAAATCATGTAACAATCTCATACAAAGCTTAGTACATCAAGCTCTCAGTACAATCAATCGTCACACACTAACATAGAAGAAATCTGCAAATCCATGCATCGATCTCTGCCCTCCTGCTAGCCTGCCTCCACTGCGCAATCCAAGCTGATTACAAAGACCAATTTGATGCAATCCCACTCTCCTTGACTGCGTAATTATCATTGGAATATCCAATTTATATGTAGATGCAATCAATGCATCACTAGTACTCACAACGGATAGTCTATCTCACCCTTTCACCTATCTCTCCACTGGAACTGACATGCATTGTAGTTAACTGCTGTATTGTTCATTTGATTAATGAGTTATTATTTGTGAATTAATTAACTAATTATTTCACTCCACTCTAACTAGTGTATCATTCAGTTAGACTAGATACAACTAGCTCAACTGAGTCTAACTGAGTTAAACTGAATACAACTCCATGAACTACTCTTCCAACTCTGTCATAACTTTTCCACTTCAGTTCTAACTGAGTCCTCCATGCATGAACCACCAGTAAACCCTAGGAATTGTGTAATTCCTTAAACCCACTGATTTTCCAAAACTGTGCACTGAAATTAAGTGCTCCAAGAGAATAAGTTGTTGTTTATTGTCGGATTATTATTAAGAGCTAATAATAATCGACACTTCTATTTTTATATCGACGATCTATAAATATACTTCGCCCAATATTCAAATATAATTTCATCTATTTTTCCAACTTGACCAACCATCCACAAATAGCATCCTGTAACTTCTTAAATATGATCACCATGTCTAAAAATAGACTTGTGCCAAAAATAGCTTGCGGGCCCACTTAGTGAAGGCGACTCTTTTCACTAAGCTCATCATCTTGTTGAATCTCAACAGTATCTGCTTGTCTCAATAGCAGTTGATTCCTGTTCATACAGGGCATCAAGTCAAATATTATGTTAGAACATAAAAAATCATATAAAATCACAAATGGATACCATAATCATCCTCCCTCTCAAGGAGGTGTCAATCACAAGCCTAAGCTTGTCTCGAACAGTTGCACTATGTCAATGATTGGAGAAATTTTGGTCCCAACTATATGTGTGTGTGTGTGTGTGGGGGGGGGGGGGCATTCTCTATCATCACAGTGTATCCATGTCTTATCCAAATCATACTTAGACATCTCTCTAAGGATCTTCTACATCCTGCCTCACAGCTAGCCATGTTAGCAAAATCATATCCAACCTTGGTCGTGCTATGGACTTTTCATCCAAGATATCATGGCAGATCTCATATTAAGGAAACATCCAAATGTTCTCATAATAATCCCAAACATCATCAGTACATTCATGCAGCTACATATCATAGGATAAATATCTCAGCCTTTAAAAGTAGAATGTATCATGCAGATATTTCAAAGGATGTTTGGTGGAAATTGTGAATGAAGTAGCGCAATCATGAATTTAATCATGTTATATACACATCATATACAGATGGATGTTCAAGATGAAACATCAATGCTTCAATCAACTGTAAGATGCCATGACAATTGCAACAACATTTGAACTTTAAATCAGAGTGTCCAAGGATTTACATTTCCATTACACAAAAACATTTAAAAAAAAAATTGCAACATGGGATTTCTTTTCCAAATTCCATAAATCGATTCAACATGCCATGATACATCATTTCGAGATTCATAGGCCATCTCCCTCTTACTTAGTTCGTTAGAGGCTCATCACCTGTTAAGGGTAGACCATCAATATGTAAAACCAAATCCATAACCAAAATCAAGGCCATACCTTGGAACTCAACATCCTGACTTCGCCAGATAACTGTCAAATATGGACATATCTGAATCGGAGAGCTTTCATGACACAACGCTCTTTGCAAGCATAATGCCTTACCAAGCTAACATAATAATCCTTACATAAATCAATGTTGTGTCAATGAAGTCAGCTCATCTTTAGAAGCCAGACAAAAACTATTATCAAATAAATTGATGTCAAAGTATCAATTCTTTCAACCAGGTGACAAGTAGAGCTCATATCAAGTCTTGAATTCATTTACTGTCAAGCCATAAATTCTGTTATTTAACATGCCATTACAAACCATTTTCGTCACTAGATGCAAGTGCATACATCAAGGTTAAGTCATGCAGGTTCCATCTTCATATTGAATCGCAACAACCATTGTGCTAGGAACAAGGAGGCCAATACAAAACCATAATTCTGAATACTCACATAAGACACTGAAGGTCACTATGCCCACATAGAATTGTCATAAGAAAAATAAACAATCAACAGATCAAGTCCAAATAGAGAGATCTATAATCCAAATACATGTCTCAATCATCAATTCAAAGTTATAAAACATCATGTCAAAGTTACAAACACAACTCATCTGTATCAATAAGTCAAAACATGTAGCAAAAACTTCAGACATAATGACATTGATATGAATGTCTCAGTCATCTGCAAACACAAGTTTGATTCAAGCATACGAACTTTTCCTGCTGACAGATCTTACTGATATCTACAACACATCTGCAGAACTGACATCTTCCAAGTGACCATCTAATTGCATGCCCAATCCTTTATTTACTTTGATCAACAATTTAAACTGACAACTTTAGAAATCAGTCTACAATGGAAGGACATGTCAGAGATTCCTTGATTCAAAGTAAAAAATGATTTTGTGTACAAAACTTCAATTTTGTGTCTGTCAGGCATAGCCACATTTATGGGTCTTCCTTTGTGCAAGTGAGGCTCAGACCTCTGTTGTAGATCAACAATGTCAGATACCCATAGATCATAATAGAACATGTAATTTCATTTTCATTCATGTCATCAACCTGTCTTTACTGGAGTCATGCAACAACAAATCCGTTAGATCATAAACACATATCTATCATGATCATCAACATCATGTCATCAATATTTCATCAAGGGTCGGACTTGAAAGATTAGGGCAGCAGGTAGATGTGACGACACAATCTTATGAACACTTAACAATACATCAAGTTAGGGCATTTAATTTCATCATATGCCATAACCACGGGTAGTAGTATATCTAGAACATTAATCTCATAGAGATGCCTCTATCATCATGGTCACTAATACCATGCTTATCATTATCAATAGGATCAAGTTAGGTTATTCAATAAACCAACAGAGTGTCAATCTCTTTTTTCCATGAGATTTCATCATGCTTATCACAAGCATTATCAATGCCATATAAATGAGGTAAACTTCTATAAGAGATCAACATGTCTTATGCATATCAAGAGTGAAAAGTATCATTTACTAGAATCATAATCACGATCTCAAAAACAATAGATGTTAGCCAAACATCAGGTTATGCCATTATATCCAAGTTCAACAATAATTAGCCTCGCAAAATAAAAAAGATCATCATGATCAAATATTCAATACCAGGTGCATTATTTCATCATAGGAAACATGAATCACTTTCATATGCATGCATGAGCCATTTGCGAAGGAGACATTCTTAACATACCAGAGGGCTTACCTATCCATCCAATGTTATAATTGAAACATAACATTAAAACAATATACCATGCAATATACCTTGTAGTATTCAAATACCTATGCACCTTCACATAGGCAAATACTTGTGCACCTTCACATAGGAAGCTTGTCACCTTTTTCATCATGTGCCTATTTACCTTTTCCAGACCTAGCTTTTATTTCTTGCATCTCAAATGATCCTCAAGAGAGATCCACTTATCATATCTCATCAAGAAGGTTAGAAACATCCAAGTAATCAAAATGTACATGCAAGAGGTATAATAAATGATCAAAACAACAATCATAATAGCCAAATCCATAAGTCTAAACAAGAGTAAAGTCATAAGTCAAGGAATACTTATCTGTAATGAGAGACGATCCTCTCCCTCTTGAACCAACCTTCACGAGCCATCCATAGACCACATAATGGAGTAGCCTTCACAGTCAACTTTATCAACAACTAGGTCATCTAGGGACTATCCCATTGAGGGTTTCATCAAATCAATCCCAAGTGCTTGAGCATCTTCACATAGACCTTGTTGGGGTTCCATACACCAAATCTCAAGTCTTTACCATAAACCAGGGTTTCTCTCAAACCCTCACCATCAAGCCCTTATGCACTAACTACCTAGGGTTTCTCCATACCCTAGAATTATTTTAGGTCTCCACCATTCTCTTCTTGTTTCCATCAAAAAATGTCTCCATGGGGGTGATATTCATGACTTTTCTTCAGCCCAGCTCTGATTCCATGTTAATTTTCCATAGGGATACATTGATCTTTGCTTTGATGGTTTCATTTCTTCATTAACACATTAAGTTCATCCCATATTATTATATCATTATTCAGATTTACACCATTAACCATCAACATATGCAACTATGTAGAAAGAATAATGACATCATCATCTATGTAGTCGAACATAAATAAACATAGGAAGAAAAGCATGCACACATATAGACGCCAGGATTGGTTTGAGACCAGGGAAAAAGCCACTATGGGGAAAACCCTTGCAAATTCTTCTTCTTAGATCGTCATCGAATGAATCAACAAATAAGAGTATAATGATCCATTGATATGTATCTTCCTAATGCAGTAAAACAACTAGCATATGCATAATATAACCATAAACATACTTCTGTTGAAGGATCTTGATTCTTAGAACTATAATGTATTGTCATCTCCTGTAGCATATTGTTGAACATTGTTGTCACCTAGTGGAAACATCAGAGAATTGTATATGCATCTTTGAGGGCCTAATCTGCAGTATAAATATATAGAACAAATCTACACTAGTGAGAAACATGGATCCGATAGATCACTAAAGTCAATTGAAATTAATTTTCAAATTCTAGATCTGAGTCTAGGATGCTATCAAAGGCTGATCACGAGCATCTGTGAGTAAGTGGATGATGTCTGGAAGCACTACGCGATAAACTGGGGTTGATCTATCCCAGTTCTACTCATAAATCCCCTAGTCGCACCCATAGCACTTTGTGCCTGCGGCTATGGTCCTTGGTCGCAAGCATAACACATTGTGCCCATGGCTATGGCCCAGATCAACCTAGTCTAGCCCTAAAGCCTTAGCCGCTACCTAGCCATTTTGTGCCTGCGGCTATGACACCTTGGCCATAGGCATAGCATAATGTGCCCACGGCTAGAGCCCAGTTTCACCAGTTATATGTCTGCAGCCAAAACAAAAAACCCTAATTTTTGTGCGAGCTTCGGACCTGCGATTTTAGACCTTACGCGAACTCTTTCCTTCAAACCTGTGCAAGCCAAAACAGAATGGATGAACCAAAACAAAGAATGCAATAGAATATCGCTTGAGAAAGTGTAAGAATGAGCTCGAGGTTGCTTCTATTTATAGCTTTCGAGTGGGTCCACTTGGAGTTAAGGGTGACTTAACCAATTCCACATGTGCTTAGGCTGATCCATTCCATTACACATTAATAAATAAAATAATTCAAAATTTAACCTCCTCTTAACTGATTGGGGCGATTTATATGTCTATTTTGGTCCTCTCGAATAGAGGAATCAGATGCAATAATGATCTCTACCATCTAAGTTGTTCAAAGTGGAATTTGACCGCAGTTGCATAATTTTAAGAGTGAAAGTAACCTATAGTTTTTTAAAGAAGGGTTTCACCATTAGAAGAAAGGGATCAGACCACTTCAACAAAGTGAATCACATCTATTGAAGCGAATGATAGATCACTACGAGGAATGTGATGGAGGAAGTCAACCCTCTTTAATCTATGAGTTATGATTTAACTAAATGAACCCTTATTCGCCCATGTTGACATGATTGGTTGATAGAGGGTTTTACATAACGATGTGAATTAGTGAGAAGATGAACAACCACCAATTTGGGTGAATGAAATATTTGGAATGTGGGAGACAAAACAAAATGGAATTTGAAGAGTCTCAAGGGGCTTAGAATAGTCATTTTTTTTAAAGAAACGGATAGCATTTTATATATAGCAAAACTAAAAATGGGTGAGGTCCTTTACATTCACATATTTCTCTAATTTAGTTCTTTCCCAAATTGGTTCAGAGGAGTACTTATAGCTACCCTAGTTAGTTACTAATATCCTTCTTACTACATTGAAATTTTATTTCCTCCAAAGCAATCCACAAATTTTGACAAAACAACATAACATAACATAGTTATTAAAAAAAAAACAACTATCCACTGCTCGCCAACTCCTCTGGTGGATTGTCCTCCTCAATCTCATGTTCACCAGGTCCAACAGATATATGTAATCCCACCCCATGACATTCATATGCCTCTTCCTTTCCATCCTAATAATCCGATGGTGTCATTTCTCCAAACCCAAAGACTTCATTCAGCACACCAACTGTTGTCGCTTCTACCTTTACTTCCATGATGTCAACTTTGAAATTCAGATTGATCATTTTTGTATTTAGATGGTCCATAGAATTTTGCGACAGCTTTAAATCCTTCCTTTTTCTAGTGATATTAGATATCACAACTGTGAATTGGTCATGTACTTCATGGCAGATTTTATCCCCAGTTTTCTTTACCATCGCCACTATGTCCTCCTTAGACAGTGACCCCTACTCCTCCATACTGTCACCACTTAAATTGGTTCTGGAGGATGCCATTTTAATTGTAATCTATCCTTGTATGCAATTAACATTTAAGTTTAACTATTTCATCCAGCTCCTCATATTACTATATTTCTCCTTGTCAAATGCAGAGAACATCTTATCGCATTAAATGTAATTCCCTAGTCGCTAATTAGTCTCGGCACGAGCCTCCATCGTTGAAACCACCATTTTTCTCTCAGAGTGTTTTTCAAATGAATGACGCAACTAGAAATATGTATTGCCTTTCCATTCACTGCATTCAGCAATTGATAGTATTTCCTTCCTTCTCCACTTATCCAGAGTCATGACGCTTGGTCCATCCCGCCTCCATATGGAAACGTGAAGTCCCAACTACCTGTCTCGACTCTCGAAAGAGTCTTTCCATACATCGATAAGAGCGATAGGAGGTAGTGGAATGTCAACATTAAAATCTTGATTATTCAATTCCATGTCTATAGTCATGCTTTTAAAGTTTTCCATCATGGAACATGGCATATTTGAGAGTGTATTTGATCTAATATCAATATCCCTTATTCTAGAGTGATTCCCTTGTTGGCTTGTTCATTTTCCACCTGGTTGTTCTCTCTTTTGACATGGTAAAATTTATAATCTTCCAGTTTATTTAGGGGAATACCTATTCGCTGAAGAGTGGGGGATAATTTTGCTTATTTTTGTTACTTGATCTTGATCCACCTTTGAATAATGATCATTGAATCTCCAACTATAATTATTTGACACAGGACCTTTGAGATAATTATATTTAATCCTTGACAAAGAGATAATGCTTCGACTTGATTATTAGAAGCATTTCCCATTTACCAAGCATACCTTGGCTCTATTTTTTCGTTGGAGATATAGAATACCCCTCCCGCTCTTGCCTCCCCTAGATTGCATTTTGAGGCCCCCGTTGGCAACATGATGTAATATGTTATCCTTGATGGCAACCTACTTAATGAAGTTGTCCCTAATGGAATCCTAATTGATGTGTTTTCCTTGATAAACAGATGATATGAAAATGATTTATCTACAGGTCAGTTCAGTTGTGGCAGAATCTGGTTAGGATCATATAAATGATAAATATACTATGTCACAGTGTATACGCAGGTTTGATGAAGAGAAGTAGCATATACACGCGGGTTATGAAGAAGCCAAGTCATGTATTGCTTTTGCGCTCTAAAATTATGATACCAAGGGGCATTACCATGGTATTAGCCCATAATATTGAGCGTTGTATTGTATATTTGATTCCGTCCAAGAATACCATCGGCAATTGTATGGTTTTGGCTCATGGTCTTGGTAAAGGCTAAATCTATATAAGGAGAGGAAGATCATAGTGCAAGGTGCATGCACGTGTAAGGGTTGTTACTGAATACTTCTCTTTGAAGTATATTGCATGGGATGAACTATGTTTTATTCGTAGATCTAAATCTATGATGCACCCTTGGATACAATGATGGATCGGGATCTCTAGACCTGAAATGACTATGTACTTGCATGATCTAATTATGAGATGTTTGGATCAATGACCTAGCGCATGTTTGCTGAAATGAAGTAAAGAAATCTAGGTAAGTTTATAGATCTGCATCTTTCTGTAGTAATAACATTTATAGATCTATACGCTAGTTCGTCACAGTGAAAGCGCGTATACACACGACTTTGTCTCTGATAAAGCGCATATGGAAGTCAAGGTTTTTTAAAGCTTGCTAAAGAGGTTATTTGTTTAATGCTATTGTATTTCTGCTATATTTCTATTGTTTGTTGATGAAGTCTTCATGTGGATCTAGGTTGTTTGAATACTATTGTTACACAACAATTTGTCACCGTCCCTACCATTCCCCGTCTCGCACATTGGAGGGCTTATTTTGTGACCTGTGAGTAGTGACATAACTTGAAAATACTTTCATGGCATTCCCCTGAACATGTAATTTCATCCCCCTGAAGACATCTCCTGCTGAAAAACCCTAAAAACACCCCTTTTTGCATTGGCGCGGGCAGCCAGTTCAGTACCCGCGCTAATGGGGGAAATCCTTCAAAGAAGGCGCGCCAATTGGAGCTCTGTCCCAGAGTCGCACTCGCACCAGCCATTTTAAGGAGTGTTTTTTAAAAATAAATGGTGAAATTTTCGTCCTAACTAATTCCTAAACTGGTATCTATCTTGAGTTGGGAGGTTTGGCTCCGGATCTCCATGTAGGGGAAGTGGTTTGCCACCTCTCATGGAAGCTTCCTTGAGGATAGGGCCAATCCCATGATTATAGGGATCCCAACTCCCCTTCCTCCATCTATAAAAGCTTGCTCATCTCTATTGCAAGCTAGTCTTCAAGTTCTCAAATTCCCAAGAGCCTTATGCTGCAAGAGCCTTGATTATTCCCCTAAGGCCAAATTCAAGCAAGGAGACTATTGTCAAGATCCGAAGAGAGAGGTTTGTCCCATCCTTGACAGGATTTTCGAGACGTGTTCTGCTGGCGACCCTCCGAAGGAGAATTCAGCGTCAGAACTTGGTTGTAATTTTCCTTTGATTGATTAATAATAAACAACTATTGTTTATGGTTCCACTCTTGTTGTTGTTTATAATGATGAGTTATGTCCTTTTTGACTGACATATAAGTTTCATATACTGGATTTTACGCTTGCGTTTGTTTTGTTTGTTGTGTGTGCAGGTGTCCATCACGGAGATCGTGGGGATCATGATCTGCCAAAGCTAAGGAACGGGAGCGCTACCTCTTCTACAAGCAACATCGTTGGATTCCAGGTAGGCCTTCATCGCTAGTTGGTTTATTTGCAATTAGGAACCTGCACTATAGCGTGTGACGATTGTTGTTAGACCCGGTCTGGGCTAGTAGGGATCGCCTCTGTCCACTGAGGGGATTTACCTCTTCAACAAATTGGCGACTCCGCTGGGGAACGTCTAGCTTGTTGTTGTTTGTTTTATGAGCTATAGACAGAGCCTCAAGTTAGCCAGATAGCCTTCGAAACGCTATTGCTCTGCATTAGCGAAGTAGATCAAAGCTGCTTCAGTCAATCTCCGGTTTAGTTTGTAAACTGAACACTTGGAGCACTGTCTTGTCTTTTCGGTTGATTCTCGATTCTGCTTGCTTGATCAGCCTTTTTGGCTGGCTCTGTGTGTGATTTTGGATTTTGGTTCAAACTCCAACATCACTGGTCTGATCTTGGATTGCTTATTTTTTATTTTGGCATACCAAACTTGACTGGCACGTTTTTTAGCGTGACAGTCCCGCCAATTGGTGCTAGTTGTCAATGTATTACCCACGCCAATCCTAATATGGCGCTAGTTTCAGCCTGACAGTTGCGCCAGTGCTGGGGACTACTAGGGTTTGCTTGATTTTGAGCTTTTTGAGCCTGATCTCTGATTTTGGTTACATTTTTTCGACTGCTTGAGTGTTTTGGAGCCTTGATTGACTGACTGTGACCTTCATCCTTTGGTTGTTTTCCCATTTCCATCGATTTTGCATTCTAGCCATAGGGCATCTAGGTGCTATTGTGTGTCGAGCCTCCCTTGGGAGTTTTTAGTTTCTATCGGTTCAGTCAATCCTGTGATTTCTTCTCTGCATTCGTTTGGTAGTTGTTTGTCATTTCATTGCGCCATTTGAGTGATTGTTGCCTTCTTCATTCGAATTCCGCCTTGTCTCGTTTTGGGCCTAGATTACACGGTTCATTTGAGTCTTTGGGATTCTTTTCGTTTTGAGGGACTTTTGGTTGATTTGAGGTCTGATTGTGCGTTTGCATTGAGTGGAATTTGCTTGTTTTTGCTCTCTTGTCATCGTTTCTCAAATTTCCTTTACATTAGTTTTCATTTTGTTTAGTGCACCTTGCTCTTAAACATTGAAAATACAAAAAAAAAATCTCTTTTTCTTTTCATTAGTTAATGTGAATTAGATCTTTTCGGTGTTATTAATGATTGGTAACTTTGAATGAAAAGCTTTTTAGTTTTCATTAGCTGCATTAGAGACATCATTGGTTGTTTTCTGTTCATTTCGTTATTGTGTGAAAAGCTCTCAACTCTCTCATAAATAGCTTTCATCGAATGAAATGATATACTGTGGCATATAGAGTGCATTTAGGAGATTTTGTGACATTACATTTGCTAGGGCCTGAAAACTGAAACGTAATTGAAGATAAACGTTAAAATTTACTCAATTTACACTAAGGCAGCATTGAAACATTAACACAACATTTAGAGGTCTAGGCTAGAGACGTGTTCCGGCGTCTTTAAACCTAGTAGCTGTCGTTCGCCTCTTGGCTTTAGACACCACTAGTACAGACTTGTGCTCCCCGTACCGTCGCGTATATAAAGGGAGACCCCACTAGGTTTCAATCCTTTATCCATAGGAAGCTGAGTCTGCCGCCCTATACCCATGATACACCGGACACAACATTCGGGGAGATTGCCTGCACGTACGTTAAGTCCTTGGTTGATTTCTCTTTCATTTTGAAATCAAGGCGTATATTGCAGTTCACGGTTATTTGGTACACCCTTTGCCTAGATTACCAGAGTAGTCATTTGATCTTTTCTGACTCTTTAAATTTGAAAAGATCACCAATCGCTTGTCCTTTCACGCTTGCTTCAAAACTGAAAGTGATAGAGTCACCTTTCATCCGTTTCTCGACTCTTAAAATATGAAACGGTGAAGTTTCTAAGTTTCAATGTGGTAAAAATAAATCACCCCTGATCACATGCCCTGTTAGATTCTGCTTGTTGGCCGTTTGATTGTGTGTCTTGACTCTTTTTCAGCCCCGTGTTTGTTGTGCTTGATTTTTCTTGTCATTTTTGTCACAGTGGTGGAACCTTCTGTTTCGTCTACTGGTAGTCCATATACGGACGATTCATCAGAGGTCTCGCAATTCTCTGCTGAGCCACAGCAGCCCATTATCACTGAGCTTCCCTTTGGAAGACCAGTTGAGTTCAATTTGCCCTTATCCAACGCCTAGTTTGGATTTGGAGTAGGGGAATATTACCCTCCTCTTACATCGGGTTCGCCTTTCATAGCTGCTGTCATTCCTCCTAGTCCTCGTCAGCTTCTATCAGAACTAGCAGGATCAAATATGAGTGATTCTTCTAGTGAGGAAATCCCCACGTCTGGTGAACATTACCAGTTATTCCCTCGACAGTTATTCCCGGAAGACAACCCCGGATCATCTGTTATGTCTTCGCCCGGACCCTCGCTTCCGGTAGGGTATAGAACTTTGGGTTAGATTATTGCCGCCGCTGCCTCTATGGGGGAATCAGCTTCTTCTACGAGGCCTATTGTTCCTTCATTAGGGATGTCTCCTAGAACCCCCAGTACGTCATCCCCTCAGGTCACTTCTGTACCCGTTAGGCCCACTGTCTGTGTGGCTGCTCCCACTCAGTCCGTAAGGGCTACATCCCTTCCCGAAGACGTCTATGTAGCATCCGCTATACTGGAGAACATTTCTCCGGAGGAGTATTGGTTGTCCTTACAACAACCGAACCCCGAGGTCAGACAATCCTCTCAAGACCCCAACCGCTCGTATTTTTCGCATTATGCACAGGATGGTACACCCGTGTACGCTTTTCCAAATCAGTACGATGAGCACGGGAATATGTTACGTTTACCCGCTCCAGAGGCTCACCTTCATGCTCAAGGTTTACCGTATAGCCAGGCTGGGAAGCCTTATAACCCGCAAGGGCAACCTTTTCAAGGCCAACCTTCGAGCTAGCCTGGCTATCCTTATGACCCGCAGGGCCAACCCATCCAAGGCTATCCTGCAGGCCAGCAAGGGCCGTTATACGGTTCGCAAGGACAATATTACAACCCCTCCGGTCAACCTGTGCAGCCTCAGCCGAGGTACCAACCGGGACCGATCTATGGTCGTGGGGGGCAAGTCCAACCTTCTCAACCCATGCAACCTCAGTATCTTGTTGGTCCCAACATTACATATCAACCAGGATCATCTTATGGTCTTGCTACAGGTCAAACCGATTACCAGCCACCACCTGGCTCCATTCCTCCACCGGGACAACCGGTCTATCCGGCACAACCTGATGTTCCACCACCAGGCCAACCGGCCCATCCGGTACAACCTGGTGTTCCTCTATAGCTAGGTCAACCTGCACAACCGACACAACCTGTTCACCCGGGTCAACCTGTTAACCCAGGCCAACCCGCTCAGCCAGGTCAGCCTGCTCAACCAGGCCAGCCTGCTCAACCAGGCCAGCCTGCTCATCCTATCAACCCTGCCCAGCAGCCGGCTTATTCGACGCTGCAACCAAATCCACCGTTGCACCCTAATTATCAGGCTCAGCAGGGTCCCACCTATCAGCAGCCCATTCGACCTCAAGGCGGTTACTATTCTCATGGTCAATCTCAACCGAATTATAACCAGCCCCAAGGTTCTAACTATCATCCTCAACAACCCGGCTACACCTATACTCAGTAGCCGAATCCACACGCTGCTTACACAGGGCCGACATATAATCAGGGTCCATATTCTGGTTATCAAGCCCCGCACACTGGTTACCAGCAACCAAATCAGACTGGTTATACGGCCTATACCCCCTACTGTCAGAATCTTGCGGGATAGAACCCATGGGGGCAAGGATATTCTCAACCAGCGTGGAGTACAGGTACCGGTCCTTATCTAGGGCCAGGCATGCTGTCCAATCCGCCATTGCCATTTCTGGCTACCTTGGAATTACCGGATGTTTTGAAATTAACCAATGATTCGATTTTGCACAATCCTTATTGGCCTCCGGTTCCTACCAAGGTGCCCGGCGATTGCCCCAAGTTTGAGGGTAAAGCTGGGGAGGACCCCCAAGCTCATGTGATGACTTACCATCTTTGGTGTTCATCCAACTCTTGGGTGGATGATTCAATTCGTTTGCGCCTCTTGCAATGCACTCTGATTGGCGCTGTAGCTAAATGGTATATTGAATTACCCCGTGGCATCTTTCAAGATTTCAATACATTAGCCATGGCTTTTCTGACTCACTTTCAGTTACCGGTTCGTTACGAAGCCAGGATGCACCTCCTGACTTCTTTGAAGCAGGACAAAGCCACCCACATTTCTGACCACATTCATGAGTGGCTACGTCGTCGTAGACTGATCAAGTTTCATATACCTGATCAGATACTAACTCATTGGTTCACCACCTCCTTCATTAACAAAATCGCCCAAGATATTACTATGGGAGCGTGTGTGACTGAAGAACAAGCCATAACGCGTGCCCAATATCTGGATCTGGTATATTCTCAGTCCGGCACGCTTTATGATATTTTTCCTGATGCTCCACGGTCTGGAACCTCTAAATCTCCACCTACCCTAGCAGTGGATGGTGTTATTGGTTCCGTGTCTCAGAATTCGAAGAAATCTTCGAATGGGAAGCAGAAGTCCAATCCATCCAATAATTCTGCTCCTCCCGTCCCTCCAGATTCTGGAAAAACTGCAGAGGTTAACGTCGTTCAGGCTAATCCTACGGAAAAAGCCTCCAAAGGTAAAAAGTAGGGCAAGGGAAAATCCAAATCTGATGCCCCAAATCCAGTCTTCGAAACCTCATACTGATGACGGTTCCCAACGTAAACCGAAGTATCCTTGCCTCATCTGTGAAGGAGATCATTACACAAAAGATTTTCCACGACGATCTGAGATTACTCAACTCCTCAAAGGCTCCAAAGGAACTCCGACAGTTCTTAAAGAACTGTTCCTGTCTCAGCAAACCCAGATGGTTGAACAACCCTCACCATCTGCACCATTTGGGTCCCAGGTCTTTGTGATGAATGGTGCTGCACCTATCTCTATCACTACACGCTCGAAGGATTATGGAGGATCGTGTCAGGCAACTGGAAAGGAGGTTGTGGATGGCCCACCTCCCCCACCTGTCTCCAGTTCTTTAGAAATTGAGAGACCTACTGCCGAACCTGTTGTGAAGCCACCTTCTAAAGGTGTTCTACGAAGATATTCTTACAACCCAAATGCCCGTGCCGCTCAGAACTATAGTATTGTTGAGGATTTGGCACAGGCGCCTTCTGCTATGTCTACATTAGAAGTTATTCAGAGTTGTCCTTCGCAACGGAAGGCTTTGTTTTCTGCAATCGGTGGAATTGATCCCGCTGATTCGAGTCTTCTCACCTTCGACTTGGAAAATTTTACCCCCCGAATTCCACATCAGATTGCTCTTGTTATTCAAGTCGGGATCAACGGTCTTAACATCCATAGGGCTGTTGTGGACGAAGGTGCTTCCCCCTGTGTCATGTCATCCGCTTGTTGGAAAGCCATCGGCTCTCCGACTCTTTCATCATCCCCTAATGCTTTGGAAGCATTCGATGGTCGGGAATCGAAACCCCTGGGTGTTCTCGAGAGTTTACTGATTACGTTACAGGGGAATACATTCAACATAGAAGTGGAAGTGGTTGACGCTAAACTTAACTACAATCTGCTTCTCGGCCGCAGATGGACTCACGCCATGCTATGCGTGCCGTCCACCCTCTTTCGACTTCTCAAGTTCCCTCATGAGGGCAAGATTGTTACTGTGGACCAGTTGTATTTCTTCACCTCCTCTTCCGAGAACAACGTTCCTTACGTGGATAAAATCCCTAATCCCCCTGAAAGTGTAGGACCCAGTCTCTTCAAAGACCCCGTCCTCATGGGTATTTTTCCTGCACCGCCACCACACACCGCTCAAGTTAATATGATATCTAGGTCTAACGACCCATGGCTCATCCCTTCTCCTGAGTAGGTGACTGAGTTTGGAGAATCAATGCACTTAAATCCAGTAGAGATTAACTACTATGAAATCGTCGCCACATCTGATCCTCCCCCTCCTCAACATGCTCCTTCGAGCATGGTTTTAGACATCTATTCTCAATCCCCCTGGCTCGGCGAGGCCGACTCGTCTAATCCTCTAAAAGAGATTTTCCCTTCTGACGAAGCCATTTTTGAAACAATGTCTCTTGAGGAACTGCCTTGGAGCGATGGACATCATCGTTCCTCCTTCATGCCTAGCTTGGGGGCAATGTCGGATTGTCTAGAACGTTTTGCATCTCAGGTTCCTACTCCACCTCTCCAAACGCCCATACTGACGCATGAGGTTCTTTCGGAAGGAAACCTAACCAACATTACTCAAACCATTCCAATCAACATCTCCGTTAAAACGGGGATCGTTGAGAACATACACGTGGGAGTAACTTGTTCTCCTGATGAGATACAAGTTTATACTGATCTTTTTCGAGAATTCAGAGACGTGTTCGCTTGGTCCTATGAGGAAATGCCTGGGATTTATCCCAGTATCGTAGTGCACGAGATTCCTACCTATCCTGGTGCAAAACCCGTACGCCAACGCTTACGCCCAGTGCATCCTCGCAAAGCCGCTGCCATTAAAGCAGAAGTTGAGAAACTTCTGAATGCGGGCTTCATTTACCCAATTCCCCTCACAGAATGGGTCTCAAATATTGTCCCTGTCGATAAGAAGCAGGGTACTATCAGAGTCTGTGTTGATTACCGCGATATTAATCGCGCCTGTCCCAAGGACAACTATCCCACTCCTTTCATAGATCAAATCATCGACGAATGTGTTGGGAGTGAGATTTATTCCTTGATGGACAGCTTTTCCGAGTACAATCAAATAAATATTTTACCTGAGGATTAGCACAAGACTGCATTCATCTGTCCGTGGGGTACTTTCGCTTATAAAAAGCTCCCGTTCGGCTTGAAGAACGCTGGAGCTACTTTCTAGCGTGCGATGTCTTATGCATTCCATGACATCTGCCATATCGTTCAGCCTTATCTGGACGATCTGCCGGCTCATTCAGCTCGGTGGGAGGACCACCATGAACACCTCCGCCAGATTTTTCTTCACTGCAGACGCTATAATATCCGGCTTAATCCTCATAAATGCGTCTTTTGCGTGGATTCTGGCTGTCTTTTGAGATTTATAGTCTCCAAAGACGGAATTCGCCTTGACCCCTTAAAGGTCGAGGCTATCATCAACCTCCCATCACCCTCCTCGTTATATCAATTGCAGAGTCTGCAGGGAAAATCTAACTTCCTTCGACGCTTTATCCCGAACTACGCGGAGGTGGCCAAAGGATTCACGCGTCTCTTAAAGCAGAACGTTCCCTTCCACTGGGACGAAATTGCTCAACAATCCTTTGAGAAGCTTAAGATGTTACTCGTTAATGCTCCTTTGCTTCGTCCTTCTAACTATCACTGTGATTTCACTCTGTATCTGGCCGCCGCGTTCAGCACCATAGCTATGGTTATGGTGCAGGATGACGATGATGGAAATGAACACGTTGTTTATTATCTATCACGAAACCTTCTCGACACAGAAACACGTTATGCTCACGTCGAGAAACTGGCATTAGCTGCGGTACACACTGTGAAATGCTTTCGCCACTACATCCTGTTGCGTACAACAACCATGGTTTCGGATTGCAACCCCATGAATTATATTCTTTCTCGCCAATTACTGGGGGGAAAATACTCCAAGTGGATCATTATCCTTCAGGAGTTCGACTTAGAGTTTACTACTGCTAAATCGACCAAATCACTGGTTTTTGTGGATCTCATTTGCTCACTCCCAACAGACTCCACTCCATCTCATTCCGAGGATCATATCCCAGACGAAACTCTTTTCCTTATCAGTACTCGTGACCCATGGTATGGCGACATTATTGTGTATCTTCAGACCTCGACATTCTGGTCTGAGTTGACAAAGGATGCCCGACGTCGGATTCGGCATCAGTCTCAACCCTACCGCATTGTAGGAGATACTTTATACCGTGTCGGAGTAGATTCGGTGCTCCGCCAGTACCTAACTATGGAAGAGGATGAAAGGGTCCTAAATGACTGCCACAGTGGCGCCTGTGGCGGTCACATGTCCGGATATGCTACTGCCCAGAAGATTCTGCGAGCAGGTACTTTTGGCCGTCAATATTCAAAGACTGTATTGTTGCAGTCCGTAAATGTCACGCGTGCCAGGTTTTTCAACCCAAGATGCGCGCGCCGCCTCTCCCTTTGCATATTGTTATTACCGTCGACCCTTTTGCAAAATGGGGCATAGATTTCATGACGTGTAACCCTCATTCGGCCGGGGGACATGCGTATATAATCGTCGCTGTCGACTACTTCACCAAGTGGGTCGAAGCGATGCCTACACTAGCTATCGACGGTAAGACAGCTGCCCAATTTATCTTCAACCACATTATTACACGTTTCGGGGTCCCTCAGGCCATTGTTACCGATCATGGCACTCACTTTCGAGATTACATGATGGCCGAGCTGACATCAAGATTGGGCTTACGACACGATAGCTCAACGCCATATTACCCCCAGGAAAATTGCCAGGTTGAGGCTGTGAACAAGGTTTTGGTCACAATGCTTCAACGGACAGTTGGTATTCATAAATCCAATTGGTAGCTCCAACTGTTATCAACTCTATGGGCCTACCAGACGTCAGCAAAGAATGCAACTGGATTCACACCATTCCAATTGGTGTACGATCTAGAAGCAACTCTTCCGGTTGAGTGCGAAATTCCTTCTTTGAAGTTAGCTGTGGAAATTTTTCCCGACACTTCTCCTGAAGAAGAGCGTCTCTTGTATTTGGAACGGCTGGATGAAACCCACCGCATGGCTGCTTTAGTCATTGAAGCACAAAAGATGCGGGTCAAAGCCCACTTTGATCAATCAGTCTCTCCACGTTCCTTTGTCGAAGGGGACCTTGTCCTCCTATACGACCAAGCGCACGACAAACTTGGGGCCGGTAAGTTCCAACCCATGTGGCATGGGCCCTACATAGTAAAATGAGTATTGAAGAATGGGGCTTATGAGCTCATTTATTATGAAGGAGTTCCATTGGCACAGCCTAGAAATGGGCTGTACCTCAAAAAATACTACGCTTGAAGTTATTTTTGGTGTGGTGTGTGTACATAGGTGTGTATATTCATTTGTGTGCGTGTGTGGTGTGGTGTACGATGTAAACATCTTTCTGGTGATCGGGTCTTCCTGGTTGTGCAGATGTCCATCAATCCGTTTGTGGGTTTCGTGGATGGAGCCTCCCGCAATACCAGGAATCTGTCTTCGATAGCCTGGGTAATCTACGATCCTGCTGGTGAGTTGGTCAACCTGCAAGGTGTGTGTCTGGGACGTGCTACAAATAACATCGTGGAATATAGTGCTGTGTTAGAATTATTAACCGAGGCTGTAAACCTTGGTATCCGTGAATTACTTGTGTATCTAGACTCACAACTTGTAGTATCACAGCTCAACGGGCATTATTCAGTCAGAAATCCATCTATTTTACGACTGTATCTGCGTATTCATTTGCTGGAACAAAATTTTGACTATATCACATATCAACATATACCCAGACATATGAATACATTAACAGATGCAATAGCTAATATAGTTCTAGATAGACATTTGCGCAATTTGTAAAACATCATCACATGTAAAAAGAGAGATCCATCCAGAAATAGATATGTATATATATAGATATCGAAATGTTTACATAGTGTGCGTCACATAGAGTCAAAAATATACATGTTCATCTCAATACATTCGGAGACGACATGTCTCTCAAAAAATATGCATGAAATAAGCCCTAGGTGTCTAATCTGCATGGTGCTCATGATAACAAGTCACCGCGCGCACTAAGCTCCTCAGTAGACGGTGGAGCCGACTCGGCACTCCCACCGTATGTCTCTGGTACGCCATCAGGACATCTGCCAGCCGGGCGTAGTCTGGAATCCCCTGGGTGATCCCCTCGAGGTTCTGGATCAACTCTCCTCCCTTAGCACCCTCCGCCTGAGGGTCAGCTATGGGATGAGTCCTCCGTGAAATAGGAGACATACCGGCTGGTCTCTCGGGGCCGACATCTGCATACACATAAAGCTGTTGTTAGGACGGACATATATTACCAAAAAAATCATAAAACATAAAAAAAATCAAAATATATTCGTACCCAACTCCTCATCCCAGTCATCTCTCTCCGGGAGTGGAAGGTCTGGGTCTCCAGTGAAATCGGTCCCAGCATATGGCCAATATTCGACCACGATCAACTGACGCCGTAGCCATCCAAAAAACTCCGGCCTCTAGGACATCTGTTGGCCTCCTCCTGATCTGGGCATTAGTGCTGCCCAGCGAGCCATCCTCAACTCTCGTGGTACCGGCTCAGCTACTATGGCCCCTTGGCCTTGAAAGATAGGTAGTCGTTCCAGGATGAACGATACCAAGATCGAACCGTAGCCAAACTGCTTTAGTTTGGCTTGCTTGCACTTTGTGAGATGTCTCTTGATATTTGTTGTCACTGCGGTAGCCCAATCAAAGAGTGTCGGATTCATACACTCTGAGGCTAGGAGGAGTTGGGCTTTTGTTGCCTCGTGCGGTGCCTGCGACCCCGCAGCCCACGTGATGGTATGTAGCACTACCCTCAGTGCTAGGTCGCGGACAGTGTGGATGTCCACCTTCCCGCTTCCCGATCCGGTTCGTGCCCCTGGGCACACCCTCGCCATCACTTGATCCATATTTTCACCAGATGGTTTGCTGCCTGTCAAGATAGGCACCAGGCCTCTGCGCGACAGTCCGGTTATGAAATATACGTCAGAGACCTCGAGTTCCAACACTTGGTCTCGAAGCTTGAACAATTCTTCATTTTCGTCCCAAATACTGACCAGGTACTGGAGAAGCTCAGGTTGAGCTCGTAAGCAAGGTGTCAGGAAATTTATTTTGAGCCCACAGTTCTTGAGGGCAGTCATACAGGCTTCGTTCTCCATAGCCTGTTCATCCTCTTCCCCATGCTCTCTCTCTTTCCATTCGATAGCCATTTTGCTTGGTTGCCTGCATCAACATGATCAAAAAACCCTTGATTAGATCTCTGTCATGCTTGAAAATCCATTTGAATCACTCACAAATCAGAAATTTAAAGCGGAAAACTAAATTGCGCCATTGGCGCGGGCCCTTTGTATGAAAAGGGCCATTGGCGCGAGTCCGTGCCCAATACCCGCGCCAATGGGCGGAGCCCTAAAATTACAAAAATCCCTCCATATAAATCTAATGTGCAATGGAAAACTTTGAAAAAATGGATTAAAATGGAGTACAGGGAAGCACCTCTTACCTGGAACGAACGAGAATCTGAATGGTAGCCTGGATCAGTCGCAATCGCCGTCAGAAGTTCGCACACCAAATGTACCACTGTTGCTCTCCACTGAGGTAAATAGTAAAAGTAATTTTGTTTTTACCATTTGAGACGTATTTATAAATTTTTGAAATCTCATTAGGTTTTAAAAGTCATTTTTTATTAATATTTCAATATACTTTGTCGAAAATGGATTTTACACTTGCCTTTGTGTGCAGCAACAGGTTTTTACGCAACTTAAACGGTGAAACGAGTTGTATTTTATACTTTTTCGGACTCGGTAAAAACACGAAAAAGTCATTTTGAAAGATCTGACTCTCTAAACATGAAAAGATTGCCGAGGCCCTTGTCGTTTCGATCTCGTTAAAGTGGCTGCGAAACGACATCTACCCAGTATACGTTTACCCCTTTTTCGAGGTGGCGGGATAGATTATTTACGAAGAATACTAACTGTCAACGACTAGGAGGTTTTCTCGGACAAAGTTTTCTACCTTTTTGGATCTGAGGAATTATTTGCGGGGATCGTTGGGTTACTTTCGGTGTCTTTTCAAACTCTCTAAACATGAAAAGACGCCGAGTTCTTCCTTTTCGAGACTCGTTAAAACTTTGATGACATTGGATTCGGTCATAATTCAGTCATAAAGACGTTGTTCGAGTTTCTCCTTCCTAGGGCTTGTTAAATGTACTAGGATGGATTCGTCGAGAAGGACGAACATATGACAAGCATATGGTATCGTCTTCAAGCTTGCATAAAAATAAAGAGTTGCTCGCCAGAAATGGTGGGGAAAATGGAACCAACATCATTGTCGTGTCGGCAGTATGTCGCTCTTGAACATGGTACTTGTCTGCATTCGTGTCGGGTTGGGGATATCTCATCTCGTTTTTTCACTTGCCTCCATGGGTTTGGGTAATCCTTTTTGACCTCTCATCTGCTCTTTGCCTCGTTGCCATGACCTCTGATCCATTGACGTCAAATACTGCCAAACTCACTGTCGTGCCACCATATGTTCAAGAGAAGTTGACCTCTGCAAGTACCAACCTTCCTCTGATTCTCATCTGATCGTGATTCACAAAGAAATTATGTTCCTCTGTCTCGTGTTGATGATGTGGGAAACAATATGGCCCAACTTCGATCGAGGTCACTTCCTGTCGACTTCAGCTCATTATCTAGGAAGTTGATCTAGAGACTCTCTTCCGGTACCTTGGAGCCTGCATGCCTCAATGGCAGGTTCTTCGCATTCGACGTGAGGTTTTCATCATTGGCCTCCGATCGAGTGATTCTACGGGTGTTCGACGCCAGCTCATTCTTGAATTCCATACGTGGGTGTACCTATAATGCCTTGAGGCCATTATCATTATTGGTGGTCTCTCACATACGTTAACGACTTTCATCATTGGTGGGAATCGAGACGATGTTCTTGCATGTTCGACTTGACTCTTATTAGCATGTAGGGAGTGTACTTTGTTCGGGTCGAGATGGAGCGCAAGACACGTATTGTATACCTTCATAATCCAGTTCACATTTGTGGATTATTATGATTATTTACATGACTCACTTACTGGATGGCTGCGACCATACCTGAGTCTATTTATCGATCCTCACTGGATGGCTGCGTCCATGCCTTGGATCTGGATTATTATATACTCTATTATGGATGGCTGCGCCCATACCACATATATATCATGTATTTGAGACATCAATTGTACTTCTTCACACAGGTTTTCCGACGACGAAGTTTTCAGTTGGACACGTTCTCGTAAAGCATTTCACCCCTCTCTCTCATTCAGGCCTCATACTTTAGGGGGAATCTATTACACAGAAATTTGTCACTATCCCTACCATTCCCCGTCTCGCACATTGGAGGGCTTATTTTGTGACCTGTGAGCAGTAATATAACTTGAAAATACTTTCATGGCATTCCCCTGAACATGTACTTTCATCCCCCTGAAGACATATCCTGCTGAAAAACCCTAAAAACACCCCTTTTTGCATTGGCGCGGGCAGCTAGTTCAGTACCCGCGCCAATGGGGAAAATCCTTCAAAGAGGTCGTGCCAATTGGTGCTCTGTCCCAGATTCGCACTCGCGCCAGCCAATTTAAGGAGTGTTTTTTTAAAATAAATGGCGGAAGTTTCGTCCTAACTGATCCAGGAACTGATATCTATCTTGAGTTGCGAGGTTTGGCTAAGGATTTCCATAGAGAGGAAGTGGTTTGCCACCTCTCATGGAAGCGTCCTTGATGATAGGGCCAATCCCATGATTATAGGGATCCCAACTCCCCTTCCTCCATCTATAAAGCCTTGCTCATCTCCTTTGCAAGCTAGTCTTCAAGTTCCCAAATTCCCAAGAGCCTTATGCTGCAAGAGCCTTGATTATTCCCCTAAGGCCAAATTCAAGCAAGGAGACTATTGTCAAGATCTTAAGAGAGAGGTTTGTCCCATCCTTGACAGGCTTTTCGAGACGTGTTTTGCTGGCGACCCTCAGAAGGAGAATTCAGCGTCAAAACTATGGTTGTATTCTTCCTTTGATTGATTAATAATAAACAACTATTGGTTATGGTTCCACTCTTGTTGTTGTTTATAATGATGAGTTATGTCCTTTCTGACTGACATATAGTTGCATCTACTGGATTTTACGATTGCGTTTGTTTTGTTTCTTGCATGAGCAGGTGTCCATCACGGATATCGTGGGGATCGTGATCTGCCAGGGCTAAGGAACGGGAGCGCTACCTCTTCTACAAGCAACAACATTGGATTCCAGGTAAGCCTTCATCGCTAGTTGGTTTATTTGCAATTAGGAACCTGCACTATAGCGTGAACGATTGTTGCTAGACCCGGTCTGGGCTAGTAGGGATCGCCTTTGTCCACTGAGGGGATTTACCTCTTCAACAACTATATATGCTGCTAATTTGAATATGTAAAAATCTGATCACTGAGTGATTAAGTGTAATGATGACTGAATAAGTGTTCTGCAAATTTGAAAATAAATTTGACTGAAAGCCTCATATCTTGTTCTAAAACTGATCATATTATGGAAGATCAATATTCTCAGATCTATATGCAGGTTGGTGTGAAGGAAAGCGCGTATACACGTGGGCTCAATAAAGTGAAGTATCGTATGCATTTTAAGATAATGAATGATCAGGGTTGAGATTGTTTCTACATGCTAATTCTGAAATCTGGATTTATTACTGTGTTCTGGTTATAGTGATATCACTGTTCTGATTGAAGTATGGGTTAAGTTTATTGGTGTTGATATATTATGAAGTGTTGTGTTGAAGCTGTCGGATCCAGTGTGAAAATTGATGAAACGTGGTCTGTAGTGGTTCTGAGGGTTGAAGCCTTCAGTATGGAAGTAGAACCTTCCTGCCAGTAGAAGCTGGTGTTCTAATCAGGGGGTTGAAGCTCCCTACCAGTAGTGGCTGGTAAACGAGATCAAGGGGTTGGAGCTCCCTTCTAGTGGCAACTAGAAAACAAGAGAAGGTTGCAACCTTCTGCAAGTAGATGCCTGCGTACTAATATGAGTCTGCATTACCACAATATTGTAATAATTTTTCCATATATTAAATATTGAAGACAAAGATGACAATAGCGGTGGTTTTCTCCCAAATTGGGTTTCCACCTTAAATCCTAGTGTTCATGTGTATTTCTTATGTGTGATGATTTCTGTTTTTACTACACATGATTCCTGCTTACTAAACATCTGATGAATGAATGATGCACTGATCTAAGTAAATAATTATCTGTATAATAAGATCTGCATACACAAGTTTGTTTAAAGATAGTCGCGTGTATACACTAATTGGATTCATTAAAGTCGCGTATAGAAATCAGTAAATAAAAAGTAAAAGTTTACAGTGAGTTATAAATACTAATTCACCCCCCCTCTCATTATTTTTCCCAACAACCCTGTTGGAGTGTGTTTGGTGCACGTATGTACGAAATCACACCAACTTAAGGGGTGTGGTATACCCACTTAAGTTATTGGTAACAGGTAGAAAAAGAAGTGGAGTCAAGCATGTTAGTGGAACAAGCTATAATATTAAGCACACTAGATAGAGAAATAACATGCACATATAAACTAAAAATAAACTAAAAAACTAAAACAAATAAACACGAGCTCTGAAAAGAGTCAAACGACAACAATACGAACGGTGGCTCTAGGCCCCTCTTATTGAGCCCTGGTAGTAATAAGAGTGAAACTTTACCCTCTTGCCAAAGGGCCTTAGACCATGGGTTCTAGGTCCCGATGCAAGGATTTTTTTATCCCAAGTTTGCCTCGGTGCAGTCTCCCTCCCTCTCTACTATGTTGGACTGAACTTGTTGGATGGCAAAAAATTGAGTCCCCTCTATCTTCAGCTCCAACTCACACACTGCTGGTATTGCTTGGGAAATTCTGGCCAGCATAACAATGTGTTCACAAATTCTTCATCTCATGGTGGCCTTATATAGGAGATTTAAAATCCTCCCTTCCCTCTCTTGGTACATTATGGATGGTGACAAGAGAGGGGTATGATTCCTTTGTGTGCTCACTTGGTGTCTAAGGAGGTGCTGGTGCCTGTCCTTAGGCGGCTTCAAGTGAGGAATCACCTGTCCTTTGCTTTGTGTGGTCCCAGATAGTGACATTTCGCCACTCCCAGGATTAAGCGCATATCGGGCAACAAGGCGCACAAAAAGCGCTCTTCACAAAGGATTATGCACACAAAGGATTATGTTCAAATTTGATTTTCCTCATACCTTAGAGATTTTTAAATACTTTCCATATTCTGTAATGTCTTCCAGCCCTGTAAACCCTTTTGCTTGACATTAAATAATGTCATCTTCTGCTGTACAATTTTCCAGTGTTAACAGTTTCCCCTTGATGTGTGAGGTCTAGGAAGAACTGTATAACTAAAATACATTATAGTTTCTTTTCTGTATCGTGCATAGAGAGAGAGAGAGACCTGCGTGAAGCTTGGAATTGAAAACAACCTGCACCGGTTCCAAGAATGACCATGTCCTAAGGAACCCCTATAAGAAAATATAATACAATATATATACAAATTTTCTTCGAGGCAGGCATGTCCCATGCTCGTAATGTTGTGGCTAGTTAAAAAAATCTAGTTGACAATACATGTTATGTCCGTGTCACTAATATGGTAGTGATGTTGGCGGTTGTTGATGACGACTGCTGATGCCCTCAGGGGCATTTTTTCTTTGACAATAGGTGGAATATGGTACCCATATGCGTAAACTTGGTATGACATATAGCTGCACATTGTATGCATAGGTGTTGGCTGGGACCTTCCCGTGTAAACATTATTTGATAGAGACGCTTATGGAGGCACAAGTCTTCGACGGATTTGATCAAAGTGCAATGGTTGTAAGGTACGATACCATATTGACATGAAATCTTTTGTCGTAGTTGAATGTCAGGATGATCGATGACATCTGTGGACAATGATGTCTCCCACAGTGCCACCCAAGGATGCCCCTTGTATGGAGAGGGGTGATCCAAGGTACCGCTTCCTTTTTGGAAAATAGGTGTTGAAGTCGACAAAAATGAAGCCTCAACTGAACGAGGGGTCGCCGATATGAGGGATCAGGGACCTGGATGTGATGGGTTTAACATAGGAATGTTGGCGAGGGGTGGCTGAAAATTGATGATGGGGATTCAGTGGCCCAAGGTCGGAGTATAATAAGCAGCTTGGCGGCAGTCATAGTTATTTATGATGGGGAAATCCCTGGAGTAGGTAGGACTTCCAGGGTGGGTATAAACTGGTTATGAATGTCAAGGTGGCTTGTGTGTGGGGTATAATACTCCGACCAATGGTGTTCAGGGACTGTTGTCGTGGGAGAAAAGATGAAATAAGAGGATGAAGGATGTAGTGCACCATTCGGGGTCTTTGTACACTTACCAAAAGAATAAAATTATGGGTTTTGGTTTGTACAAAACACAGAGACGGGTACCCCAAAACATGAAAGTGTTCGCTCACTGATGTTGTGAGGAAGGTGTTTTGCTGAGGGTGGGGGTCCCATTAGTTGGTCTCATGTGTGGGGTTGATGAAGTGGATGAAAAAGTATCACAGATGAGATTATGCTAGTGGAGGTATGGTGGGCCAAATGCGAGGCGCGGTAGTGCGCTTTTGATCTGCTTGTACAACCTGGTCTTCCAGGAACGGGGTCTTATTTTGTATGGGAAAACTTGACCTATATGCATGGTGGATGGATGGGCATGAGGTGCTTCCCGGACTAAAGTGGTATGGCCATGGTGTCACTTTTGTTGTGATATATGGTCTACTGTGGGTGACCAGCGCCATGGCGGGGAGGCTCTACCGACCAACAAGGATGTTTATCATGTGCAGGGTGAGGTGATGATAAACACGGTCGGATATGTGGAACCTATGGTTGATTTTTGATGGAGAAATGATGTAAGGATATGTAGAGTTTACCGGGAGTCTATCATGCTGGGGGGTAGAATGATACCTGCTCTGGAAATTTTAGTAGATGGAGTTGTGAATGGTTTGCGAGCTTTTCTTACAAAAACAACTACCTCAAGTGAAAGCATCTTCTTTATCAAATATTACTGAAATTCATTTTTTTTTAAAGAAGATGAGAGAGGGCATTCCTACTGGCGTTGAAAAATTATTTCTTCGGGGGTGCGAATGTGTGGCATCGCCTTTGGGCGTTATGGAGTTCTAATCACAATGCCGCTTTCGGTCTGGTGATCAGATACTCTAAGCTCCATTTTTCCCTTGGGATTTGTTACTTGGCTCCTATTTTTGATTGGGGTTGCCCCCATACTGAGATTAGGGGGGCGTTTTCAGTTACTACCCCATGAAGGATGTAGTGCACCATTCGGGGTCTTTGTACACTTACCAAAAGAATAAAATTATGGGTTTTGGTTTGTACAAAACACAGAGACGGGTACCCCAAAACATGAAAGTGTTCGCTCACTGATGTTGTGAGGAAGGTGTTTTGCTGAGGGTGGGGGTCCCATTAGTTGGTCTCATGTGTGGGGTTGATGAAGTGGATGAAAAAGTATCACGGATGAGATTATGCTAGTGGAGGTATGGTGGGCCAAATGCGAGGCGCGGTAGTGCGCTTTTGATCTGCTTGTACAACCTGGTCTTCCAGGAACGGGGTCTTATTTTGTATGGGAAAACTTGACCTATATGCATGGTGGATGGATGGGCATGAGGTGCTTCCCGGACTAAAGTGGTATGGCCATGGTGTCACTTTTGTTGTGATATATGGTCTACTGTGGGTGACCAGCGCCATGGCGGGGAGGCTCTACCGACCAACAAGGATGTTTATCATGTGCAGGGTGAGGTGATGATAAACACGGTCGGATATGTGGAACCTATGGTTGATTTTTGATGGAGAAATGATGTAAGGATATGTAGAGTTTACCGGGAGTCTATCATGCTGGGGGGTAGAATGATACCTGCTCTGGAAATTTTAGTAGATGGAGTTGTGAATGGTTTGCGAGCTTTTCTTACAAAAACAACTACCTCAAGTGAAAGCATCTTCTTTATCAAATATTACTGAAATTCATTTTTTTTTAAAGAAGATGAGAGAGGGCATTCCTACTGGCGTTGAAAAATTATTTCTTCGGGGGTGCGAATGTGTGGCATCGCCTTTGGGCGTTATGGAGTTCTAATCACAATGCCGCTTTCGGTCTGGTGATCAGATACTCTAAGCTCCATTTTTCCCTTGGGATTTGTTACTTGGCTCCTATTTTTGATTGGGGTTGCCCCCATACTGAGATTAGGGGGGCGTTTTCAGTTACTACCCCATGTCCAGGATCTCCCTTTTGTTTGTTCTTCGACTTATTTTTGTAGCATTTGGAGGATTGTCATAATTCTCCTGGTTGTATGGTTGCTGATGAGCCTAGGAAGGGTTGCACTAGATTAATCGACGCATTACATTGTGCCAGTGGTCCATTCTGTGCGGGGAATGGGGGATATCGGTTCCCTTGTCCCTGGTTGGTATATGAGTGTCGGGGTGACTTTCAGGATATCTAGGTTGTGTTACGTTCTGAGTAGAATCGTATGAGTATCCAGAGTATTGATTACTGCTGCCTAGGTATCCTTGGGCCAAATACCCGATCGAACAGTCTGCAGAATCGACCTGCACGGTACTACTGCTTCCTAGGTGATATTGGGAAAAAGACTCAATCAAACTGTCTGCAGGATTGATGCGCATGGTACTACTGCTGCCTAGGTGATCTTGGGTCAAATACCCAATCAAGACATTTGTAGAATCTACCTACCTGGTTGTTATTGTTGCCTAGGAGATCTAGGGTCGAAGACCCGATCAAGCTGTCTGCAGAATCTACCTACCTGGTAACTCCCTGAGTATCATGGGTGTTATTGCTGCCTAGGTGATCTTGGGTCAAAGACCCAATCAATCCGTCTGCAGAATCTACTTACCTAGTAACTCTTTGAGTATCATGGGTGCTACTGCTGCCTAGGTGATCTTGGGTCAAAGACCCGTATCAAACCGTCTGCAGTAGATGACGCGTCTGGTAACTCCCCAAATACAGATTACTGCTACCTAGGTGACCTTGGGTCAAAGACTTGATCAAATCGTCTGCAGTAATTGACGTGTGTGATAACTCAAGAGGATGAGGCAACCAGGTTCCCTTGTCCCTGGTTGGTGTATGGTGGCTTGGGGGGAAGAGGGACAATTGGTTGTCTTTTCGGTGCCCTTCATTCGTCCTGTAGGTATAGGATGGTACGAGGTTCATTTCCGGATGCCTGGGTGGAGGGATCCTCTTGATAGGATCATTCGATGGCGTGTAAGGCATCCCTATATCATGGGATCTTTGGGCAATGATGGGTATAGTGCCCGTAGTTGCTGCAGAGAGCGCATGCGTGATTGGTACCAAACTGGGATTGCCAATGATATGTTTGGTAATACCAGTGTTTCCAAAACCTGCTGGGAGACGAAACTAGCTAGGGGGTAAAGGGAAGGGGTTTGGGAGGTGGCGTAGGCTAAAGAGGCTGCCGTGGTTGACAAATTGGTGCCATTACTACTTGTGTCCATGTCCTGACTAGCTTCGACGCTTGATGTGGACATCATGTACACCGGAGCCCCTGTGACATCGGGCGATGACTCAGGGATTATGGGAGGATCTCCTAGGAATGACCCTAGAATGGACGATGGTTTGAATTGGTCGAGGCCATATCTTGGTACCGTGAGAGAGCATCTGAGGATGTATCTACATAGGGTAGAATTAAATCAATTTTTGTTAGGAGTCGCTTCTCGCTATGTGTCAGTTGGTCTACAGTAATGATGCGGTCCTCGTGGGGGAAAATCATAATGTGGAAGACGGAGGAGGCTATGGCAGACATGACATACATATAACTCCGCCCAAGGAGTATATTGTAGTCCAGGTGAGCGTCCAAGACTTCAATGTCTATGTGGACCGTCTTTCTGGCTAAGCAGACTGGGACATTTTGGTAGAGGCTGACGGGAGTCGAAGGACGACCATCGTATGCTCTAAGTGTGATGACTGAGGGTTTTAGTTTGGGAGACCCTAAATTCTGCCAAATTTTTTTGGACATGATGCATGTGGATGCACCCTCCTCTATGACACATCGGTGAATTGTGATATTCTGGACCGACACTCATATCTGGAAGGCGACCATGGAAGGAAGCCTAGGGGTGGCTTTGTCTAAGTCGAAAGCCATTAAGCGCGTATCGGTAGGGTCGATGGTGCCTAACGCGAAAAGTAGGGCTTTTTGTTGTTTTGGGCATGACTGTAATACTTTCAAAGCTGACATAGTAGTAGGAGATTATGCTATATCGTCCATGATGCTATAATTATGGGCCGCTTTGGAGTAGTTTCATGCTCGCCTATTGGGTCCCTTCGCCATTTTTGGAAATGGTTCTATAGGCATCTTTGAAATTGTCAAAGTTGCAGTCGGTGCACTGGTCCTTAGCCCTAACGTATTGGTGTCTTGTGGGGTGTCGTAATTGCGATTCCGTGTTTGGAAAAACATCTCTTCACCAGTCATGTAGATTTCATGGCTGCTTTTCCCGGAGTCATCTGTATTTTGCTGTTGAGTGCTTACCGTCCCTCGATGGGGGAAAGGTTCTTGCATCATAGCTGGTTGCTGGGAAGATCCTCCTTGTCCTCGGTTACTCTATAGCTTCTTCAGCTCAGGGAAATCGGGACAGTGGTGAGTATAGTGGCCGTACTCACCACATATCGAACAAGAATGGTTTGTTCAAAGAGGTGGCCTTTTGCTCTACTGTTGGGCATTGCTTGGCTCCTAGTTCTATTTCCGGTCAGAGTTGTCTCCAGCCTGGGATCTCGTTGGTCTCTTCTGGTTGTTGCCCCCCTGTCCAGGGTTCCCTTTTGTTTTTTTTTGTGGATTTTTTCTTCACCACATTAGGAGGGTAGTTCTCCTGGTTGTATTGGTGTGGTTGGTTTTGGGACGGTTGCACAAAGTTCACCTGTGCATTGGTTTGCATAGGTGGGTCGTGTGCTGGAGATTGAGCATAAAGAAGTCCCTGGTTTTCACCTAGCTGTTGGAGGGGAGCTCTTTCATCAGTGTTTCTTTCTGCGTACTGATTCCCCTGAGCCAAAGGATAAGGTCCTCCCTGGTGATACACTGACGCCCTATTGGTCAAATTTTGCTGAGGCATATGATGACTTTGAAAACCGGGTTGAGGTACGTTCTGGGTAGAACTGTATGTGTAACCGGGGTTACGACTGCTGCTGCCTAGGTAACCTTGGGTCAATGACCCAATTAGTCCATCTGCAGAGTTCGACGCGCCTGGAAATTCTTGATAAGTTTGTAGGTGTGGGGCATTAGGTAGGATGTTATAAATGTATCCTGACTGCGTATAAATAAGCTCAAGCTGCTGGGCTTTGTTGATAGCATCCTCTTCAGATGTGGGTCTCTGTTGCGCCACATCCTTTGAAATCTCTTCCGTAAGAGTTTTCAAGAACAAATCTAAGAGAACCTGATCGTCGAGTTTAGATTTATATAAACTGCGACGCCGCCTCCATTCATGGTGATGGTCCGAGATATGGACGACAGGGGTTTGTCTAAAATGCGTCAGTAATTCCATTCCAGAATAATGGTGAATGGGTAACTGAAAATATGTTAGGAATGCGGTAGCGAGGGCGCTAAAGGTTCCATGTGAAGCTGAGGGTTGCTCCACATACCACTTCGCGGCTACTCCTGCAAGAGTGCGTTGAAATAATCTCAATCGAATTGTGTCATCAATGATACTGTTCGATGAGCACCACAGGTGAAATGTCATGACATGATTACCTAGGTATTCCGCTTGCTTGCCTTCAAATTTTGGAATATCCGAAGGGAGCTTCGTGGGCATGGGAGGCCATGTAGGATTGTGTGCGATGGGGGTCATTCGTCAGCTTGGTTAAATCAGGTAGATTCAACGAAGCTAAGAAAGGTGACTGGGAGGTTGACGTCATTGCACTGTGCGAAAACACAAAGTTCTGGTTAGGGAGACGGACTAGGGTTCCCAACTAAGGATGCCCCAATAAAGGACGAACCAATAATGGTGGCAGCATTCTGTCTTTCACGCCTAAATGGAAAAAGACTTGGAACCCCTCCTGATAATGGGGGGAGATCCAAAAGATGCCTAGATTGACGAGGTCCCATTGGGACCGTTCTGGTGTCGACTAGGTTTAGTTTTGGAAAATTTTGAGAGGATAGAGTCTATGATCAAAACAAACTTGTTTTCACATACATAAAACAAAGTGAAAAATAAAATAAATTTCCCTTTAAATTAATCTATGTGATCAAGCAATAAAAAAGTGGTTTTTGTTTGTTTGTGTATGATACTCAAAATCCTAGAAGACCTATTTGTCCTCACACACTCAAATGTAACTGGGCCTTGAGAAGATTTCTTGGAAGTGTTGGCACAACGTCCTGTAAGAGCTGGCGACGCCCCCAGTCAGCCGCAGAAAATCCACCAAGGTAAGGGTAGAGGGTCTAGTGCTTGCCTTCACTGTCATCAATAGGGAAATTGATGCCCTAGTTTTTTGGCCACTAAGAACCACCGTCCCACGTGATCGTTCGAGTCTTGGGCTTTTTGGTAGTCAATTAACAGTACCGAGTATCAGCCAAGTCGGGTAGCCCTGACTGATACCTGCCCGCACTGTGCCTAAGCTTAACCCCCTCTGAAACGGGTCTCTGCCGTGCTCAGGTTTTCTTTGTCGTGGGCTGATAGGTGGATTTGAAGCTCCCTAAACAGACAACTTTTATGTTTCAAGATGAAGTATGATCAAGGCGGCTTATTGGATGCCTACCCCCTTGATCCTAACTTAAGCTATAAATTCTTTTGTGCCCCCCGTGGGGAGAATTTAGTGAGTTTGGTTAAGTTAGTTTTAGGTGTCTTTGCTTCATTTAGTGGGTGAGTGTGTGTGAGCACAAAGTGGACAAGCACATAGTTTGAACATGTGGATATTCGATGATCCTTTACAAAATCTCCTATTTAAACTATGTTGTATTGTTCCTGGCTCAAAAGAAAAACATGTGTGGATAATGGGCCACTTTCTATTTTTCCTAGTTAATCTATGTGACCAACTATAGGGAGATGGCGAATTGTGAATAGGGAGCATTCATATGCTTACCTAGGATCACTGGAGGGTGCAAAGGTAGCAGAGATTACTTTCTCTTGTATAAACAATTCAATCTTAGTCCCAAAATTCCTAGTGCAAAAATTGAACTAAATTAAAACTTTTACACTAGAAAAAAGAAAACTAGCTATGCATGCGTGGTCTTGGGCCATTTACTTTGGCTACTTATCTAGGTGTGTAAGTACCAAAATTTGCAAAACATAAATTTTTTTTTTCGGAATGCAAGTTATTACCCCCCCACTTAAACTATGTGTGAACTTTGCAAAAATCAACTTGAAGTAAAACTAACACTAAGCCTACAAAAAGCAGCTAAGAGTGAGCTTTAACAAGCTGTGGGGTACCACAACCAGTGCTAGCAGGTGTATTAGGGGCTGGCAAGCACTTTACAAGCAGGAAAAGACAAAAAGATGGGAGAAATTTCTCATTCTGTATAAACTTGGTAATAAACGTTAGTGGAGTCTCCAATCCTGTTGGAGTGTGTTTGGTGCACGTATGTACGAAATCACACCAACTTAAGGGGTGTGGTATACCCACTTAAGTTATTGGTAATAGGTAGAAAAAGAAGTGGAGTCAAGCAAGTTAGTGTAACAAGATATAATAATAAGCACACTAGATAGAGAAATAACATGCATATATAAAATAAAATAAACTAAAAAACTAAAACAAATAAACACGAGCTCTGAAAAGAGTCAAACGACAACAATAATACGAACGGTGGCTCTAGGCCCCTCTTATTGAGCGCTGGTAGTAATAAGAGTGAAAATTTACCCTCTTGCCAAAGGGCCCCTAGACCATGGGTTCTAGGTCCCGATGCAAGGATGTTTTTATTCCAAGATTGCCTCGGTGCAGTCTCCCTCCCTCTCTACTGTGTTGGACTGAACTTGTTGGATGGCCAACAATTGAGTCCCCTCTATCTTCAGCTTCGACTCACACACTACTAGTATTGCTTGGGCAATTCTGGCCAGCATAACAATGTGTTGACAAATTCTTCATCTCATGGTGGCCTTATATAGGAGACTTCAAATCCTCCCTTTCCTCTCTTGGTACATTATGGATGGTGACCCAAGAGAGGGGTAAGATTACTTTGTGTGCTCCAAATATTCCATTGTATGCTCACTTGGTGTCTAAGGAGGCGTTTTTGGCTGTCCTTAGGCGGCTTCAAGTGAGGAATCACTGGTCCTTTGCTTTGTGTGGTCCCGGATAGTGACATTTCACCACTCCCAGGATTTTGTGCATATTAGGCAACAAGGCACGCAAAAGGCGCTCTTCACAAAAGATTATGCACGCAAAGAGCATTTAGGACTTGTTCAAAGTTGATTTTCCTTAGACCTTAGATATTTTTAAATGCTTTCCAGATTTCATAATGTCAGCTCTGTAAGCCCTTTTTCTTGACATTAAATAATGTCGTTTTCTGCTATATGATTTTCCAGTGTTAACAAGCCCCATCAAAAAAGAGTTGTGATATGCCCAGGTTTCATTGCCATTCTTCGAATCTTTCCCCAAACATCCTTATACAGAAGGAAGGGATAGTGTAGGGTATGAATCTAACAACATGATCTGAAGGTTTATTTATCTTGAACCACTCTTTTTCTTCTTCATAGAGATTGACCAGTTAAGATTCATCGTACCCCCTAACAAAGACCACATTGAAAAGAAACTACAATCCTTTTATAGATACTGATTCACGATATGATATACTATCTTTAAATATGGCTTGATTTCAGCTTAACCATACCAACCAACATAAGTATTTGGGAACTGCTATCCAACATCTCATAATTACCGAATCGTTACTTATGTTGAAAGGCTATTGGGATCTCCAATGAATGAACATATCATACCACTCCATGGGGATTTTTTGTATTTGTACTAATGGATGTAAGGTGATTTTCCAAGTTTCCAAATTGAAGGAGCATTGGTAGAATATATGCTTGATATCTTCCTTTTCCTTGCCACAAAGGACACAATGAGAGGGACCATGGATGTTCTAATTTCTGAGATTTTCCACTATTGGGATTTTCCCATCCACCATCTCCCAACAGAAGGTGTTGACCTTTGGTAATCCATCCTTGTTCTAGATCATATCCCAAACCTAAGAAGGAGGCTGGGAAGAGATATTTTTAAGGAGGTAAGCATAGCCACCCTTCATAGTATAATGTGAATATTTTCCTCCCAACCATATATGCCTATCCAATTTGTGCATTGTTACTGGCACAAAAACTTTCAACGATTTTATCATTTCTCTTTAGTGATGTTGAAGGTGAATCGGGCATCCCATATTACACCACCCACATGACATTCCGTTCTCATCCCAAATGGAGATGTCTACTAAATGGTTTATGCTCTGATCTTCCATCCATCGAGCTAGCTCCCCAACACCTTGATTCTTTATGGCCAAGGCAACAAAAGGGGTGTGATTTTTGCACAGATGAATGCGATTTACATTTCTCGGCTGCCATCCAAGTTGCTCGATTAAGAAAGGGGCCATAAATTTGCAGAGCTTCCGGATTTTGGTTCCCTTCCATTCCCATGTTTCACCTTATGGCCTAAGAAACATGTTCTTATGGAAATACTTCCTTATGAAGGTATTTTTCCACGATTCATTGGTTTCTAGTAATAGTCTCCATACCAACTTAGCTCTTAATTCCATATTCATATATTCAGGGTCTTTAATGGCTAGATCACCCAATCTCTTTAGCAGTCTAACAATGTTCCAATTCACCAAGTGAAATTTATGTTCATTTTTCTTGCTTCCCTGCCATAAGAACTTTATTATCGGACTATTGATACTATGAATGACATTCTTCGATGCCAAAATACCTGACCCAATATACATTGGTAAGGAGGATAACATCGATTTTACGAGGATCACTCTCCCTATTACATTCAACCATCTTTCTCCCCAAAATTAGTTTTTTTTTTTTTTTTTTGCAGAATTGTCTCCCAGTCCTCCCCAGTCGCCTGCTTGAAAGGAATAGGAATACAGAGATATGAAAAGGAATTACAATTTAAGCCCAAGATTTGAGAGATTTCCTGCAAGGTGGAATATGAACAATTCCAGCTTATTAGTCGACTCTTCATTCTATTAATCAATCCTCCAAACAGGCACAGATAGGAGTCTAATTTTTTTTTCTAAATATGGAAGCTATGATCCTTGAGGCTGCTCCCAAAAGAAGAGTGTCATCCGCAAATTGGAAGTGATTAAATTCTTTGAAATTTCTCGTTATACTAAATCCAGGTAGACTCTCATCCAGCTTGGCTCCTTCCAAATTCCTGCTAAGAGATTCTACCATAATAATATAGAGAAGAGGCGATAGAGGGAAACCTTGTCGTAGTCCTCTTAAAGTCACAAAAAGGATGTTGTTTTACCATTAACTAGAGTGGAGATCCAAGGGGATCAAATGCAAGCCTTGACCCATTGAATGGATTCATAACAAAACCCCAACCTTTCTAAAATAAGGAAAAGAAGTAAGTGATTTTCCCAATCAAACACACTAACCAAATCCAGTGTGATGACCATTCTTGCTTGTCCCTCATCCTTGCTTGAGTGTATTGCTTCCTTGACCAAAATGATGTTATCAAGATAATTTCTTTGTTGCATGAAGCCACCGCGATTCTTAGAGATAAAGGATGAGAGCATAGGCTCTAATCATTTGGCTATGATTTTTGTCAAGATCTTATATGAGGAATTTCAAAGAGAGATATGCTGAAATCTTGAGAAATTAGCAGGATTTTCTTCCTTTGGGATGAGGGCTAAAAATGAGTTTGTGCCACCTCCCAACTTCTTTTTAATTCTAGAATGATTTAGAATTTGAAGGAGGTCCTTTTTTTATAATTGGCCAAAACATTTGGTAGAATCTTATTGAAAAGCCACCAGAGCCAAGTGCTTTTTCTGGCTCTAAAGACCAGCTTGCCTCTTTAACCTCTTCTTCCACTATCTCAGCTATAAGACTCTAATTTGTTGCAGTCATTATCACTTAAGGCATTGTTCAAAGAAAGTCATTAGTTTGGTCTATGGTTATTTGGTCTACATTGTACAGATTTTTATAGTAATTATGTGCCTCCTCCTTAATTCCCTCAAAGGAGCTTACCCTCGGTCTACCTTCGAGCACAATTTCTTTGACTCTGTTTCGATATTCCCTTGATTTTTCCTGCCTATGGAAGAAAGACGTATTGGAGTCCCCAACCTACAACCATAGACTGCAAAACTTCAATCACCAAATATTTTTTTCTTTCCTGCTCAGAGTAAAAAAATGATGGGTGAGATCCTTTTCTTTTTGCAAGTGTTTTTCCTCGATCTAAAATTCCTCCATCATCCTATAGTGCTCCCGTAGTTGTTGTACCAAAACATGTATTTTTTGGCCAAGGGGTCGGTATTTTTCTTTGAGTCGTTTCCTTAAAGCTTGCTTCACATTTCATAGCTTTGATTCCCAGACAAAGGGCGAGGATCCTTGTACTGGGAGATGTTGGGTTTGCTTCATCACCATCACCACTCCTTCCATTTGCACCCAATCCTCATTCAATCTGAAAGGAATTGGACTGATATTTTCCACCTTTTCCATACATGGCATAATTGGTCGGTGGTCATATTATCCTTGTGCTTCTATTATCAAGGAATAATCAAGCCCTTTGAGAAGCCAATTATTATCCGATGGAGCAGTTATGTATTGATCCCCTATTCTTCTGTTTCACCAAGTATATTTCCTTACTTTTGGGACGACATCCATAAGATCCCATCCAGCCATTAAATCTTCCATTCTTCCCCTGAATGGATCTCATACTATAGTTCCTCCTCACTTTTCTGCTAGGCTCATAATGGTGTTGAAGTCCCCTCCTATCACATTATTTAGATGTAGATTTGTGCTTTTTAGATCCTCCAATGAATCCAAATATTCTATTTTTTCACTATATAGAATAGGGGCATAAATGTTAATGAAGGGAATCCACTTTCCCATTTCTTTAACTTCCAATAAAGCCATGATCGAGTACTATGGACTTATTTCCTCAATAAGAGAGAAGTGTTTATTAAACAAAAGTATACATAGACCTCCTGAGGCCCCTCTTGAAGTGTGGACTATCCCCAAGCTCTCTTTCCAAAATAATTTTGTTGCCTTGATCACATCTGATTCATCCATCTTTGTTTCTTGCAGAAATACAATCCACGATGATTCTTGTTTTATTAAATCTCTCATTACTAGGGTTTTGACAGGGCTCCCTAGTCCCTTGATGTTCCATGACAATACTTTCATTTGTAAACAGGGTTTGGATTGACCCCACCCTTGTTTCCTTCATGATTTTTCACACCCTTCCCTTTTAGGATTTTTGAGATAACCAGTTGATTTCCCAACTTCTTGGTGTGCTCTGCTTTTTATTTTTACTTATTGTTTTTTTCTTTGGTCGACCTTTTTTCTTGGAGCTCTTCGTCTCTTGATTGCTACCATCATCAACCCATGATAGGGATAAGGCCATGTGTTGGGTGACAACCCTTGCTATCTCTTTAGCCACACTCGAGGGAGGATTGCCAGGGGTATCTAATCCCATTTTCGTTTGCGTGGGAGGATATTTCCACACTTCAATGACTTTTTGATTATTTTCCTCATTGATCTCACCTTCCTCAGATCCCTCATGTTTTGTTTCATTCTCCTTATCCCCTTTGGCTTCAAGTGGATATGGGCCTTTCGCGTTGTCATTTTGATTCCTAAGAACATTAAAATGGTTTGAAGAGGTAGATGTTGTATTGTTACCTCTAGTTCCTTGGGATTTTTGTGTCGGTCCTTTCCCTTTAGATCCACCTTTATTTTGTGTTTTCCATTGCTCCTCTTGAGGAGATTTTTTGTCTGAGTTTTTGTTCTGTGCGATTTTCGAGCAATCCTTCACAAAATGACTGTATTCATGGTAATGGTGACACTTAAACAAAATCTATTCATAGTCCAAAATTTTCATTTGCTTTCAGTATCCTAGGTAAGATTATTCTCTGTTGGAAATCCTTTTTCAATATTCAATTCCACACAGATCTGGGCACAAGTGAATTGAGAACCCTTGGGTCTAGCTTTATCCAGGTATTTTCCAACCCCATTTCTGATGGCCCTTAGGCAATCATCGCTCCAACACGAAAAAGGGAGTCAACGAAACTTGACCCAGACTGCAATGGTCGCTGGAATATCTCCATCTAGATTAAAGTCGAGAGTTCACTTGTTCAGGTACATTCCATGAGATCCGAAGAAGTATGGTCCATTCTGAAATATTACATCTCGATCTTCATTGAGTTCAAATAGAAAAGAAAAAAATAGGTTGTCAACAACAAACATGGTTGTACTCCCCTTCATCTTGGATCTCCATGTTCTCTCTATCGAAACCTCCATTGATCTAGGAGAGGGCCGCATTCCTGTGAATTTTCCAATCAGAGCCTACTCGAAGTAGGCAAATGAAGATCTGTAAGCTCTGACTGACAAGGCCACATCTCTGACTTCATAATTCCTTTTGATAAATTTTGACGGAGCTTTGGACAACCGCACACACTTGGGAAGATAAGCCACTAACGCCTGAAAGATTACAACTTCATCAGAGTGAGAAGGGGGAGGAGACAGAGGGGGAGTGGCCCCCTCCGGGGTTTTCATTGGAGAAAGATAGGGTTTCAACAGGCAGATCAGAGGCTTCTATAGAGCGATATTTTCCCTCTTGTAACAAAAAAAAGTGAAACTATTTGATCATTATTGAGATATATTAAAGGAATTAGCAACTATGTTTCATAAATGTGGTTATGAAATGTATCCTTGGGGAAGGGATTGGTTTCAATCTATTTCAGAATCTTGAAAATTATCATTTAATATACATATTAACTTAAAAAATTAAGAAATAATACAATGATTTTTTTTTTTATAAATAGTTACTTGTACTGTATAGTTTGATTTGGATGTCGAGAACATATTAAATGATCTTTGAAATATTAAATGTTATAACTATATTAAATAAATATAGAATGGTAAACATATTTAGTGATGATAAACATATAAATTAAAAAATATAAAGAAGTTATTTTTGAAAAAAATATCTATTATGGAGATTACAAAATTTTTAGACATTTTCCATGTTAATTATAATATTAAAAATTTTCCCCGATCAGGGTGCGAGCTGGTGTAGTGGTCTCGGTGGGATCTGAGCCAAGGACGGTGTAATAATGAGGCACAATGCAAGGTTGTTGGATGATAGCCTTCATTATTTCCCTGCATGTATAAGGTGGCAATGGAAGTTGTAAGGCGTATAGTGAGGCACAGGTTTTGATTAGTACGATTGTCTTTGAGGTTTGTCTCCAACATCACAGTCTGGACGATTCTCGTGGTTAAGCGTCTCCTCCAAGTCCCAAGGATGGTTGTGGTAGGGTGGTTTCTACGCATCCTCATCTCCTATTTTGCAAGGGTTTGGTGTGGGTATGCCATTTTTAGTCCTAAATTCATCCGCCATGCTCTGGTTCACTGTCATTGTTTGAATGTTAATATGGTTGTTTCTAAGTTGATGAGACTGGAAATTTCTGAGGGTCCCTGGGTTGGTTGTGAGAGATGTAATGTTAATTTTGGTTCCTGACCCACACACCTAGATAGCCTTTTTGTGCATTATGGTATTCTTCTTCATATGATGGATTTGCGTTCTGCAAATAATGTTGAGGCTTTAACCAATGTTCTGAGCTTATGGGATTTTTCTCAAATTGTTTCCTTAATGAAACACCAGATGCTTGAAGTAGCATGGGTAGTTTGTAAGAATAAACACCATGACTAGAAAGTAACTCGATTTCAAAGGGTTCTTGGTCATCGAAGGCAAACAAAGACAACCTATTGGGTCGAGGCTAGGTCAAATCCATGGAGGATAATGGGTTCTCTAAGGCCCTTGCTTTCTATTATGTTTTCTCACATTTTCAGGGATACACCACTGGCATGGTAAAGAGTTTGTGCCTATCAATCCCTCTACGAGCTAGTTTACAGCTTGAACGAGATCCTAGACGGTTGGTCTTGGGATTCTCATGTTTTGGATCAACATGCTCTCATGTGGTCTGTAAGTCGGCCCTATGGCTCAACCCTCCTATCACAAAGGGAATGTAGGAAGGGGGGGTTAGGCTTAGAGATGAAGCAAAGGTCAAGGGCACGGTGTTTGGAAATCACAACCTTTGCAACCTAGGGGTAGAGAGCGTCGTGGTATTGTTGGGAAGACACGAGAATTCTTTCAGGCTTACTGTTGGCCCTTGTTGTTTATCTCTTTTTGTTTATGAAATACATATTATTTTCCATATTATCCATCTATAAACCATCATATTCACCTTATTTTGACCAATAAATGCATATACAGGTATTTAAATTAAGTTTTTCAATTCTTGGAAGTTTTTGTAAAAATTGAATTTTAAGTGCATTTTCGGACAACATCAGAAATTCCCGTAATGGCCTCATGGTTTGCATATTTGCAGGACACTTGGGCTCGAGCTGGATATATTTATAGAAAGATTGGGAACTAAGATTAAGTGTACACCTATTGGTTCAGTCAAATCAAGCTTTAATAGGCCCGGTCAAAGGCAGTCAAACATGACCTGTTTTTATGGAGGATCCCTAGGAACTAGGTCAAAAGACTTATTTTATGGGATTTTCTAGATTTTGATGGATATAATGGATGAATTCGACCTGATTGGATAAGATAAGGATAGTCATGGCTATGGGAGATATTTTAGATGAATTTTTTGGATATTTTATCTATTTAAGCCTCAAACTTTGAAGGCATTGATATGTAGAAATTGTATGACCTAACATTATTATTTCAAAGACTTTGGAGAGCTAATTGAAGATCTGTTCTATTATATTTGTTGTTTTTATATTTTGATTGATTGACTGAATTTTTAAGTATCTTAAATCACTTTCAGTGTGCGAGGTAAGGGTGGAGAGCCCCCACATCGAGCTAAGTGCACTTCTTAGTTATTTGTAGTTGCAATTTCTGAATTAGTTTGTTTTATGCTGAATAGATTTATGCTGTTGTTTTATGAGTGCTGATGAGTCTAATTATCATTCTTATTCTGCATATGAAAGGGCAAACAAATTTTTAAGATAAACATTCTTTCTATCTGATTAATATCATAAGCTAGAATTCATCTTTTCATGCTTTCCAATGTCTATCTAAATTCTTGTTTTCTAACAATAGCATTATTGATGAATGAATCTATGATGAAGGACAACCAGGATATATTCAGTTAAGAGCCTCTTCAATATTGTTTCATGCATCCTAATCTATTTCTTAATTAGTAGTTTTTGATTTCTAATTCATGAAGTAATCTTATTAGAGAAGGACAAACAAATCTCTTAAGTTAGGAGATTCTTCTGCTTCTAGTTACACACTTGAATTTAGAAATGATTTAAGTTAGATTTATATTTGTAATATGCATTTCTTTAATCAATGATAAATCATCTTCTAAATTGATCATAACTGAAACCCATATACTTTGGGGATGTTTCTAAGTCTTACTAGCCCGTATTGATAATAAATACTTGCGTTAGTTTACACAGTAAATTGACCCAACTTTTTGGCATCATTACCGGGGAAGCATATTTCAAAAACGGTCAATTAGGAAAATAAAAAAGATAAAAAAAAATATAAAATCATCAAAAAAACAAAAAACATAGTTTTTCTTTTAAGTTATGTTTTCTTATGCCTAGAGGTAGAGATTAGAAGGGTATATTTGTGAAACAAAACCCCCCAACAACTCATTCATCCACAGGACTAACAACACCAGTTGCTGGAAAACCTAATATAGAAGAGTTAGAGGAAAAACAGAGACCAGGACAAAGATTAACTTTAGTTGAAAGGAAAATCTTGTTAGCCTTAGAGGTAAAAAGAAAGAAATCACCTAAAGAAACTCCTTCCTTAGGGAAACAAAAAGATACAAGAAAACCAATTGTTGAACAACTAGAGCAACCTGTCCTTGAACAAATCAAAGTAGTGGAAGAAATATAGAATCAACCTCATATTGAAACACTACATATCTCTGAAAAATAGATGGCTGAAGAAGAAGAAGGATCAAATAGGATAAACATGACTCCTGAACAAAGGCTTGAATATGAAAGACAACAAATGGAATGGAGAAGAAAACAAGAGGAAGAAAGAAAGGCAGAGGAAGACATAAGAGTAGAAGCACTTAGAAGGATAGAAGAAGAAGCAAGAAGAGAAAATCAAAATAGAAGAAAACAAGAAAATGAGCAAGAAAATAACAATGATCAAGAAAATACTTTTGGATTTCCAATCTTAGATGCAAGAGCAATATTAGGAGAAGAAATAAAAATGAAAAACATTCCACCTTCTGTATTGCCTAATTTCTATGGAATGTCAACAGAAGATCCTGATGCATTCATGTTCGAGTTTGATATATTGTGTAGAACTTATGGATATACGGATGACACACACAAGCTTCGAATTTTTCCTGCTACTCTGAAATTAGTAGCCTTGAAATGGTTTATGGGTTTAGGAGAACATACAATAGCTTCTTGGGATGATATGAAGAATTTTTTTCTTAAAAAGTGTCAAGTTTACTGCAGGGCTAGAGACTCAAAAGAAGACATTTTTAGAATGACACAACAAGAAGACGAAAGTTTGGAAGAATATTTGCAAAGATTTCTTTACAATTTACAGAAATCCAAACATCATTCTCTAAGTCCCGATACCATCTGTGCCATCTTTCTTAAAGGTATCAGAGATGAATATTCAGACATCCTTAATGTGATGGGAAAAGGAGATATTTCCAGTTTACCATTTGAAGAAATTGATGAACTTTGTCAGAAATACTCTAGGGGAAGAGCAAAGAGTGGAAAGAGAGATACTTCATTAAAATCTTCCAAATCTGTAGCAAGTGCAGTAACAAGAGAAAAAATAGGAAGTTTACTAGAAAATTTCAAAACAGATCTCTTGAGCACTTTGGGAACACAAGTAGATGTTTTGAAATCTAAGAAAAAGAAAGAGGAACAAGATGAAATCTTAGAAATTTTTTGTCCAAAGTGTAGGCAAAAACATCCACTCAGGGAATGTCCTTTGCAAGGCATACAAGTGTGTGGACTATGCATAGAAATTCATGCAACATAAAACTGTCCCAAATTAAAAGAATTGCAAGGAGAAGAAGTGCAAGGAGTAGATTCTCTCTACTATATGGCACCAAGGAGACCTTGGCAACCAAGGATGCCTCAACAATTCCCTCAACAAAACCCCCAGAATTTTCAATATCCTCAAAATTCATGGAATACACTAATGCCATGGCAGGCTTGGCCACCACAACAATATCAAAACCAACCTGCACAAGGTTGGGGGGGATATGGTTATGGGACCCAACCACCTCAGGATATGTATCCTCAACAATATCAATATCAACAACCATACCCTCCACAATCATTTCCTCAATACTAACAATTCCAAAAACATCAACCAATGCCATTTCCACCCAAAAATCAACCAATGCTAACTCAACCTCAGCATCTTCAGCTGCCTACTAACCAACCACCTCCTAGACCAACACAATTGCCAGCTCAGCCAGTAGATAATCCAAGTAACAAGGTGTATAGAACAACATATCATGTGGAAGATGCAACATATTATCCTACTTATTCAATTCTTACCATACAAGATGTCCACCTAAGGTCTGGGAAGGTGTTACAGAAAGATTCTCCTCCGATAATTGAAGAACAAACTGAAAAAGGAGAACAAAGTCAACAATGTCAACCAAAACATCAAATTCAGAAAGGTAAATCTATTATGACTTAGACTCCACCATATCCAAAGAGATTGGTACAACAAAATATCCCAATATCTCTGCCTGAATTTAATATTCTGGATGAATTGAAGAACACATATGTAAAAATTCCTTTGTTGCACGCAATTAAAGATATTCTGATATATGCAAAAAAATAAAGGATTTATGCATTAAGAAATTTGGCAGAAGAAAGAAAGATCCACATACAATCCAGGTAATTGAAAGTTTAACTAGTCTCATGTCTACAAACACAACCATTGAAAAATATGTTGATCCAGGGATTCCTATGGTTACCATTTCGATTAACAAATTTTCAGTGCCAAATAATTTAATAGACTTGAGAATAACTATCAATATTATGACTACAGAGGCTATCAAACATTTTAATCTGAACAACATTAGACCTACTACTACAGCCTTAGAACTTGCAGATAGATCTAAAGTTGTACTAGAAGGTATATTGGAAGATATCATTGTCTCATTGGATTCATGGGAGTATCTTTTAGACTTCTTGATTTTGCAGCGAAAAACAAATTTAGGAGGGCATCCCTTAATTTTAGGCAGACCATGGTTAGCCACTGCAGATGCTTACATTGGATGCAGGTTAGGAAGTATGATTATTGCACATGGAGATGAAAGAAAACATGTTACATTGTATCCTCCCCCTCAATATCCTTCTTTATTATAATGGCTTGATGAAGATGAACAACAAGAGCTTCAATATGTTCTTAGTCTTAATCAAGTATATAATTTTAGAGAGGAGGAAGAAAATGAGGACTTACTAGATATTTTCATCTCAGAACCAAATATTTCAGAGCAACTTAGAATAACTCAATATGACGCTGTTAGTTATCTTTTAAATGAATGTTTTCAGGAAAATTGCACTATAAAATCATTTCAAAATACATTTGAAAGTATTTTTCCCGTTAATTCAATTACCAATTCAAAGAGAAAAATCATTGAGATCAATCCCGTGAGACATTTGAATATTGGTAATAACTTACAATCATCAAAAGAGGAAAAGCTAATAACACTGTAACAAAAATATTCAAAATATTTTTTCTGGGATTACACAGACATGTAGGGGATTCATCCAAAAACATGTATCCATCACATTTACACTGATGATCAAATTAAACCTGTAAGGCAACCACAAAGAAGGATGAACCCCATGATGAAGGAAACAGTGAAAGGAGAATTAAAGAAACTATTACAAGTCAGATTTATCTATCCTATTTCAGATAGTCAATGGGTTTCACCCTTAGTTGTAGTACCTAAGAAAAATGGGAAATGGAGAATTTGTGTGGATTACAAAGAACTCAATAAAGCTACATTAAAAGATCATTTTCCTTTACCATTTATTGATCAAGTGTTAGATTCATTATCTGGAAAGAAATTCTTTTCATTTCTTGATGGATTTAGCGGATATAATTAGATAAAGATAGCATTAGAAGATCAAGATAAGACAACATTCACATGCCCATGGAGAACATATGCATACAATGTATTACCCTTTGGTTTATGTAATGCACTTGCTACTTTTCAGAGAGCAGTCCTTGCAATATTTGATGATTTAATCCATGAGTGTGTAGAAGTTTACATGGATGATTTCACTATGTATGGCAGAACATTTGATGATTGTTTACAAAATCTTGAAAAAGTGTTAAAAAGATGCATAGAGACAAATCTATCACTCAGTAATAAAAAATGTTTTATGATGTTAACTGAGGGAATAGTGTTGGGACACCATATTTCTTCTTCAAGGAATTAAGGTGGACCCAACAGAAATTCAAGTAATTGTGAATTTAATACCACCCACAACACAAAAAGAAGTTAGAAGGCTACTATAGAAGATTTATTGAAAATTTTAGTAAAATAGGTTTGTCATTATTCAAGTTACTTGCGAAAGATGTGGAATTCCAATGGACAAATAATTGTCAAAATGCATTTGAAAAACTAAAAGAAAAATTGTCAATTGCACCCATTCTTCGAGGACCTAATTAGTATTTTCCATTTCACATTTCAATTGATGCATCTAACATTTCTATTGGAGCATCACTTGGATACAAAGAGAATCAGTTTAATTATGCCATATATTTCATAAGCAAAAACTTAACATGGGTAGAATTGAACTACACTGTTACAAAAAAAGAAATGTTAGCTGTAGTACATGCAGTTAATAAATTTAGGCATTATATAACAAGTTTTCAAGTTTACATCCACACAGATCATTCAACCATAAAATATTTAATGAACAAATCAATCACAAATGGCAGAATAACTAGATGGTTTTTATTAATGCAAGAATTTAACATTATTGTGCAAGATTGACCAAGTAAGGATAATCAAGTTGCAGACTTTCTATCAGGACTACATTCACTTGGTGATCCAAATCTAGTATCAGATAATTTTCCATATGAACATCTATTTGCTATAAATGTAAAAACTCCATGGTTTGCAAATATATCCAACTATTTATCATCTAGCATCCTACCATCTCATTACACAAATAAATAGAAAAGAAGAATAATTAGAGAAAGTGCTAGATATAGTTGGGTCAATGGAGATCTCTTCTATACTGGTGCTGGTCTAATGATTAGAAAATGTGTCCGAGAAGATGAGATTACTGATATTTTGAAAACATGTCATGAAGAACCATGTGGTGGTCATTTTGCAGATAAGCGGACATCATACAAAGTGCTGAAACTTGGCTACTACTGGTCGACCATCTTCAAAGACTCCAAGGCCTATGTAAAGAGATGTGACAACTGCCAAAGAATTGGTAGACCAGTGGCATCAGATGAAATTCCATTAAAGCCACAAGTACGGATTGAACGATTTGAACAATGGGCTTTAGATTTCGTGGGACCAATCAACCCTCCATCCAATGGAAAGAAGTACATCCTGGTATGTACATATTATGTGACTAAGTGGGTGGAGGCAAAGGCAGTAGCATGGGCAACAGAAGATACTATTGTGTCTTTTCTGTTTGAAGAGATATTTGTAACTTATGGAGTTCCAAGACAGATAGTAACTAATTAAGGCACATAGCTCACATCAAAGCTTCTTCGAGATCTTACGGATTATATAAGATCAAACAAAGAAAATTAACTCTGTATCATCCTCAAGCAAACGGACAAGTAGAATCAACAAAAAAAGTCCTAGAGAACATTATGACAAAGACTGTACAAACAAACAGAAAGGACTGGTCAAAAAAATTGAGAGATGCACTATAGGCATATAGGATAACATGGAAAAACACAACTGGGTTTATTCCATATCAGTTGGTGTATGGAAAAGAAGTCGTATTACCCATCGAATTTCAAATACATACATTCAAGCTAGCAGAAGAATTGGGGATGGAATTATCTGAGGCATAACAACAAAGAATTATGGAATTAAATCAACTGGATGAGATACGACAACAAGCAGTAGAGCACACATCTCTTGTGCAAGAACAAAGAATCAAATGGCATGATCGATTCATAAAGAATAAAGTGTTTCAGAAGGGAGATTGGGCACTCTTGTTCGATTCCAAGTTTAAATATTTCAAAAAAAAGTTTACGACTCATTGGCTTGGGCCATATGAGATTGAATAAATCTTTGACAATGGAGCTGTGAAGATAAAAACAATTGACGAAGCATCTGTTTCATTTGTCATTAATGGACATAGAATTAAAGTTTACAATAAGCCTATAAATAAAGAGGATTTTATGAGAAAAATTTCCATAGATACAGATCTGGAACTAATGGGGCAGCATGGAAATATGCCTCCCATAATTCCAAGAGAAGAAGAAGAAGAAAAATAATAATAAAATAGTTTGGCTGTGAAAATCTAGGAAACTGGCACAATACAAACATGAATTCATTTCGGAAAACAAACTTTTTTGGCCAATATGAATTTTATTTTTGTTTTCATTTTACTTCAGTATGATTTTTGTAGATTTATCCTCCGAGACATGTCAGACTTGAGGACAAGTCTTAACATCAACTTGGGGGAAGGCGTGTAATAAAACTAGGTAAATAGTTTCAGCAACTGAATTGAAGAAGGAATAAAGTACAAAGGGACCTGATACATCATTCAACATGTATAGAAGGGACCTAAATTATTATTGAGAAAATTATCCAGAAGGGACATGTATCATTACGACAGAAGAAATTTTCAAACATTATTGCAAATTACGCCAGAAGGGACCTGAAAAATACGAAATGTCAGAAGGGACCTAAGCTACATCAATATTGAAGATCATGGCTGAAGGGACCTGAAATGTCAAAATTTAACCTGCAAAAGGGACTTGAACAACATCATTCCAAATCAAATCAGATGCAAAGCAGAAATAAGTCTCTACATAGTCTAGAAGAGCCATCGTTATAACAAACACAATGTCGACCATCATGAACATCAAATGGTTTGAGGGAATACAAGTACAGTAAATAAAAAAAAATTCTCTTAAAATTTCATTTTTTTGTAAAAATATTCTAGAATTGTTAAAGCTAATTTAGTACTGGTTATGCATTTTTATCACCTACATTTCATCACCTATGTTCTTAGCCCTATTTTATCCATATCCACACCACTATCCTAATCATTCAATAACCATTCCATAATCTATTTCCTGTCCATACCATACTATACCATAGAAACCCTACTTTTTTCTAAATAAAAGAATCATAAACAAAAGGCTTATCATCAAACCTTTGTTGGACCTACAATAAACAAACAAAGAGGTTAGTTTCATTGTAAATATTTGATTTTAAAACATGACCATTTCATTGGTCATTTTTAAAATTAAACAAAACAAAACCTAAAGTCTAAATCATATGATAGTGAAACTATTTGAATTTCAAACACAAAATAAAGATGCAAAAGCACAATCATAAAATATGATTATGAGCTAAGGAAATGGAGCGGAAGTGCAATCGTAATGCAAACAATGAAATTCATATGCAACAAACTAACCTAAAGTATGAAAATGATTCTATGACAAACAATGTATGGCAATGATGCATATATGGATGGATGAGAATATGATGAGACAGTGATACATACACAGTGGAGGAATGTAAATATGATGGCACATATTTGATAATAAAATTATGTATATACAAGTGATGAAACGAAAATATGATGGCGCATATTCGATGAGGTATGATGCTTTTCAATGGAGAATGGAAGTGGAACAATGATCAACACAAAGCATGAGAACAAAATGTGAAAAAGGACTGCGTAATAAGTGAAGACGAGGACGAGATGTACACCATGGAATTAACATGCCAAATCAATCAGGAAAGGTAAGCCACAGATGCACCAGTCAAGCAGTTGATGAACGGTCAAAACAAATTCAAAATGCAATATTACAACACTGTGTAAACTATTGAGAGAACCTCCGCCATTTCTAAGACCTCAAGGAACTGAAACACTGTGTGTTTTACACCATCATTGCCTTTTGAAGGCTCAGTGAGAGAAGGAATGTTGTGTAATCAAAACACACATCCGTTTTGAAACACTGTGAGAAACAAATGAACAAGAGAAGACAAAGGAGAGCTGTGAGGAGAATAGAGGAAATATAACGCAACAAAGAGAGCAAGAGATATAACAGTGAGAAGAACGAAGGGATAAGTAGAATTGACTGAAGTTTCAAGCCAACATATTTGGCAGATGTGTCAAGCGAGCATGCTGTTAGGAGGAAAAAATCCCGTGAAGAAAGAGGTAAGAAGCAAACTCAGATTTTCTTGTTTAAAACAACGATTATTTGCATGAGTAAATATCAGGGTTGTTAAAAAAACTGTGAGTTATAAATGGAGTTCTTCTACCATGGTTTTTGAAACATGTCATTGCTTTACGTTTTGTCATTGCCACCACTCATAAACGCTCTGCCACCAGTCAACATTAAATGCTCTGTTGATTGAATGAGTAAATGATGAAGATATTGAGTAAGATTTTGATAAGTTGGTGTTGCTTGAAACGCAGAGACTCCAGTTAAAATAAAAGAAAAATCACGAGGATAATTGCAGAAAATCACGAGGATCATTGCAGAACAGGTAAACTAAGAAAATGTCTTCATGCACAGTCTTCAATTTCAATTTGAAAGCAAACAAAGAATGGAGAGTTTGGTTTGAAATGCACAGTGAATTTGTTTTAATTGGGTTGTGTAGTAAATTCATTTCATTTGCACACTCAGTAAGAGAATTTGAACCAGGATTTATGGTGAATGTTTGGTTTAAAAAGGCACAGTCAACATGTTTTTGCATTTTTGCATAATAAGAGGGCAGAGTCTGGTAAATTTTGAAGAAAACAATGAACTCATTTTATGAGATTTTTGATGAAATAAGTGAGCTATTTTTACAAATTCTCTTACATAAACAATGAGCTTAGATTAGATATATAATGTTTTTCCTTAGAAAAAGAATTTTGTATGGAAGTGAAGGATTGGAAGACACTATTGTATAAAAAAAATTCGTTTTTTTTACATAGTTAGAAAAGAAAAAAATCTACAAAACAGAGGCAGAGGATTTTTATTTTTTAAGAGACAGAGGATCAAATAAAGAGAGTAGGATAATATAAACATGATTTTTATTTTTATTTTTTATTTTTTAATGTTTTTATAAACTTCTCTATATCAAATATTGTGTCTATTGAAGCAGTAAGCTCACTTCTTCCAAAGAAAACAAAGGATTGATTTCAATTACTTGGCAAAGGCAACAAACAGAGGTAAGCCTCACTACTTTGATAACATCTAGTACTTGAATTTTTGTTTTAAAAAATGAAGTTAATGACAGTAGAGGGGTACATCAAATGGTTTTTAGACAATATGACACCAAGAACAAAGCCTAAATATTTTCAGATTGAACATTGGAGTAGGGACACAATTGAGAAACGTTGTCAATCAAGCTTGATAGGATTCCTTCAAAAATTCAAAGGACATAATGAAGATATAACAAGGGAGTTTATAAACAATTTCAAACAAGATGAAACTATGGTGGGTAGTTTACATATTCATTTAACTCTAGAATCTATTTATGAAGCCCTAGAGTTGCCATTATCAGGTGAACTTTACCACAAATGATTGCACTTTAAGGACAAGGGTTGGACCTTCTTCCTAGATAAGAACAAAAAGGGTTCCTTTGATAGGAAAAAAGGGATTCCCAGGGAATGGTTCAATGAACCTTAGGCTGAATTAGTTTTGATAATCCAAAATTTCTTCACTTGTGATAATAGACATAGTGTAGTACACCTATATCACATTAGGTTGCTACAACATATCAAAGGAGATATCAGGATCAACTTGTCATACTTCTTTTATAGAAACTTGATGAGGATGATTGAAAGTGTAAAATCTGAGACCAAACCCAAAGAAGCCCAAATTCATCACCAGGGACTCATAAAAATCATTGTTGATTACCAGCTGAAAATTAAGGGTATGATTTAGAAATATTTCCTGATTCAATAAAAGTTTGTAGAGCAAGCCACAAAAGACAAACTTAAACCAATGCAAGAAACAAGAAATATAGTGAATTCACCTCTCTATCCAAGAACCAGATCAAAGAAACAGTCATGGTAGAGAGGGAAACATCATTCTTGACCATTTCTAGGAGACATAAAAATAGGAATTCAACAGATAGAAGCAACAAAGAAAAAGAACCAGAAGTACAAATCATAGAGACATCTCCTTTAACCAAACAAGACAATGAAATCCTTGAGAGGTTGTAGCAAGAAGTTTATGAAAATCCTATAGAGGGAGATTCTTATTTTGAAAATAATGAGGTTGAAGCTACTTCAGTTTCCAAAAATACCAAGGAGGAAGACCAAGACCTTAGCAGGATTAGAGAGTTAACTGATAACCTGGAGGTAAGCAGAATAACGGAAAGGCACCTGAAAAGAGAGAATGAAACATATAAGACAAATAATGAAAAATTGATTAAAGAAAATGATAAGATAAGCGAAGAAATGGGAAAATTGAAAGCCAAAAACAATCTTCTTTACATATAAGCATTCATGTGGCTTAAGGAGAAGAATTCTTGGAAGGCCAAATATGAGAAACAAAAGGTTAAAGCCTCAATCTACAAGGAAGAACATTGCAAAGGTATGGATTCTCTTTTACATTCAGCACAACAGGAAGTCTCAGGGTCAGGAACAGGATCAGAATCAGAGCTCAGGAGGTCCAAAAGGAAAAAGCAAGCATGAGGACATGCTTGAACATCAGCTTGGGGGAGATGTTGGCCCTTGTTTTTTTATCTCTTTTTGTTTATGAAATACATCTTATTTTTCATACTATCCATCTACACACCATAATATTCACCTTATTTTGACCAATAAATGCATATACATGTATTTAAATTAAGTTTTTCAATTCTTAAAAGTTTTTGTAAAAATTGAATTTTAAGTGCATTTTTGGACAACATCAGAAATTCCCGTAATGGCCTCATGGCTTGCATATTGGCAGGACACTTGGGCTCGAGCTGGATATATTTCTAGAAATATTGGGAACTAACATTAAGTGTACACCTATTGGTTCAGTCAAACCGAGCTTTAATAGGCCCGGTCAAAGGTGGTCAAACAAGACCTATTTTTATGGAGGATCCCTAGGAACTAGGTCAAAAGTCTTATTTTATGGGATTTTCCAGATTTTGATGGATCAGATGGATGAATTTGATTTTATTGGATAAGATAAGGATATTCATGGCTATAGGAGATCTTTTAGATGAATTTGTTGGATATTTTATCTATTTAAGCCTAAACTTTGAAGGCATTGATATGTAGAAATTGTATGACTTAACATTATTATTTCTGAGACTTTGGAGAGCTAATTGAAGATCTATTCTATTCCATTTGCTGCTGTTATATGATGATTGATTGAATGAAGTTTTAAGTATCTGAAATCACTTTCAGTGTGCGAGGCAAGGGTGGAGGGCCCCCACACCGAGCTAAGTGCACTTCTTAGTTATTTGTAGTTGCAATTTCTGAATTCGTTTATTTTATGTTGATTAGATTTATGTTGATGTTTTATGAGTGCTGATGAGTCTAATTATCATTCTTATTCTGCATATGAAAGGGCAAACAAATGTTTAAGTTAAACATTCTTTCTATCTGATTAAGATCATAAGCTAGTATTCGTCTTTTCATGCTTTCCAATGTTTATCTGAATTCCTGTTTTCTAACAATAGCATTATTAATGAATGAATCTATGATGAAGGACAATAAGGATTTCTTCAGTTAAGGGCCTCTTCAATTATTGTTTCATGCATCCTAATCTATTGCTTAATTAGTAGTTTTTGATTTCTAATTCATGAAGTAATCTTGTTAGAGAAGGAAAATAAATCTCTTAACTTAGGAGATTCTTCTGCTTCTGATTGCACACTTGAATTTAGAAATTATTTAAGTTAGATGTATATTTGTAATATGCATTTCTTTAATCATTCATAAATCATCTTCTAAATTGATCATAACTGAAACCCATATACTTTGGGGATGTTTCTAAGTCCTACTAGCCTAGATTGATAATAAATCCTTGCATTAGTTTACACAGTAAATTGATCCAACACTTACCATCTTAAAGCGCCTCCTCCTGTCCATTAGATGATTTCAGGTTGGGAATCAGAGTTAAAGCAGCATGCCGAGAACACTGATTTAGACTTGGAGGAATGATAGTCTTTGGTCCAGAATCCTGGTAACTCTTGAGCCATATATACTCAATTTCAGAAAACACTTCATTTATACTAGATTATGAAGAATATAGTGGCAACTGCAATGTCGTCCATTTCTGTTGGTCCGTTTAAACTAGATACATACCTCCAATAAATTCACAGGGAATTTCAACTGATCTAACGTCAAATCCAACTCTAAAATGTTTGCCTCAGTCAGATTGAGAAGCACATCCCTTGCCTTCCTCAGACAGAGTTGTCGGGTTCCAGCGCCAAAGATCTGGCGCCTATCGATTCCTCTGATGAGTAATTGGATGATTAGCATGGTCATGTTTTGCTAAAATTTTGAGAAGTTTTCATGATGTCTTTACAATCTTTCAGTTTCTTTTTTAGGAATATAGCTATTAGGACAATTAAGGACATTCAAACTTATATTGCACTGCTTGACAATGTGACAACCTTTAAATTTTGGATGGCTTACAATGCAGTTAGATGGCCAACATACATGATTTCCCAATGGGCAGGTTGAGGCCATCTAACACTATTGGATGTGCATGTTTACCTTGCATTTTTGAAATGGAATAGAAAGGATCTTCCAAGCTTACAAAAAAATAAATAATATTAAAATTTTTAATTAATATAAAAATTATTTGCCACCTTTTAATAAAGAAAAGTATCATTTACCTAATTATGAGATATCTCATTAACTTAATTATGGAATGCAATAAAAATAATGTAAAATAAAATGATATATAGTACAATTATAAAATGAGGATGAGAATCCTTAACATGCAACGTTTATTTCTAAGTTAACATTTATATTAATTTAATTTCAAGTCACTAGTTATTACATAAGTTTATTTTGAAGTCAGTATGATATGCTTTAACCCTCATCACCACTTTTTTTTTTTTTTTTTTCAAGTAGACAGTTTGCACCAGAGACATGATTTTCAGCTTGTTCCATGCTACCTGCAACAAGATATTGACTATTCTCTCGTTCCCACACAACACACGGCCAAGAAATTATCTCCTTGAGCTGAATTAGAACAACCTCAACTTACTTTTCTTGCGCACATAATGGGGCATAGCACGATAAAGTGAAGCCAATGGCCTAATCTCTAACTGGTATTTTTATGGAGGATTATGTCTAATTGGGAAAAATAAATTCCCAATACTTCGAAAATTGGTAGTTTGTAAGTTTAAGAAAAAATTATGATGTTTGAATCAACTCAATTTGGAGAATAGTAATTTGAAATTTAAAGGTTACCATATTTGGATTTTCCTAGAAATTATTATTGAAATTTAGTTATATAAAAATAGTTGAAATTTCAAGTTTTTACTCTTGAATTTGTCAATTTCCTTAAAATGAAAAAGCCTCACTCACAACAACTGATTTATAATCCCGAAAAAGCTTAACGTAAAAAAATAATAATAAAAGACCCTAAAATTTCCACATCTTAGTATGTTTTCTTGGTCAACCAATTCTAACCAAAATAGTTGTAAATAAAACAATTTAGTTTTGCATTACCTATAGAAACACGTGTAATAGATGTGATGCAAATTAGTGGGCCCTACCTCTACCAATTGATTTTTTTTTCATAGTGTTTTCTCGATAATGACGTATTTGTTTGCCTATAATAAAATAAAATAAATAGCTCCACACAATGAGCTATGTTCCACACAATAGGCTATAAGCTCTGCACAATGAGCTAAGTTATGTACACTAGCTTATAAGCTCTGCACAATGAGCTAAGTTATGCACAATAAACTATAAGCTCTACACAATGAGCTAAGTTTCACACAATAGGCTATAAGCGCTACACAATGAGCTAAGTTCCACACAATAGGCTAAGTTTGTCGCACAAAAGTTATTAGTTGTTTTCTCGATAAAAATGTATTCAATTTCCAATAATAAAATAAAATAATTGGCTTTTTTTGCATAATGTTTTCTCGGTAATGACATATTTGTTTTCCAATAATAAAGTAAAATAAATAGCTCTGCATAATGAGTTAAGTTCCACACAATAGGCTATAATCTCTGCACAATGAGACAAGTTCCTCACAATAGGCTATAAGATCTACACAATGAGCTAAGTTCCGCACAATAGGATATAAGCTCCACACAATGAGTTGAGTTCCACACAATAGGCTAAGTTTCTCGCTTCCACACGACAGGCTAATTTTATCGCACAAAAGTTATTAGTTATTTTCTCGGTAATGATGTATTCGTTTTCCAATAATAAAGGTAATGCCATATCCATTTTCCAATAATAAAATAAAGTAAATAGCTCCGCACAATGAGCTAAGTTCCGCACAATAGGCTATAAGCTTTGTACAATGAGCTAAGTTCTGCATAGTAGGCTATAAGCTTCGCACAATTAGTTGAGTTTCACACAATAGGCTAAGTTTATCGCACAAAAGTTATTAGTTGTTTTCTTGGTAATGATGTATTTGTTTTCCAATAATAAAATAAAATAAATAGCTTCGCACAATGAGCTAAGTTCTGCACAATAGGCTATAAGCTATGCACAATGAGCTAAGTTTCACACAATAGGATATAAGCTCCGCACAATGAGCTAAGATCCGCACAATACACTAAGTTTGTCGCAAAAAAATTATTTGTTGTTTTCTCGGTAATGATGTATTCATTTTCCAATAATAAAATAAAATAAATAGCTCTGCATAATGACCCTAAGCTTTGCACAATGAACTAAGCTTCACACAATAGGCTATAAGCTTCGTACAATTAGCTAAGTTTCACTCAATAGGCTATTAGCTCTACACAATGAGTTAAGTTCCACATTTTTTTTGCACATTTTTATTGATAATGACATATTCGTTTTCCAATAATAAAATAAAATAAATAGCTTCACACAATAAGCTAAATTCCGCACAATAGGCTATAAGCTCTGCACAATGAGCTAAGTTACGCACAATAGCCTATAAGCTCTGCACAATGAGCTAAGTTTCACACAATAGGGTAAGTTTCTCGATTCCGCACAATAGGCTAAATTTCTTGCACAAAAGTTATTAGTTGTTTTCTCGATAATTATGTATTCATTTTCCAATAATAAAATAAAATAAAAACAATTGATTTTTTTGCATAATATTTTCTCTATAATGACATATTCTTTTTCTGATAATAAAATAATATAAATAGTTCAACACAATTATTCATAATATTTCAATTGTAAATAATTAGGCATATGTGTGAAAGTGTGGATGAGCTATATTGTGTTGGATAAATTTCTCTGCACAGCTAGTCGGTTTCCCATATATATGTTATTAAATCCTTATTCGAGAGTGTTTTTTTCACTTGGATTTTCTCTTTATTGTTAGGCTTCACACAACTTCTTTCACACAATTTGTAGTTGTTTTTTTTTTAATTTGTGTGGAGAGGTTCGTATTTCATCCACATTGTTTGTTCTGCACAACAATGACTGCACAACTTCTTTCGTACATGCTATATCTAGACACGTAACTCTATTGTGCAGAGAGGTCCGCATTTTGTCCATTAAATGCTTTTATTGCTAATATTTTAGTAAGCAATTGACATAAATGATATTATTGGTAATATTCATATTTCTGAATATCTTTTTGTATTTGTGCGGAGATGTTCGTATTTCATCCACATTGTTTGTTCCGCACTACTTCCTTCACACAACTACGACTGTGCAACTTCTTCTCTACGCACTATATCTAGACACATAACTCTATTATGTGAAGAGGTTCACATTTTCCACATTACTATGTTCGCACAACTTTTTCCGTACACGTTATATGTGGAGACCCCATTAGAGCGAATAGTTATTTTGGTAAATGGTTAACATATACGAAGTTATTGCTAATATTTTGTATATTTCAAACATTTGCCTGAGCATAAGTGCTCTTTGTACGGATGTCCGCACTTTGCATTAAGTAATAATATTATTGCTAATATTTTAGCTATAAATAATGCATATAGTAGTCACTTCAGTAAAATTTCTACAGATAATAACATTAGTTATGTTCATATTATTGATACTATTTTATTGTAAATAATGTTTAGAATATCTGTTTCTGTTTCTTTATGCTCTTGTGCAAAAATGTTTTTTGTGCGGATGTACACACTTTGAACTAAACACTTTTATTGCTAATATTATTTCTAATAATTTAGTTATAAATAATGCATTTCAGTAGTCAAGTGAGTAAAAGTAGTGCGAAGTGCACTCAAAGTTGTGTACAAATCACATTTCATCTATCAAAAGCTTTGTTTGTAGCAGAAGAAGCTTTTAAGTTTGTATTGTGTGGATGATAACATTATTTATGCACATATTATTGATAATATTTTAATTGTAAATAATGTATACCACTGATATTTAAGTAAATTTTAATTGTAAATAATGTTCCAAATTAGCATATGTGTGGAAGTGCAAGAAAAGTCCATTCTGCGAACAGAGCCTTCACTATGCGAATCACTGCACTTGGTACTTTAGTATTAAATAATTACAATACCACTGAAGCAAGTGGTGGACTTATACGATTGTTGATGGGTGAAAATGTGAAGCTGGGTTACACTTTTTGCCCTTTTTTGAGAAAAAATTTTCATTTTTTTGGGTTCTTCAACTTTCTGCAAACTATAACAATTTTTCCGTGTAGAATTTCATTTTGCGGTAAAAATAAAAGTTGTGAGAAATTTTGTTAGCTTTCTATTACTTATTTTTTGAAATTTTTTTATGTGGATTTGATATGTCAACTTAGCGTTTCTTTGAGTGTGTGTTTCTTAACAATCAAAGAATTCATAAGTAGTCATGTTATGTGGCAACGTTGTATTCATTGAAAATTCTTGTTTTTGAAAAAACAAAATGTGTTACAACAATCTAGACAGAGTCTACTTTGGTTTCATCATATTTACAAAGCCAATGGATGCATATCATAATTACTAGAATTTTTTGAACTGGCCTAATACGAAAAACTGCGTATTTTTTATATGTTTCGTGTGGCAACAAATTTCTTAACATACAAGTTATAAACTAAAAATCTAAAAGCTACCCATTACAGTCAACGGACCAATGTAATGCTCCATAATTTTCTAAATTTTTTTTACAATGTATTTTGGGAGATACAAAATTTTGATTTCACTGAATCACGATGACCCTCAAAAATTGTTTGCACTCATTTTATTAGAAAAATAATTAAAATTAATAAACGTTTACGAAATTCCATAAAATTTATATTTCCTGAAAGTAGATTCAATTCTGAAAATGCTTGTCTTGGTTCCGACAGCTAATTAACAAGTTTTCATGGAGTTTAATCAGTCCAAAGTTGCAGAACCGTTTTCAGAGCTTGGCTCTGCGTAATCAGTGACGCGATAGTTCGGCCGAACTATTAGAGACAGTTCGGCCGAACTATGTTTTCCGTTTATGGGCCGCTAAAACTAACGTCTTAATAGTTCGGCCGAACTTTGTATCAAAAGTTCGGCCGAACTATTGTGTAATTATCCGTCGGCCGGAATTTTTTGTGGAGCCCCCTACAAAACACATATTTCGCGGTCAATATAAATTGCCGCGAAATGATTCACAATTTTCGCACATTTCGCACTTCATTTCATCTTACAACTTGGTTTGAATTCAAAAAATTTTCTTCAAAGTTTGGGGTCAAAAAAAATTTTTGGAAGACATTTTCTGGAGGCGGCGTGATTTTTCTTGGAGGTTCAAAGTTTGAATTTAAAAAACTTTTTTGGAAGACATTTTTGGAGGCGACGTGATTTTTCTTTGAGGTAGGTACGTGTTTTGTGTTGAAATAAATCTTTTGAGCTTTTTTGTTCAAAAATTTTTCTTTACATTTTAAGATTTAAAGAATTTTTTTGGAAGACATTTCTCGGAGGCGGTGTGATTTTTCTTAGAGATATGTACGTGTTTTGGATTGGATTACGTATTTTTTAGAAAAGATTTTTTTAAATTAAATCTTTTGTGATATTGTTTGTAATTGAGCTATTGTCTAATTTTTTAAAGGAAATTTTTTAAACCTCATACCCTATTATCATGGGAAATCGAAGAACTTGTGTGAGAAAATATGATCGAAAAAGAAAGCCCGAGGAACGTAGAGAAGAGACGAGACAATATCGCAAAATAAAGTTAGAGGCTCTCTCAAATATTGAAGAGGAAAATCAACCTCAAGCAGAAATTGAAGCAAGTATGTAAATGTAAATATTACATGCTCTATTGATATATATTTAAAATTTCCCTAATGTAAAATGTAACGCTTAATTTTTATTTGATAAACTAGTTTGAAAAATATTTTGTTTGATGTACACAGACAGAGATATTCCTCAAAATATTGAAGAAGAAAATCAACCTCAAGCAGAAATTGAAGCATGTATGTAAATGTAAATATTATGATCTATTGATATATTTTTAAAGTTTTCCCAATGTACAATGTGAAGCTTAATTTTTATTTGATGAACTAGTTTGAAAAATATTTTTTTTAATGTAAACAGACAGAGACACTCCTCAAAATATTGAAGAAGAAAATCAACCTCAAGCAGAAATTGAATCGGGTACATGTAAATGTAGATATTATGATCTATTGATATATTTAAAATTTTCCTAATATTTATTGACATATTTATTAATTTAGTTATTTATTGAATATGTACTATTTTTTCGAATATGTACAGATGAAATCACTATCGATAATGAGATGTTAGAAAATGTCGACACTCGCACATATGGAGATAAAAAACCCGACTATTTTATACGATATCGTGTCGAGAAAATTTTGGAAATGTTTTTCAAAACTGAGGTGACAGTTCAAGCTCAAATGTTGAAATGTCTCTTATCATCAAGGAAATTAAAAGAAGCGACGACACTATTGGGTATTCGAAAATAAACCAAAGATAAAAAAATGAAAGAAGAGGTTATAAAAAATATGAGTAGTGCTATAGAGTCAATTAGGAGATCTAGAGATAAAAATGTTTCAAATATACGTAGAGGAATACAAATGGCAATGGTTTCACCAAGTACTCAAGAGAATCGTTTGAATCTAACATCTATGGCACGAGCACCGGGAACCTCGCGAAAAACTCTGCACAAACATCGAAAATTTCGACTGCAAATAGACGTAAATGATGAACTCGCTTGTTGGAGAGCTATTTGTAGGCAACCATACAAAGATAGACTTGGAGAAGATGTTAAAAAAACAATATATGAATATTGGAAGAACAATTCGCGTGTTTCACCCACTGCAAGACATGTGATGCGAAGAAGAATAGCGCGAAATCAATACGAAGAACATGAAAAACATCTCTTGGAAACCACTCAAATAGAGTTATTCAACAAGTTCAAAGAAGAGAATCGTCAAATTCAAGTTTCACTCAGTGCTTTTGTTCAACAAAAACCATGGTATATAAAACCTATCACCGTACGCGACACTTGTTGTTGCCGTTATCATGTGGAATTTGAGTTATATTATGACACATTCCTTGATTTCGGTAGAACATTATGGAATGATTCACCTCCTCCTTCCACTATCCGTGATTTCATATCTCAAATTCTATGTGAAAGAGAAAGTGATGAACTATTTTACAAAAATAAATGTGTTGGTGGTAAAAAATGCGATGATTGTGGAAATTTGACTAAATTTCAAAACAAATATCGTATTGATATAAATGATCAATCATTGTCCAACATGAAAGTGAAATGGAAGAGATATGAATATACCAGTTCATCGATTCAAAGTGCAGATAGTGTTAAAAGAATCGAATTACGAGAAGACGAAATTTTTCTAATAGACTTTTTGAGAAAGTTTGAAGCATAAATTTACAAATACACCATGCATTCCCATAGAGCTCGATGGCAAGACTTGCAATTCAAAAAATCTCGTGAATTTTTTCCACCAGGAACCATTTTGTCAGTGATTGATTTTGCAGAAAACTACACATTTGCTCCACAAAAAGACATTCAGAGTGAATACTATCACTCTGACCAAGTCTCCATGCTCGTTCATATTCTATATAGACATGCTGAACAAAATGTCGATCATATAGAAAGCACGAGTGAAAATCGACATATCATTAAAGAATATCATTTTTATATCAGTGACGATCGTACGCATGATACATGTTTTGTACAACATTGTTTTGGAAAAATTTATGATTCATTGAAAAATCGTGGAATAACATTCAATGAACATTTGATATGGTCAGACGGATGCGCAGGTCAATTCAAATCTGCACGATCATTTTTTTGGTTGTGTCGTCTTCATAAGAAAACCTCCATTAAACATTGTTGGAATTTATTTGAGACTGGCCATGGAAAAGGAGAACATGACGGTGCAGGAGCATGCATAAAACGAGCACTTCGAAGATATCAAATGAACCACTTTGCACGCCGACTTGCAAACGCTGAAGAAGTTGTTCAATGGTGCACAAATGCTCTAAGCCATGAGATTAACCCATCACGAGAAGTGCAAAGGTACATTCAATTTAATTTATATTGGTAATCTAATTTTAAACATTGTACATTTATCATGCAATGATTATTTTTAATTGTATTTTGATATCATATTTACAAATTCTTTCTAATTTTCCATATAAAGGTTTTTCTGGCATATTGGAATCGGAGACGTAAATAGATCAATTGAAAATGAAGTTGGAACAATAAAAGGGACTCGAAAATTGCATTCAATTCAAACAAAATTGTCCACAAATGTGTTTGCATTGGATAAAAGAAAATATTCTTGTTTTTGTGATGTTTTCATAGACAACACAAAATCCAATGACATCTGTGAAAACAAAATGTATGTGAACGATTGGAAACATACAGAGCTAAATACAAAGGGAAAAATGTCCGTTGCAATGATTGAAGAAATGGAATCAGAGGAAACTACAATATCATCCGATGGTGATCGAGTTTCTGATCTTGTTAGAGAAGGTAACAATTGAATTACTTTTTTTTGATTTAAAGATTTACAAATTTAAATTTAAATATGCATAATTAAATGTTAAATTTATTTTATTGTGCAGGAGATGTTTTTGCTGTAATTGCACCTATTGACAACGATGAAAATGTGAAGTATTATTTGATGCGTTGCACTGAACAAAAAATGAAATTATTACAAGACTATAATGATCACGAATTTCAGTATGACAAAGGGTCTATTATACTGAAAGGTTATTTTTTCAAACAAACTCGTGAAAGTGGAGACTTTGTTTACTTCGAAGACTATGAACCTGATTCCATAAGTTGTCAATATAGTCACTTGGTGTGTGCAACACGCATAAAGTTGATAGAAGTTCAATCAAAGAAAAAATCAAAAATTAAGAAATGGAAAATGTCAAAATCCGATCATGAACGGATTATTGAGGATGGAATTCCATTAGAATTTTTTGAGTGAAGTGTCAGGACAACAATTTATTATCTTTTAAACCTTTCAGTACTCAACTAAAAATTGAACTGCTTATGTTATTTGTGGTTTGCAAATGTTACAAACATGTCTGGGTACAAGCACGTGCTCTAGTTTCCACTGAAAATAGTTTTTCTATACATGTGCATTGATTAAAAATGTTAAATATGTATTGGATATATATATTCTAGAATGAACTTAATTGTTCTTGTATATTAATTGTTTTTGTATATGTTCTCCGACCATATGGTACAAACTATTTCACTTTATTTTGTAAAGTCAGATTCGGTCCCCATATGGCCTAGCCTCCAAGGGACGAGATTACAAGTGGTTGTCCCCACTTGCCCGAATCTCGGCTTTTAAGTACAATTTTACTGTTTATGTCGAGCATCTTACATGATGTCCTAGCCAAAGATAGATTCTCTTTGTTTCAAATTTCTAGTAAAAGTTGTCACTGAATGCCCCGCTCGAACTCTTGTAGTAAACACCATACCTCATCTCTCTTGCTCTCCAATATTATTAGGTTTAATTAAATTATAACACAAAAATCGTTCTAGACATTATCAATAATTTTTTGCGCTTAAAGTAAAATCAATGAACATTATTAATTCAATGTCTTTACAAGTAATGTACCATCATACATGCAATTATATCAAATTAGAAATCAACATATACAATGAAATCAATGGGGATTGTCTTGTTGCAAGTAGTTCATAATTTCAATTTACCATATGTGCAAATGTAGGTTGAAACCTTCCAAAACTTTAAGTTGTAAATTGAAACCATCCAAAACTTTAAGTCTTAAAACCCTTTCGATTATATATTGTGCATCATTAAAACATTTAACATTTAAAGTTTCATTAAATATCACATGCAAAATATAGATTGAAACCATCCAAAACTGGAGTTTTAAAAACTTCACATGCCACATGCCAATTATAATTCAACAATCCAACAAAAACATTTAACAAATTAAATATCACACGCCACACTAAGACGACCACACTAAGAGGATTGGTGCACTTCGTTTGGAAGGACTCAATATATGTCGTATTAGAGCGATTAGACAGAATTCGAAAAAGAAAGAGCTTGAACCAATTCAAGCAAGTCCAGGATCAAATTGTTATATGGAGCTTCATGAGAAGAGATATGTGAAAAGCACTGCTAAGCCAAGGGCTAGTTCGAAAAACATATTGGAAGAGGAAATGTTGAAGAAGATTGCGAAAGTAAGGCACAAGACAAGGAGGAATGATGATGAAAGTTCCTTGGAATTGAGATTCATGTCTACAACCGTACATGGGAAAAAGTTCTCTGCTTTGATAGACACGGGGGCTACCCATAGCTTCCTAAGTCGAAAGGCAGCTTCATCTCTTAGAAAGAGGAAGGCTAGCATCGAGGAAGAGTTGAGTGCTTTCAAGGCAGTCAACTCAAGGATAAAAGTAGCACGACTGGTGTCATGAAAAGCACACATGTGAGAGTAGGGTCATGGTTTGGAAAGATAGACTTAAGAGTCATTGACATGGATGATCATTCTATGATGGACCATACCAATGATGGACCATACCAATGATGGACCGAGACATTCTCTTAATTCTTGTGATCAATCTTAAACTATTTTATGAAAGATAGATAAACCATTTAAATATTTAGCTCAAACTCTTGTAGTAAACACCATACCTCAAGTCTCTCTTGCTCTCCAATATTATTAGGTTTAATTATTATAACACAAAAATCATTCTACATTGTCAATAATTTTTTGCGCTTACACTGAAATCAGTGAACACTATTAATCCAATGACTTTACAAGTAATGTACCATCATACACATGCAATTATATCAAATCAGAAATCAACATATACTACATAATGAAATCAATGCGAATTGTTTTGTTACAAGTAACATTTCAATTTACCACATGTGCAAATGTAGGTTCACATTCTATCATTCATGTAGTTTTAAAAACTTCATATACCATTAGAATTATAATTCAACTATCCAACAAAAACATTTAACATTAAATATCACATTCCATGCCAATTATAATTCAACTATCCAACAAAAATATTTAACATTAAATATCAAATGTCAAATGTAATTCAATGACAACATTACTTCACATTCACATGCCATAAGTACTAAAACCATCCAAAGAAAACTGAAATCAATGAACAAGTTATTAATCCAATGACTTTACAAGTAATGTACCATCATATGTATGCAATTATATCAAATCAGAAATCAACATATATAATGTAATGAAATCCAATGACTTTACAAGTAATGTACCATCATACATGCAATTATATCAAATCAGAAATCAACATATACTACATAATGAAATCAATGCGGATTGTTTTGTTACAAGTAACATTCCAATTTACCACGTGCAAATGTAGGTTCACATTCTATCATTCATGTAGTTTTAAAAACTTTAGATACCATTAGAATTATAATTCAACTATCCAACTAAAACATTTAACAATAAATATCACATGCCATGCCAATTATAATTCAACTATCCAACAAAAATATTTAACATTAAATATCAAATGTCAAATGTAATTCAATGACAACATTACTTCACATTCACATGCCAAAAGTACTAAAACCATCCAAAGAAAACTGAAATCAATGAACAAGTTATTAATCCAATGACTTTACAAGTAATGTACCATCATATGTATGCAATTATATCAAATCATAAATCAACATATATAATGTAATGAAATCCAATGACTTTACAAGTAATGTACCATCATATGTATGCAATTATATCAAATCAGAAATCAACATATATAATGTAATGAAATCAATGGGGATTGTCTTGTTACAAGTAACATTTCAATTTACCACATGTGCAAATGTAGGTTCACATTCCATCATTCATGTAGTTTTTAAAACTTCAAATGCCATGCCAATTATAATTCAACTATCTAACAAAAACATTTAACATTAAATATCACATGCCATGCCAATTATAATTCAACTATCTAACAAAAACATTTAAAACATTAAATATCACATGCCATGCCAATTATAATTCAACTATCCAACAAAAACATTTAACATATATGTCCAAAAATATGTCCAAAAATATGTCCAAAAAACATATTGTAATAAAATATGTCCAAAAATTGTAAATCTCACTCAAGTATCAAACTGTATCAAGTTTAACAAATTTTAAAACCATCTAAATTTTGAAATAAAATCAAATCTACTGTATGTCTTGTCCGTCAAATGGAAGATCTAGCCTCCGGGTCCCGATTGGCTCGCTATCTTGTAAAGGGAAAACCTACATACACAATGTACATGTACTTGAACATTAAAATTTGAAGTTTTAAAAATTAACGAGAATATATATATCTATAACTTCATGTAAAAAACAAAATATAACAAAAAAATCGCGCAATACCTCGTAAGGTTGCCTCTCCATTTGATGAAGAGTATCTGCCATAGAAACATCTGTAGTGGTAACCTGTACAATATACATGTACAGTTAAATATAAATTTATATATAACTATATATACATAAATAATTTATATAAATTAAAAACTTTCAAATGAAAATGCACGTGTGTACATATATATAAACTTATTTGAACAATAATATTAAAAAAAAGAACTAAAGACAACTTCTTCAAATGTTGTGGATGTCCCTATCTCCGTCGCTAAAGTCCTCGGATTAAAAAAATCTTCTATACAAACCTAAATTCAAAAATTTTTAAATAACTCAAAATATAGATCTCTCTCTCTATATCTCAATTTTTTATGGAACTTTTTGAGGTAACATAAATTTTGAACTTGTGAAAAATTGTCCATACTTGGTCATCTCCCAATGAAGTAGAAGGTATATCTCCCAAAGAAGAAGAAGGTACCGGGATCCCAAAAACATCAGACGGAATCGGTACCTGTTAAAACATTTTATCGAATTATATATATACATACATGTACATGTGGCAACAATTATTTATTTTAGAGTCACTTAAAAAACACTAACATACATGTGCCAACATATCATGATGGGCAGACCCATCTGCATCGTTTGAGCCAGAGGTCCCGAACGTAATATTAACATTTTCATCACGCATCATGCCTGAGAACCGCAAATGGTGTTTTAACATATAATCATACCTTTTTGTTAGATTAATGTACACATACAAATAAATGTATACATGTGTACATACACATGTATTTATTACAAATTGTACACATGTATATGTAAATATAATTTCAAATCCTAAGGTCACTAACACATACCGTTCCTGTGCCCTCTTCCTCACGAAAAATTAGGTCTTGCAGACCATTGCGACAATTTATTGCGTATGTTCGAAGATCTTCAACATTCATGTTGTAAATCTCCTCATCTGTATGATAAACAAAATTGGCACGTGCATATTGACGTGCTCTTTGTCGATTTAAGCCAAGATCGACTCCACTCAATCCGCTATGAACATTTTCAATCATAACATCTCTTGCTTCACGACTTATTTGAGAAGTCGCATTCATCTCTGATCGCAAGGTTTCGACTCGAGACGGTCGACTCACCAATGGCGGCTCAGGGCGAGGCAACTCCACATCTCGCTTTGCGCCCTTACGTTGACATAATCGACCTCTCCCCGGGCCAAAAAATTCTGAAGGAAGATCATTGTAGTCGGGTTTCATACCCAAAAAAAATTCTGCATAAAACATTTGTGCAAAATAAAGAGGAACCTCATCGTTCCATGGAAGCCTTCCAAAGCCCGCAAGATGTCGACTATACAAATATTTTGCTATGTCTGGGTGCTTGAAATACTGCACCTTCAACATCTTTCTTTTTGGCCCTTCCTTATAATTAAACATTGACTTAGCCCGGTCTCTTGAAACTTGTTTTTTTATGTCCTGCCATTTATCGGGACCTATCACTGCTTCTCTTCTCTGTCTCATCACTTCTACAAACGAATCAGTGGTTGGCCCCAAATCTTTGTACACTTTTACCATTTCACTCAATGAATGTGCAACTATCTGTAGGCTTTGTCTACTCTCAGCAGGTATAGTCAAATCCTGGAGATCTGTCTGCAATTTTGCATAAAGGCTTTCACACCTTTGTAAGGTGCATTCCGCCATGTTCCTTTCCCATGGTATATCAATAATCTCAGCCGGATAAGTTGTGCTAGGTTGACAGCCTTCTTCTTCAATGTAGCGCGCTGCCCTGCGTCTTTTTTGACCACTGGCTCGAACATTTTGAGCCTCTGCATCAATATATATATAATTTCATATATTAGAAAAAACACATGTAAAAAAAGTTGTAAAAATTTAATGAAAAAATATTGAAATTGATGGCAACCTTGATGTTGTTGGTTAACATCATCTCCAACATGACCCTGCTGAGAACCAGCCCCAGAATGATGTTGCTGAGAACCAGACCCACAGCGACCCTGCTGAGAACCAGCCCCAGAATGATGCTGCTGAGAACTAGACCCACAACGACCCTGCTGAGAACCAGCAGCCGTTGATTGCTGGCCTTCGGGGGAATAAATATCACCCCCTTCCGGCACCATGTTACCTCGACCGGTTGAACCTTGGCCACACTCCATTGATGGAGTAGAAAGCCTTCTCCTCTTGCCTCCTAAAAATTAAAATATGAAACTTGTTAACAACTAATTTCACTCACAAAGTTAGTAAAAAAATCAATTCCATATGTACACACATGTATGTAGATTTAAGATTATATTTAAATACCGTGAACATCCTCCGATCCCCAAGACTCCATATGGGATTCGGTTGATCTTCGTCTTTCATCCTCCATGATATATATCTATTGGTCGACATTCACAAAATAGATTTCAAAAAATCAATACCTCAGAGTAAAATCCAATTTGGGGATGTTAAATCCAATATGTTCTATATTTATTACATTTCAGCCCTCCTATTTTTCTTTCCAACCAAGGTTTATAAAATAACATGAGAAGCAACATGAGACTTAGAACAATCATTTTCATTATCTATATGGAAGGCAAGAATGATTATATCCCCTTATAGGGAAAGCGCTAGAGATTCTCCATCATGCATAATCGTACGTTTATGCTTAAAGAGTGAAAAAACTAAAAGAATCAACTTGTAGGGTCATTTAAATGGGGGGTGGAGAATTCCTGGGTCTTTGCAAATTCAAAGTATGGTGCATGTTGCATGAAGCAAGATGTTGAAAGTAGAGTTATGTTAGACACATAAATGCAACAAATATGGAAATTTGTACATGAGCTCTATTATTTCCTTTAATATGTGATCCATGCCTTTCTCTAATTCATATTTTTATCTCTTCTATTAATTATGTTATTCTTTCTATGTATTGTTCTAGTACAAGGGGGTGAAATAATTTCGTATCATTTTTTAAGTGGTGAGGTCGTTTGAATCTCCAATAGTTGTGTTGGTGTGGTGGGAACCATGCTAGGAGTTGGGCATTCCATTGATATGATCAAGGTACTTAGTGTATGAGGAGCATCCAAAATTAGGCGGATTGGGATCTTGATGAGGGGGATATGTCACTTGATGCATGCAGTGATGATGGTATTTGATGAGTACAGGAAACATATAGGTAAGATGAGTGTCTTTAACATAGAGCACTCAAGGGCATGCCAAATACTAATTAACCGAGTTCGTGACATAATAAATGGTGGAAGAGGAATCATCAACATATGAGGTTGGTGTAAGTGGTGGTGCTACTATTGAGGCATGATGTATGGTGACCAACACATCTTGATATCATCGTAGATTGAGACAATGTTGTGTATAATGTTTGTGTTTCACATAAATAGACAAGAGGTCGTTGGTTCTTAAACCCTTATTACGTGATGAGGTGGCAACATCAAATGATGGAGTGGGGAGAAATGGGGGTGCTTAAGGGGTATGAAGGATACCCTTCAACTCATGAAGCATGGGGCATGAATTGGTGGGATGACCTAATGTGTCTCAAAGGGCACACGCGGGACTAACCTTGGGTATTTTTGGTTGAAGGCTCTTTCTATTAAAATAAAAATTATAAATAACTATGGAAACTTGCATTAACAAATTATCCTACAAAAATTATTGTAGAAAAATTTCAAAATTGAAATGCAACCTTAAATTCCTTGCATTCTTTCATCAACTTTGTTAATAATTGAATAGTCTACTAGTTGACTATATTACCAACTGCAATGAATATTGTCTTTTCCTAATGTTCATTGTGAAAATGGATCCTCACATTAATGTGATAGGATCTTTTTCATCTCTCAAGTTACTAGGTCAAAGCATCCTAATGGGTAAATTAATCGTGAGATAAATTACAAGCATTAAATGTCAATCCAGGTTCTTATACTTCTGAAGTACACTTGCACAATATATGCTAAAGCTAAAATATGGAGACAATTATCACCAAATCCAACGTACGATTATGCATGACGGAGAATATCTAGCGCTTTCCCTTGTTAAATATATTAACAAGGGAAAGCGCTAGAGATTTTCCATCATGCATAATCGTACGTTTATGCTTATAGAGTGAAAAAACTAAAAGAATCAACTTGTAGGGTCATTTAAATGGGGGGTGGAGAATTCCTGGGTCTTTGCAAATTCAAAGTATGGTGCATGTTGCATGAAGCAAGATGTTTAAAGTAGAGTTATGTTAGACACACATAAATGCAACAAATATGGAAATTTGTACATGAGCTCTATTATTTCCTTTAATATGTGATCCATGCCTTTCTCTAATTCATATTTTTATCTCTTCTATTAATTATGTTATTCTTTCTATGTATTGTTCTAGTACAAGGGGGTGAAATACTTTCGTATCATTTTCTAAGTGGTGAGGTCGTTTGAATCTCCAATAGTTGTGTTGGTGTGGTGGGAACCATGCTAGGAGTTGGGCATTCCATTGATATGGTCAAGGTACTTAGTGTATGAGGAGCATCCAAAATTAGGCGGATTGGAGACAATTATCACCAAAATTAGGTGGATTGGAGACAATTAATTATGTTTTGCGGGTCAGAAAGCCAAAATATGGAGACAATTATCACCAAATCCAACGTACAATTATGCATGATGGAGAATATCTAGCGCTTTCCCTTGTTAAATATATTAACAAGGGAAAGCGCTAGAGATTCTCCATCATGCATAATCGTACGTTGATGCTTATAGAGTGAAAAAACTGAAATAATCAACTCGTAGGGTCATTTTAATGGGGGCTGGAGAATTCAGGTCTTTGTAAATTCAAAGTATGGTGCATGTTGCATGAAGCAAGATGTTGAAAGTAGAGTTATGTTAGACACACTTAAATGCAACAAATATAGAGCTGAGGATTGGGGTTGGCTCATTAAGAGGGTTGAAGGAAAGATTAATAATTGGTGTTCTAGATGGCTCACTTTAGGGGGACGGATGACTTTTATCAAGTCAACTCTGGAAGGTTTACTTGTGTATTAGTTTACTCTAACAAAGATTGCAAAGTCCACTATTAACAAGATCAAAAAATGCATGAGTAATTTTCTATGGAATGATAGAAAGTGTAGTCCTCTTAAGCATTTTCTCAAGTGGGACATGTGGGCTCAGCCAAATCAAAGAACGTACAATTATGCATGATGGAGAATATCTAGCACTTTCCCTTGTTAAATATATTAACAAGGGAAAGCGCTAGATATTCTCCATCATGCATAATCGTACGTTGATGCTTATAGAGTGAAAAAACTGAAAGAATCAACTTGTAGGGTCATTTTAATGGGGGCTGGAGAATTCACATCTTTGCAAATTCCATCATTCCATCATTCAAACACAAAAGTTGAATTAACAGTTGCATGGGCTCTTTTGTTTTTTGTAGCGTCCTCGAATATCTCCTCTATGCACATCCATATTTAATGTCATCATTATAGGGCGTTGGTGGTACCACCCACATCCCTCACCACATGTCATCATGGTCTTACCGTGTGGCCCGCACGGTCTCCTACCACCTCACTCCTTTCTCTGTACACTTGGCACCCCAATCAGAGAATACTTTGTTAATGTTAATCATGCTTCAACACTCTCACTAATTCCAAAGCTAAAATAGGCATATATTCATTCTTGAAATAAGTTAATTTCTGATTATGTTTTAATTAAATATAATTAATTAAATTTTAGTATTATAAATAATAATTAATTAGTAATTATATTACTAATAATTAAATATTTATTTTATTATTAAAAAACTAAGGAGAAGGGAAGGTAGCAGGGGAGCGGAGTAGCTCAAATTGTGATAAGTACAAGAGAAAAATCAAAATAGGGGGTTTATGGACACATTGAAGAATGTCGTAGATTCATTGAAAAATATGTGAGCACTAAGAAGTTTTATTGGTGCAGAGAAACAATTGGAATTACTTCCATGGATTGTTGATCATGTACTCTTATAACCTCCTATATGAAAAGAAAACAAGAAGTGGGAAACTTTTGGCTATGTGGTATACTATTTGCATGATTAGCCTTATTTACACCCCAGTTCCTAACGAGGGGGGTTTCCCTACCCCATATAATTAGTGGTGTGGGGGGTACAAGGGGTGACGACACGAAATCATTGAGAGATATAGAAAAAGCATTCTGGTTTTCCTAGTTTTGGGTATTAGGGTAAAATCTTTGTGCAAATAGTGTTTTTGCTATTGAGTTTTTTTATGTTTTATATTGAGAATCTATTTGTATGATTTATCTAATAAGGGTTAAAACCTACATTATCAAGTGTTTTCATGCATCAACAAACAAATAAAAGAGAGGAAAAAAATATTTATTTTTAAGTAGATAAACATGATATGCATGTAGGCAGATAATATTAATGATAGGATAAATGAAAATAATATCGGTAACCTATCCACATAGATAAATGGATTATAATAATTTTTTTTATTTTATAGTTTGTTATGGAAAACTACAATTTTCAAAACTTTAATAATCAATTGGGAACTATCAACAAGAAACATGGATGAAAACAATGGATCTTTATTCAAGTAGGTAGGTGGCAATAGTAATCACAACCTATTGACTGATAAACAATGTACAAATAAATAAACCATATCAATCTACCACCTAAGTGGGAATAATCTTTAAGAACATGTGTTTTCTCCTTGGAGGTCACAAGTTAAATTTTAGAGTGGGGTAGGGTATTTAAATGTAACAATATATTATTTGTAGTTATTAATGTGGAACTAGCAAGGTACTGACACTCTAATTCTTACTTACATGCTACAGATAAAGGGATGAATTACATTTCTTCAAAATACCCTGATACCCCCTAAATAAAACATGTCCATGAATTAATAGTACATATTAGTTGATCTATAAAAAAATTCAAATCCATGAAGTCATAAGCTACATCAACACAACCATACCTCCTAAACCATGATTGCTTCATAAACCATTTAACCTTGCCATCAATTACAAATTCATATAGAATATATTATAGGTTGCATAAAAGACATTCAAAACACATTTGATCTTCTATTGGAAATTGTCCTTTTATAAAAAAAAAAAAAAAAATCAAGAATTCCAACAAAATGTAACACAATAGTATTATAATTGTTTCATAGAGGATACAAAATTATTAAATATTTTCTAGCAAATAGTATCATAGCATTCCTAAAAAATATCTTAAATATTAAATATTTTCTAGCAAATAATATCATATCATTTCTCAAAAATGTCTTTAATCAGTGCAAAATTCCCAAAGCTATATCATTCATAATAATTGAAATTTCCAACTACAAACTCAAATTCAAATATTTGAAAACAAATTACAAACACTTAATCATTAAAGCATACCTTTCACTTATGTATAAAAAAAACAACCAAACCACAACACATGTCACAACAATCATAACAAAGAAAAAATCACGTATATGAAGTTTATATGTTGATCACTTAATATTTATGAGGATGATGTTTTAATAGCATCATCTTCATTATCCTTACCTAAATTTGACTATACCTTAAATAATAGATCATTACACATTTTATGAGCCTCCATATGACACAATTATTATGACATAACATTTATGTATGATAAATGATAAAAGATTATTAATAATGATTCTTTTTTATTACTTAATATTTATGTGGATGATGTTTTACTAACATCATATTCATTATCCTCACCTAAAACTGACTATACCTTGAATAATAGATCATTACATTCTGGGTTGGTGACTGTCTACAGTCTTTTTTTGAAAACTGACTGATTATGATTTTGTATATGTTTCGCACAGAACAATAGTTTTTTATACTACAGACATTTGTAACAGGTAGCTGATCATTAATATGAATAGTTACGAACTTTTTCACTGTGAAAAAAATAGATCATTACACATTTTATGAACCTCCATATGACATAATTATTATGACATAACATTCATTACATTCTGGGTTGGTGACTGTCTACAGTCTTTTTTTGAAAACTGACTGATTATGATTTTGTATATGTTTCGGACAGAACAGTAGTTTTTTATACTACAGACATTTGTAACAGGTAGTTTCTAATCTTGTGCATACCCCATCTTGAAACTAAAACAACTTTTTTGCTAAGATTGACTTTAAATGTTTCACTGTATGTCATGTGTAAAGCAAATTAAAGCAACAATTTTTTCAATATATGGATGTTAAGGAATATATGGTTCTCCCTTACACCAGCCGACCTACATTCACACATTCACGTCGGCCTCCCTCCAAACAGATGTGTCCTTTCAAATTTTGCAAACCACTGTGTCAATTAATATTTTGCAAACCACTGTAAATTCTGTCCTTTCAGAGACAGAATTTCGTATATTCATCTCTGAGATTTTTGGATGGGCAGAATAGAAAGTGGTTCAGATTTCTAATTGCAGTGAAGATAGTTTGTAGTTAAAGAAGAAAGGGAAACAATGAATATTTTTTAATGGGTTCGAAATCTACAAGACAACGTGGACAATGGCATAATTATTTTGAAACAACGTGGAAAATGGCATAATTATTTTGAACTAACTGTGTATACTCCTTGGGCTTCTGAGATTTACGGAACATACCAGATCTTAACGATGGCGGACGATGGCAATCAGCTCGACCAGCACACAGCAGCAACTCGCCAATCAGCTCGACCAGCAGCAACAGACCAGCAGCAACGCGGCAATCAGACCAGCAAAAACAGCGCGCCAAAAATGAAAACAGTAACCTTACTGCTTTCGCGGGTGGTTTATATATAAAACCGAGTTCGACCGAACTTAAAAGTTCGGCCGAACTCATAGTTCGGCCGAACTTTTCAGTAAGTTCGGCCGAACTCCTATTGCCGGTTTTCCAAACCTCCGGCAAAAATTCTGTTTGCTTCGCCGTCACTGTGCCGTCAATCTAAACGGACTCAACAGTTCGGCCGAACTATTTAATAAAGTTCGGCCGAACTATTATTGAGTTCGGCCGAACTTCATATAATGTTCGGCCGAACTATTGCCGAAAAAAATTTTCGGCGCCCGATTCTCACAAAAGTGTAACCCAGCTTCACGTTTCCACCCTAATACTTTAGTCATAAATGTTGTGTATCTACTTGTCTTTGTAACAGCCTTGGTAAAAATCCATGTAAAAAAATATATAAGACCACGGTGAATGGGACACTTATTCAAAGTTGAATGTTGGGCAAAACATCCTAGTGGGTTTTCATTTTGGTTATTATGGCTAAAGTAAATTGGCAAAGGAAATGGATAAAGATTTGGAAAGGAAAAATGACATATTTGGCACATTTATTTATGATCATAATGAAAATTAGGAGAAAAAGGAAGTGAAAGGTCACAAGTTGCATGTGAGGAGAAAAATGAAGGAAAATAATGGAAAATGAAGAAAATAGAGGCCTCATTAATAAAAAGGCATCTAAGGATTAGTTGGCAAGCTTTTGCCAGTTCATTTTTTGGAGCTCTCTCTCTCTCTCTCTCTCTCTCTTGAACACATAATTTTCTTGGAGCACTTTGGAATTGGATCAAGAAGGGAAAAGAAAGCAAGAAGAAGGAAGGAGCAAGCAAGGAAGAGTAGGATAAAGCAACCACAACAAGATTATTTGCAGGTATTGATTTGCATGTGTGATTTCCTTGCTAGATCTGGCATGCATGGTATTACATTTGGTTCTTTTCTTTCTTGGCATGGGTTTTTTCTAGGTGTGACAATGTTTTCAACCTTGCCTTGGCATTTCTGGATAGCCTTGATGAGATGGGCTCTCATACTTCGGTTGAGTTGGATTGGATTCGAAGCCAAGTGACATGGATTTCTGAATTGATATAACACATGACCTAATAACCCCTAAACCAAACTGTGGGTTGCGGTAAAGTCGGATTGTGTGTTACCTTGGTGGGCCTAGGAATCCTTTCCTGTGAATGGTGGGATATACAGTAAATCCTAGAGGTGGTTTGCCTCAGTTTAGGGCCTAGTGATTTGGGATGGATTGTGGTAAAGCCTGAGAGGTGGGTGCTCTATGTTTTGGCCTAGTAGTCCTGGGATGGGATGTACAGTAAATCCTAGAGAGTATGTCTCAGTTTATGTCCTAGTGATCCCTGATTCGGATTATGGATTACAGTAAATCCTAAGAGACTAGGAGACAAGAAAATTCCTCATGGTGTAGGCAAAGAACTCCGGTAGCATTCATGATTGTTTGGTTCTTTTTGGTTGGTTATGGGTCCCACATTCATGCTTGGAATATGGCACGAGGGTGATTGGCTAAAGAGAGATTTGGCTCAACTAATCTATGTATAGGTGGAACGTGGAAGTCCCATTTCCATTTGGTTTTTACATTCAATAATGAAGAGATCGTTCCTTTGGTATTTGGTATGAAAATGCACTGGTTATTATGTGGATTCTATTACTGTTGTATCCATTGTATTTTTGTTGTTATTATGCTGGTTATAAGCATGCATTTTATTAGTGACGATGCATGGCTCTATCGATGCTTTTACTTGTAATTGAATCACAATGTATCTATGGTCAAATACATTGTATTGCAGCTAATGATGTAAGGAAGCAATGCTTCTTAGCAATTCTCATATAAGTATGAGACCCCTATGTTTAAATTTGTTGTTTACACCTATAGATTCAATGTTTGTGACATGTTTGACAAAATGTCTATCATGGCTAGGAGGGGTCGAGATGAGTTCTTGTTGATGTGATTAATTGTGTATCATTTTCATACTGTTATTTATCATCCCTTAAGTTTTCATGAAGTTTTGGACCTTGACTTGGGTATGGGCCTAAAAAGGTGGCTCAAATCCCTAAGCCGCGGGCACAAAAACTAGCATTTGGGACCCTAGCCGCTGGCATGCAGTGTTATGCCTATGGCTATGGATCAAAAGGGGTCAAAATGTCAGTGTTACCCAAGGGTACGAGGCCTGAAAGGTTGGGTTAGCTCTTGGGGGTGTCATTGATGATGTATAAGGTTTGTATGTTGTGTTTTTGTCAGTTCCACTTCCTTAAGGTCACCTAGGAGGTTGAATCCCATATAGTAGCCTCTTGTCACATGTTTACCCCAATTGGACGGTTACTTGGGTAGATGTGGGAAGGGGTTGTTACAGAGTGGTATCAGAGTGTGGTTGCACTCTCCTTGGGTGGTGTTTGGTTTATTTTATCTTTGTGTGATATCTGATACCACAAAGTGATATTAGAACATGGTTCAACCCTTAGAATAGATACACAGTGTGTTGATCATGTATTTATGTTGCTTACATATGTGTTTAGTATGTTTGTGGTCTATATGTTCTTGTTGCATCCGTGTTCTGTTGGCCATGTTGGCAGTGATGTTGCCATGGAAGTGTTGATGGTTTTGTTGTTAATATGTTGTCATGAGTGCATGACTGGTTATGTGTTGCTCATGCTAGTGTATTGTTCGTGCACGCTTGCTTACATATTGTTACATATTATACATGCATTGCTTGCTTATGTTAGGGTTACATATTGGTCATGCTTCGGTGTTATCTGGGTATGTTTTCTTGTGTGATGTCATATGTTTAACATGCATTGGTCGTTCATGAGTGGTTATACATGTCAAGTGGGTGCATATGGTCACGTTTGCATTGGTTGGATTGAGGTTGTTGTGCATAAGGTCATTGTATGCAATTAGGTCATCATGATCATATTGGTATGTTATGATGCTAATGTGTTGGCTAAGGTAGAGCAGAAGATACAAATCATTAAAATGAAGTTGCAACAATGGACTTTGGGGTAAGAGGAGATCCTCATACAAGTTTGTATGCTTGGCATGCAAGTATGTGATTCATGAATGGTATAAGCATTAAGGTTACTTATATGATTGTCATTTAATTATTATTATGGTTACATATGTGAGAAATGCTAGTTGATCAGTGTAGTCATGCGCATTGTGGTTATGTGTATGCCTTTCATTATATTGACGTTATGGTTACATGAATGATAGATTAGTTAACTAGTGTGATCATATATACATGCGTTGGTTAGGCAGGCATGGTATTAACTTGATGACTATTTTATATGTTGTTGATGGATATGTTATATGTTAACTTGTAGCTAGCTCGATGATTATGTTATATATTGTTGATGAACATGTTATATGTTAACTTGTTGTTGCTATATGTTAGTTAGCTTGATGATTAAGTTACATGTTGTTGATGAGCATGATATATAACTTGTTGTTGTTAAATGCTAGTGACTTGATGGTTAGGGTTATGAAATTCAGGCATGAGTCGACCTAATTATGATAGTGTGTTGTATTATGTCTAGGTTGACTATGCATCTGTGATTGTCATGTATGAACAACAAATGTTTATGTGCTTTAAGATGTGAACATGTTAGCTAGTTATTATGGATATTATGATCTTATTTATGTTTGATTTGATATGTTGTGAAGTTATATCGTGCTAATCTAGATTGATTGTGCAGACAAGATAACCCCCCTGAGATACATTAAGGTATGAGTTTGCTTACGTCGTCTACTTTATACATGAATGTTTGATTATGTTATCCATTTGGTGTCTGAGTGTTTGGTGTCTCTTATGTTGTCTATTTGTTGTTTGAATGTTTGATTAGCTACACGATATGAGTATGTGTTTATAATATTGCATGAGGAAACAATATTGTTTTAAGATGGTTGTACTAACACATATGCGTTGAGACAGTTGATAGGTACTTGAGTATAAGTAGTTGATAGTTGTAGCATCATGTATTATGACTAATGACTGTGAGTTGATTGTTGATTCTGACATGGTTTTAGAATTGGTAAATGTTGATTCCAAATTAATAGATATGTTCACGTGATATTTGGAGCATGTGACTGATATGTGTGTGTTCAATTACAAGGCAACGTGCTTGACACAAAGAGGTAAGATAACTAGTATATTGTTACATTTATTTATGCACTGAAAGTTATGTGTTTATGACAATATGATCCATGGATTACATGGCAAGGGACTGCCATGAAATATGAAAGAAAGCTCGGGTTGAGATTTCCTTTGGAAGCATTGGGAACCATGGGGATTGAGTCACGATGTTTGTTTCTAGTCTTGTGCTTTTGGTCTTTTATGATTTATTGAGCTTGATTTGCGGTTTTTTTTTGTTTTGTTTTTTGTTTTTTGTTTTTGTTTGTTTATTTGTTTATTTGTTTGTTTGTTTGTTTTTGTTTTGTTTTTTTATTTTTTTATTTTTTTAATGTCTGGTGCAAGTCCTTGCCACTTTGGTTGTAGTGTCGTATTTCATGGTTTTCTTCTTGTTGTTTCTTGTCCTTGTCCTTGTCGTTTATGTTTTGAGTCTTGGGAATTGGTTTGGGAAAGAGGAAAGTTGACGAAGCTCAGGAAGAGATAAAAGGAACCTGATAGGTAATGTAAGACACAGATGATTTTCGGTGCATGCGTAAGCACAACGGAAGGTAAGAATATGGCAATCAGTTGGATTGGTTGAGTCCATTAGGTAAATGGACAATGGCATTGATCCAGATTTATGCAGGAACGCAACAGAATAAACATATAACCATAAATACAAAGATGCAGCGAAAATAACACTTCATTTCATTATTATCAAAGAACTGAAATTTGCTTACAGACAGAATGGAAATAAAAATAGCTAGGGCACTGGTAGCTATCTCTGAGAAGAGATGTGGTGGCTACAGGCCTCCGAACTCAGTTACAATGAGGCTCAAGGGCCTATTTATTATTTAGAAACAATGGGAAATCCTAAACAGCCAAAACCCTAACCCTAGGATATAAAACGCCAAAAATATGGGCCCCGTTTGGGTAAATTGGTGTTTCAACTTCCCAGGGACGTAACTTTGGCATACGATCTCCGTTTGACGCGTACCATACCTCGTTAGAAATATCTATCAGAGGACTACAAATTTTGAGTGAGAAACATTAGTCCATAGAAACATGGACTGATGTTGCTCCACGTTTTCCCAAAAAAAAGTCGTTTAGGGCCTCAAAACGGCTCCGGAAGTTCAGGACCCGAAAAACTACTAAAAATAGTAAGTTGTGCCGAAACTGAAAAACTGAAAGAGGCAATGGTGGGGCCCCAAGTGGAATAGGAGGGTGACCACCAATATTCACCTGGATCAAGCATAGTAGGTAAAGTGAATGGATCTAAGATGTTAGATGTCTTAACTATGTTGGGAACTTTTGTTCTCAACATTGTGCATGAATAAAGGAAGTTTGATTAACCTATACCTTATGATATCTAACAATTGTGTTGTGATCATGATTACGTTAATGTTTATATATGTATACATGTATGTATGTATGCCGTTGATTGACATGGTTATCATGGATCATGATTTTTTAATGCTAATGTTTATATATATGTGTGCATGCATGTCATTTTATGATAGGATCATGATTTTTTTATGCTAATGATTATATATATGTATGTATGTATGTGCTATATCATTGTATGACAGGGTTTCCAAGGATCATTCTTATGGAGAAATGATTTATCATGCAGGTGAATGACTTGAAGAGGTTCTTGGTCTTATGAGGAATCAAGTGGGAAGAGTAACTCTGATAGATCTATGATGTCAGTATCAAGTGGATATGAATTGATATTATATGCTTGTACTGTGCCTATGTTTATGTTATGGACAGGTAATGCCAAGGGGCACATCAACGAAGTGAAAGTAGTGTGATATGCGACATGCTAAGATAAGCATGGATAGTGGAAAGACACTAGAAGCAAGGTTTCTTGTGGGGTTAGTGTGTGGTTTATGGATGTGAATTACTACTGTTGTGTATATGTTGCAGATGTTGTATATTCAGTGACTGTACCTATGGTGATGTGTACATGTAACATATGTAGTATTGTATACCTATGATGTTGTATGTCTGTTGTATATATGGTGTTGCATGTATATTGCATCTGTAGTGCTAGGTATAGATGGTGTTATATATGTTCTGGATATGCGGTGTTGTGTACATATTGTACTGTGTACATGTTGGATATGCGGGGTTGTGTGCATATGGTGTTGTGTGCATGTTGGATATGCAGTGCTGTGTACGTATAGTGCTATGTACGTGTTCTATATGCATTGTTATGTAAGTATGGTGTTGTGTGTGTTGTACATATGGTGTTGTGTGCATGATTGTACATGTGGTGTTGTGTGCATATGGTGTTGTGTGCATGTGGCACTGTGTACATGTCATGTATGTGGTGTTGTGTACATGTGGTATTGTGTAAACATTGTACAAGTGGTGTAGTGTACATTTGGTGTTGTTTACACGTCGTGCAGGTGGTGTCATATACATGTGATGTTGTGCACATGTTGTGCAAGTAGTGTTGTGTACAGATGGTACTGTGTACATGTTGTGCATATGGTATTGGTATACATGGAGTATTGTGTAAACGTCGTACATGTTATGTTGTGGGCATGCGATACTATGTATTTGCATGGTGTAGTTGTGGTATCTTGACATGTGTATTCATTGTGTGGTACTCTGTATATGCATATGTATTGTGCTGTGTTGTACACTGGATCTAGGTGTATCTGTTATGTTGTATTGTACACCAGGTTTAGGTGTATGTATAATGTTGTATATTACACCAAGTGTAGGTGTATGTGTTGTATGTCAGTGTAGGCATATGTATTTTATTGTGTTGTATGCCGTGTGTGGGTGTGTGCATGTGATGTACGTGAGTGAAGAGAAGCAAAGACACTGGGTGTTTGTTGGGTGTGGCAACCGATCTAGTGTGTGTACAAAAGAACAAAGGCAGAAGTAAGGACTGATGAAGGATAAGTATCAATATTTTATTTCAGTTCTATTATGGATGTGATCTACGATTATGACTTATGATGGTTACATGTGATTTATGATTATGGTTTATGATGATTTCATGCGATTCATGATTTTAATTTATGATGGTTGTGTTTTGAGCTAACCAGATGTGATATGTTTATACGTGATATTTGATCAAAAAACTAGTTTGACTTGTTGTGACAGGAGGATTTCAAGTGTACCTTATTGACGATCCACCAATGAGGTATGATTTGAATTTATTTTAATCTAATGGAAATTATGTTCTTGGTACAAGAATCACGTAATGCTTGATTGGGTGGTTGAAACCGATTGTAAGAAGTAGCAGCGTCAACAAAAGGAATTGAAACAAGCAATAGTATGTTGGTAAAACATTTCAGGAGCAGTGCCATTGTGGGACACTGGTACCTAATAGTGTCCATTGATTTCCATGATCATGCTATGACATGTATGATGGTTTTGAGGCAAGTATATGCCTTGGTTTTTATATCTTCTAATGTGAGGAATCCTTGCCAAGGGATGGATCACACAGGATAGGGGATGCCGAGGAACTTGGAAGGTGTGTGACTGCATGGAAGGGGATTACTAGATTGCCCAAGGGAATGTGTAGCAGAGAAGGGAAGGTCAAGGATATATTGGTTTTGGTCATTAGCATTGCCAGATGGAATCAAATGCACATTGAGAGTGTGCCCTTGAACAATGAGTTGGTAACTGTTCACTAAGAGGACAAATGGCGCAGGATTGTAGCGTTGGACATTGGATGTAGCTTTCACCTTGACAGTGGATTCTGGACTTCCTAGAAAGGAGGTGAATCCTGGTATTACTTTGAGGGTATAGGTGTGAGCCTATGGATTCCCATGTTGTTGATATGGGCATTGTATCCTTTTATTTTTTGGTTGAGAAAATATGTATATGTGTATATCATTGTAAATACTCTATCGAACTGGATTTATAAAGCTCCATAAACAATATGATTATTTGTTGGTTGAAGCAAATGTGGTTGTTCTTGTAAATACCGTAATGAGTTGTGTTATAAGGCTCCAATAAACAGTATGTTTGTCATGTTTTCAGTAGTGGTCATTGTAAATACTGTAACGAGCTATGTTATAAAGTTGCATAGGCAGTATGCTTTGTTTTTATGAGTTTGTTGGTTTTTAGGTGTCATTGAACACCGAGGATGGTGTTCCCCTAAGGGGGAGGGTTCTGTAACAACCTTGGTAAAAATCCATGTAAAAATCTATATAAGACCATGATGAATGGGACACTTATTCCAAGCTGAATGTTGGGGAAAACATCCTAGTGGGTGTTCATTTCGGTTATTATGGTTAAAGGAAATTGAAAAAGGCAATGGCTAAGGCTTTGGAAAGGAAAAATGGCATATTTGGCACATTTATTTATGAAAATGATCGAAATTAGGAGAAAAATGAGGTGAAAGGTCATAGGTTGCATGTGAGGAGGAAAATGAAGAAAATAGAGGCCTCATTAATAAAAAGGATTTTGAGGACCAGTTGGTAAGATTTTGTCAGTTCAGTTTTTGGAACTCTATCATTATTATCTCTCTCTCTCTCTCACTCTTGAACACTTAGAGTTTTCTTGGAGAAATTTGGAATTGGAGCAAGAAAGGAAAAGAAAGCAAGAAGAAGGAAGGAGCAAGAAAGGAAGAGTAGGATCAAGCAGCTACAACCCTCGCTAAATATAGCAGGCATGGTATTACATGTGGTTCTTTTCTGTCTTGGCATGGGTTTTTTCTAGGCGTGACAATGTTTTTAGCCTAGCCTTGCCATTTCCGGATAACCTTGATGAGATGGGTTCTCATACCTCGGTTGTGCTGGATTGCCAGATTAGATTCGAAGCTGAGTGAGGTGGATCTCCAAATTGATATAACATATGGCCTAGTAACCCTTGAACCGGACTTTGGTTTGCATTAAAGCCAGATAATGTGTTGCCTCAGTGGGCCTAGGAATCCTTGCATGTGAATGGTGACATATACGATAAAGCCTAGAGGTGTTTTGCCTCAGTTTAGGGCCTAGTGATCCGGGATGGATTGCAGTAAAGCCTAAGAGGTGGGTGCTCTCCGTTTTGGCCTAGTAGTCTTGGGATGGGACATTGTATGGTAAGGCCTAGAGAGTATGTCTTGGTTTAGGGCCTACTGATCCCTGATTCGGACTGTGGATTACGGTAAATCCTGAGAGACTAGGACACAAGAAAATTCCTCACAGTGTAGGCAAAGAACTCTGGTAGCATTCATGCTTGTTTGGTTCTTTTGGGTTGGTTATGAGTCCCAAATTCATGCTTGAAATATGGCATGAGGGTGATTGGCTAAAGAGATATATGGCTTAGCTAATCTATGGTCGGGTGGAACATGGAAGTCCCATTTCCAATTGATTTTTACATTCAATAATGAAGAGCTCATTCCTTTCGTATTTGGTAATAAAATGTACTGGTTATTATGTGGATTCTCTAGTTGTTGTATCCACTGTATTTATGTTGTTATTATGTTGGTTATAAGCATGTATTTTATCAGTGATGATGTATGGCTCTATCTCTGTTTTTACTTGTAAATGAATGCACAATGTATCTATGGTCAAATAGATTGTATTGCAACTAATGATGTAAGGGAGAAATTATTCTTAGAATTTCTCGGATAAGTATGAGACCCCTATGTTTAAATCTGTTGTTTACACATGTGGATTTAATGTTTGTGACATGTTTGAAAAAATTCCTGCCATGGCTAGGAGGGGTCCAGATGATTTCTTGTTTATGTGATTGCTTTTATATCATTATCATATTGTTATTTATCATCCCTTAAGTTTTCATGAAGTTCTGGGCAGTGGCTCGGGCTATGGGCCTGAAAAGGTGGCTCAAATCCTGGAGCCACGAACACAGAACTAAGCATTTGGGACCCTAGCCACTACTATGAAGAGTTATGCATGCTGCTACAGCCTCCTAGCCCCTGGAATGCAGTTTTATTCCTGCGGATATAGCTCAAAGGGGGTCAAAATGTCAGTGTGATCCAGGGGTAAGAGCCCTGAAAGGTTGGTTTAGCTCTTGGGGGTGTCATTGATGATGTACAAGGTCTGTATGTTGTGTTTATGTCAATTCCACTTCCTTAAGGTCACCTAGGGGGTTGAATCCCATATAGTAGTCTCTCGTCACATGTTTACTCTAGTTGGCTGGTTACTTGGGTAGATCTGGGAAGGGGGTGTTACAGTCTCTATAGCTAATTAAGTGGGGTCTGCATTTTTTCCAAAGTTCTATCTCAACTCATGCTTGCTCTGCATTGCTTGTTCTGCACAACGACATTTGCACAACATATTTCATGTACGATATATGTGGACACGCTTCCTCCACAAGCGCTATGAGCTAGAGTCCACTAGTGTTCGCATTGAAGGCATTTGTATTTGTTGTTTTCAATAACACTGAGATAACCCACGGACCGAAACGATATTATTCTGAATATTTTAATTAAAAGTGATATTTTTTATTGCTAATATTTTAGTATTAAATATTTTGTATTTGATTTTGCAATATTTTAATTATAAGTAATGTGTATCTTTGTATTGTCAAATATCAGCAGTGTGATATCATTGAACACAAGCTTTCTTTATGGTTATGTGGTAGTCTATTTGGTGGAGGAAGATTTCAAGCTTTCATTATGCAAACGTTCGTATTTCACATTAAAGGCTTTTGTAGTTTTTTTTTTTGGGAACTGATACGTAAGTGCTGAGTTTGGCTGCAAAATTTTATAAAGCTAATGTGCTGTATCAGTTTTCATTTATCAAATTTGATATTGCATATTATAATTGTTATCTGTGTAGTATAACATTAGTGTTTATAACATTTTTTTTTTACGTGATTACTGTAGATTTTGTCTCTGTAGTTGGAAGTGGAAGTGAGAAATAAATTAGACACATTACTTATTTTAATGAACAAAGTTCATTTAATATTTGCATAATGCAAGAAATGAAAAAAGACATTCAAGTGGTGAATTGACATCTGGGTTATGAAATTACTTTTGCAAAATAAAAGTTGGCCTATAGCATGGCTTTCTACTTAGTAAATCTGCTAGATATGTGTTAGTTCGGTGAATAATTATGGACAATATTTTTATTTATTGGTAAAAGGGCTATAGTTAATGAAAATAGAAAGTGATTTATGATTTTAATAAAATAGTATGTTGACACTGATTTCTAAAGTATGTAAGGTGAATTAATCATGAAATGTAATTGTGTCAATTGCCCTATGTAAAATTGGAATTTAAGTAAAACATATATGATTTAAAGTAACATATGTTACAACAGTATTTTCTCATTAAAGTTTCGGAAAATCAGTATTATCCACATTGATAACGATTATTAGTTAATGGTTATCATTGAAATCGATATTAGTTTATTTTCGTCTCAGAACTTAAATGCCAATTCGTGATTTAGATGACTTATTGCCTCTAACACATTATATATATGCTTGTTGTCTGTAACAACATTTTGTCAATGTTCATTTTCTTCTAAAACTAATAAGTGTTTTAAGGTATTTCCTTATAATTTGTCTATTTATTTTATCATTTGTTACTAACACTGAAGAAATGGCTCAAAGAAACAATGATAGGAGCATAGAGGAAGATGTACATGCAGGAAGCGAATATATTTTAATGCTCTACCAATATATCTTAATGCTTAGTAAATATATTTTAATGTTAATGCATAAAATACTAGAACTTAAGAAAATGCTTAGGTGTCTCGAAGATGAACTAGATACCATAAGAACGTTATCATAAGAGTTATTGCAAATCATCAACATATGAATCAATTCTCAATTCCAATAGCATAATCAATATGATCGGAAATTCCCAGAAACAATGGTTAAGTAATAGAGAAGGTGCTATTAGTTTTTTTGCGATTTGTTGAACATATTTTGAAATTCAGTATAAGTTAAAGGCTATGTATTGTAATATTGTCGACATATTTAACACAAAGAAACATATTAGACTATTCTGGATTAGAGATCTATCCATTAATGAAATATGTTTTATAATTTATATAAGTCGAGAGAATCTTTTGAGCTTTGTATGACGAGTTTAATTGGATATTTGTTTAAATATTGTATGGAATAACTATTTAAATAGGAAACAAATATTGAATTTGTAGACAAACAAGTCTGTTATTGTAAAGTAATGTCACCAATCCTGAGTAGTTATAGAACTTGAAAATTTGATAAATCGAGAGAAAAATGCAAAAAACATAGTTATAGAACTTGCAAATTTGATAAATCGAGAGAACAATGCAAAAAACGATAATGAGGGAAAAAAAAACAAAAAAATGACATAGCATAATACAAAACATAGAGCTAGAAAAAAAAACAAAAAATAGTTCATTGGATTACTTTTATGTACAATGTAATACTAATATTCACATTAGTAGAAAAAAAGTCTTGTTGTTGTGATGAGTACATTGCTAATCTTGTTTTTATGTGGGTATAGTATATTGATTGATAATGCGAAATGAGGTCACAAATGTCCAATAAAACGAAAGAGTTATTAAGATGAATGGAAATGAAATGAATGAACACTTTGTCATTGTCGAATTGATTAATAATGTAAACAAAGAAACCTGTGAGTGTATACATACAACTACATTTTGATGGTCTATCATAAATGTGTCATGTATTTCGAATTTGCTCAAGATTTTAATAACATCTGTTTTGTTTGCACAATATTAGTCGTAGGAAATTTCTCGTAGTGCAGGTAATGCTTTTTCTAGTTCGATGCCCCTTAGAATAGACTATTTTTTAATCATGTTAGTTGCATGTATGATGCAATTTAGACGATGAAAATAAATAAATCCATAGTGATGCTCCCAGGCAATGCAATAAAGCATAATATTGTTTATGATCTATCGTGAATGTGCCATTTATTTCGAAGTTGCTCAGGATTTCAATAACATCTGCTTTGCCTACTCAATATTAGTCGTAGGAAATTGCTCCTAGTGCAAGTAATTCTTTTTATAGTTCGATGCCCCTTTTAGTCCTGTTAGTTGCATGTATGCTACAATTTACATGATGAAAATAAATAAATCCATGGTGCTGATTGCATGTGGTGCAATAAAGCATAATATTGTTTATAGTTCTAGTAGTTGTGATTGGAGTATTGCATTTCGCAAAAATAGTTTTGAATGGCATTGTATATATGCTAACTGCTTTCAGATATCCTTGAAAATATTGTAAAATTAAAATAGAAAATAGATACCAAATAACACGAAATCAAATGTTTTTCTTGTTTTGAATTCTTTATCCATGTATATTTAAACAATATGCTATAATTGAATTTTCATATTCCGCTTGGCGAGGAAAGCAACTTTCTTAGACTGTCAATGTTTTTTCATGTCTTCATTGCTGAAATGAACGTTGACTGTGATATACATAAAATTTTTTCTTGTTTTTTAACTATATGTTTTAGCAATATCACCAGAAAAACATTTTGTTGCAAATCTCTTTGAACTGTAGCACATTTCGAAACAAGTTTATCGTGTACTTAAACTTGTTACATATGCAACATTTGTAAAACAATACATGAAAACCATACAATAGATGATGAATAATTTTTTCCTCGAACATTGAAATATACAGACCTACGTATACATAACTTCTTTTTTATTTCAATGAACTTCGCAACAAAAATATTTTAAATAAAACAAAGCTTCCTACAGCTATGTCTTGTTCTCCATTGTCATCTTTGATTTCCATAACATAATGTTTTGTTTTTTGCGTAGCCGAAATTGCAATAGCTACGATTTTGCCTATTGGAAAGGCATTGTCATTGCGTGACATATTTGCAATTGTCGTGTTTGGAAAAAAACTGTACTCTACACAAACAGGACAATTTTTTTCTCACAATCACCACAATTGTATTTATGCTTTGGAATAATTTTGAAATATTTAATAGAAACACCAACATTTGCAATAAGATTTGACTCATGTTGTTCAATTAACGATGTTGGCACAAACAATTTTATTGTCACTTTTGCTTTATTATTTGTTAAACATGCACGGAGTATTGCTTTTGACTTATTTGTTTTGTCCATAATTGTTTGATGTGTGACCAAGGAAACACCATGAAAAAAAAATCCAGTTATATTGTTATTGATATCTTCGATCAACAATGGCATCGACTCGATGTCCTTTTGCCGAATTATAACCATTGAATTGAAATACATTTTTTGTTTTTTTTAAGAAAAAAAAAAAACAAAGAATAGAAAAATGAATACAGGTAAAAGAAATGAAAAAAGGAAAAAATTGATACAAAGTTAATTGATTTTGCGCAAAAGTACCTATTTTCATTTATTTCTTCAATAGTTTCTGTTGATTATGTTTTATTTATTGCAATATTTGTTTCCGTGGTACTGGTCATTGCTATGTCTACACTGTCGTCCATGTCTACTGTGACATCACTCGAATATGATAACTTTTGCCTGTTCACAAATATTACGTTGAAACCACTGCTTAAAATAACACTATAATTGAAACTAAGAAATAATTGTCTAATGCGAATGAAATAAGATAAAACAAATTCATTATAATGTACAAAAATACTAGATGGATTTTAGTTTTAACAAATACAAAAGTCTCATAGAAATGTTCAAAGTACTTTTTCCCTTGTAATCATTGTCCTAAATCTAAATCTATAAGTGTCATAAGTTTCGTGGAAATTAAAAAAAATTTCTTTTAGTTATAGTACGTTAAAAAATATGGCCCAAAAATAATGGGAGCACAAAAAAAAAACAACAGTCGTTTTGTGTAATGCAAATATAATCAAAGTACAATAAATAAAACTAAAACATGCCTTTTAGAAGAGTTACGATTGTATTCAACGGTACGTGTTATGCTTGTATTCATTTTCAGTGCTATAATGATATGAGTTAGATCAAATATACATAAATAAGAAAAATGGGAGTTTCTAATTCCATAGAATGGAAGTACTTCAAAAATAAGAACTATATAACAATAACATATTTTGTCCAAACGTTTTTTAGTATTATCACATCATATAGTATTTAAACATTGTACGTCATTATGAGAGAACTGTCACTAATGTTACACATTTTGCAATTTCGTTCTAAATGATAGTCGCTTGCGGTCTGCAATTCTAAGAGCAATATCATACAACCCAAACGAGAATTATATTTGTAACCAACTCTTTTGACTTGTATTTGTAACGTGTATGCTAAAAAGATATCATGATGAACACCTGGTGAATGCTTCTACGAACAACATAATGCAAATTATTAAGTGGTATTTTGATATTAGCATATGAATATTAAACATATGTATTAGAAACTTAAGACAACTAGACTAGTAGATAACAATAATAATAATAATAATAATAATAGGAAAAAAAACCTATGTTGGACTAAGAATATTTAAGTTTAATGTCTTTCCTTAAAAAAAAATCAATGGCACGTGTTCCTATATGATTTTTTTGAAGTTGTCATTGATGGAAATGTAGCTTAAAACCCTATCCCTAATCCTAGCCACATGATCATTGACAACTATGATGATAATGTAGAAGGTCTACCTTAAAACCCGATCCCTAACCCTGGGAGCCCAATATGATGTCCCAACTCTAATACATAATAAATCTCCTTATACAAAATCTGAATACCCTTACATCACACCCTAGCATAAATAAATGAATTCTAAAATCCTATCCACTACCCTTAGCTCTAATTGCAAGTTCATTGAAAAAATATTATGCTATCCCTAGGGGACTATAAGATGTTTTTAAAAATAAAAAATGGAATTTTTTAGAAAAAATAAAAAGTAGTAATAATAAAAAAGGGGCATCCATCTAAGGAAAACAAATGGGACACTTTTTAAATGTCATTACACCGAAATGAAAATTTGTTAAAGTATAAACAGCCACGGGAAAATTCAAAAACATATATGATGCATATTTCGGCCCTCAAGTAGAATTTATCTAAATTCGACGTGTCTCTTCATATTTAATCAAAACCACTATAAATATAAGCTTGGTGTGATTCATTCTGCATCGAATTTCAATGAAGAAACACAGAGAAGTAGTTCACAACTCGTGAACTAAAAATATAAGTGGCAGTTCATGGAGACAGAAAAGTGTGAGTTTCTTCTGAGATAGATGACTGTAATATGTGCGAGTTATCTAAGGAATGAAGGCATCTGAATTATGTGTTGAGATTCAACAAGATGATGATCCTAGTGAAAATTAAGCATCTACACTAGGTGGGGCCCGCAGGCTATTTTTAGGTGATATGTCTATTTTTAGAATTTGGATCAAAGTCTGTTTTTAACAGTAATCTATTTATAGATGGTTGAGAAAATTATATGGATGGAAGGGCATCTATTTTGGAATTCATGTGCGAAGTCGTTTCATGGAATGCATGTCTAAAAATAAAATGCATGTCGTTTATTGTTAGCCCTTAACAATAATTAGACAATAAATAATAATTTATTCTCTTGAAGCACTTGATTTCAGTTAACTGATGTGGCAAACCAGTTAACTGAAGGAATTTCGTGTTCAAAGGTTGGTTGGTGGGACATGCTAGTGGACTTCATTGTAACTGAGTGATACAAAGTTGTAACAGAGTTGGACGTGTAGTTATGTGAGTTGTAAAGTAGTTTAACATAGTTAAGTGAGTTAAACTCAGTTGTGCTAGTTGTAACTTGTTGTAACTAAATATACACTAGTGAGAGACCAATGAATTAAATATTAAATTAATTCACATGGAGTGATCTCACATGCAACTGAAGATTTACTACTGTTAACTACATGCATGTCAGATCCAATGGTGACCCAGTTGAGAGATAGGTGAAAGGGACAGTTTGACTATGAGTTGTGACTATAGTGGGTGTACACTTACAACCAAACACACATTGGAGATGCCAATGAGGATTGCACAGTAAAGGAAAGGCAAGATCAAATTTATTCAGGGATTGTGATCAACAGGGATTGCGCAGTGGAGGCAGGCTGCCAGGATGTAGTAAATTGGTGCATGTGTTATGCCAATTTTTGTATGACAGTGTGAGATGATTGTATATTGTACTGAGAGCTCTTGGATTAGATTTTTGTATGAGATTTTTTCATGATCCATAATATATACATAATATAGGACAGTGGGGTTTTTATCTTTATGTTTTCCCGATAAAAACATCTGCGTTATGTGTGACTGATCTTTCTTCATGTGTTTGCAATTGGCGATTAAATTTGTGCAAAGATTTAAGTATAAGGATTCTATATTTAACAGTGGCATATAATTGTTAGATCAAGAGAATCCGACAATACAAAATTGTATTAAAATTTCTACATGGTATCGGAGCAAAAAAGATTGCAATATTGAAGCAGTAGTTGAGTTTGTTGGTGCAAACAATTCAATTTTGTTGCAAGAATTTCTTGGTGCGACAGTTGAGTAAACATCGAAATGGCTTTCAATGGTTTTCAGTTAGAGTATGCACTTGAGGGTAGCTCGAACTAAATTGCATGGAAGGATAGGATGAAGGCGGTGCTTGAAGATAATGACTTGAAGGAATTCATCGAAAGTGATGTTCCTAAGCCCACTTCGATGAATGCTGCATTACTTGACGCCTGGCAAAAGAAAGTAGTGAAATGAGATGGATTATGTTGGAAGGTGTGCAAGACCATATTGTCTCAAGCCTTCATGGGAAAGCCACTCCATTTGCAATGTGGAAGGCTTTGACGGATCTTTTCCAAAGCAACAACGACTATAGGAAATTGGCGCTAAAGGATAAACTCAGAAAGATCAAGATGGAGAAGGGCGAAAATATTCCTAAGTATCTCACAAAGTTTGTCTAATGTCGGGATGAAATGGGGAGTGTGGGAATCATGGTTGCTGATGATGATTTGGTGAGTTTGGTTCTCTTGGGACTTCCTGAGAGTTGGCATAGTTATGAATACTCTGTCAACGGATGAGAAAAACTGCCGGATTGGGAATGACTGTGGTCATATCTAGTGGAGGAGGAGTTTAGACGAAACACGAGAGATGGATCTTCATCAAAGCATGCTAATGAAGAGGATTGTGCTTTGGCTGCCAAAGCAAGGAAAGGGAAGGGGAAGAAATCCCATTCAAAATCTGAGGCTAAAGGCAAGAAGCTGGATTTGTCCAAGGTGAAGTGTTTTCACTGGCACGAATATGGGCATCTTGCCACCAACTGCCCACAGAAAAATAAGAATAATAAGGCTGGTGGAGTTGCAGCTGGTGAGGCCCTTGCCTCGCAATTTGAACTTGATTTCTCTTTTATCGCATGCTTGGTTTCAAGCGCAATGGGATCGATGTGGTATACTGATAGTGGTGCTTCCTTCCACATGATGGGAGATAAGGAGCTTTTCAGTGACTTGGAGGAGAAAGATGTCCAAATGAATATAGAGATGGGTGACGATAGACGATATAGTGCGACTGGAATTGGTACCATTACCTTTGAGAAGGATTCAGGCAAACCATTTTTGTTGAAAGATGCATGTTCCAAGTCTGAAGAAAAACTTGGTCTCGGTCGCAATGTTGGAGGACAAAGGTTATGACATTGTTTTCAGTGATGGAAAATATTTCCTGCGACATAAAACAACGGGTCAAACCAAGAGGATAGGGATTCAAGTCAAGAATCTCTACAAGTTGGAGGTAAATGGCTACGCTACAATGGTTGGAAACGAAGAAGAAGTGGTGAGCCGGGATGAGGATGAATTATGGCACAGGCGATTTGGCCATCTTCACCATGGCGCCCTGAAAATTTTGAAGTAGATTTCTACTGGACTTCCCAAGGGTAAACTTGCACGGATAGATCAGTGCAAGGGATATAATATGGGTAAGTTTTTGAAGAACACCTTTCATGAAAAGGAGAACCGTGCTTCGGTGATTCTGGAGAGAGTTCACACAGACATGTGTGGGCCATTATCGGTCGCTTCAATAGAAAAACATAAGTATTATGTTATTTTTATTGATGAATATTCTCATAGATGCTGGATCTTCTTCATGCAGAAGAAGGATCAAACATTCTCAAAGTTCTGTGAGTTTAAAGAATTGGTGGAGAAAGAGTCAGGGAAGCAAGTGAAGGCTCTGTGGAACGATAATGGTGGTGAATACATCTTGAACATTCAAAGACTTTTGTAGCAAAGAAGGAATTTGAAGAGAACTCATAGCGCCTCATAACCCACATCAGAATGGGGTTGCAGAGAGGAAGAACAGAATGATCGTGGGTGTTGCACGAGCTATGTTGCATGATCAGGGCCTACTAATGCACTTGTGGGTGGAAGCATGCAACATTGCGGTTTATGTGCAAAACCGTTGTCCTCATAGAGTACTTGGAATGAGTACACCTGAAGAAGCTTTTACTGGTAAGAAACTAGATGTTTCTCACTTTAAGATTTTTGGTTCATCTGTTTATGTGCATGTGACCAAGAACGCCAGGAAGAAGCTGGAGCTGACTGCTAAAGTTGGGATATTTTTGGGGTACACATAAACACCCCATAATTATCGTGTGTATTTTCCAAACAATCAAATGACTCTGGTGTGACGGGATATAAAATTCAATGAGGGGAAAGCCATGAGGTTGTCGCTTGAGAGGGAGATAGACTTGCATACAGAGGAGGAACTGCTTGTTCCCAAATATGAGTCTCTAGATGTGGATCAACCACAGGAGGAGGTTCATGGAGTGGATGATTCCACTCACACAAAGCCAAACATTAGAATTGGCAGAAGGAGTACCATAGAAGCTGAGAGGTTGAAGCTTGACGTGGCAAAGAAAGTAGGAGTCCCTACTTCACATCGCAGATAGAGACAGTCTCCTAACCGATTCACTGGATACATGGCTCCCATGAGAAAATGTATTGTGACTGAGCCATCTTCCTTTCAGGAAGCAGTGCAGGAGCCCACATGGGTAGATGCAATGGTGGAGGAGTATGACTACATTGTCAGAAACAATGCTTGGGAAATTGTTCCAAGGCCGGTTGATAAATCAGTGGTAGTTTCAAGATGGATCTACAAGGTAAATAAAGATGCTGATGGGAGTGTTGAGAAGTATAAGGAAATATTTGTGGCCCAGGGCTTCTCATAGATTGAGGGGATTGATTATGAAGAAACCTTTGCACATGTTGCATGGTATTCATCCATAAGGACCATCCTTGCTCTCTCAGCGCAGATGGGTTGGCACATTCATCAGATGGATGTGAAGATTGCATTCCTTAATGGGATCATTGAGGAATAAGTGTACATTGAGCAGCCTGAAGGATTTGAGATCTTCAGCAGCGAGTCGCATGTGCATACTCAAAAGAGCATTGTATGGGCTGAAGCAAGCACCTTGTGCTTGGTACATTCGGATCGACAACTATTTCACTCGACTTGGCTTCACCAAGAGTGAGGCGGATGAAAACCTATACCAGATTGTGGTGGAGGGTAAGATTTTAATCATTTTTATTTATGTTGATGATTTAATACTGACTGGTGATCAGCAGCTGATACACTCATGCAAGGAGGACCTTGCAAAGGAGTTCGAGATGAAGGATATGGGCCTCCTTCACTATTTCCTTGGATTGGAAATATGGCATCGAGAAGGTGAAATGTTTGTTTCTGAAGGCAAGTATGCAAGGGAGATACTTGGTAAGTTTCACATGGAGGGCTGCAAACCCATGGATACTCCTCTTCCAGGAAACTGGAGGAAAGAGGATGCTACATCTAGAGAGGTAGTGGATATTACTATCTATCGACTGCTGGTGGGTTCGCTCATGTATTTAGTTAATACAAGACCAGACATATGCTATGCGGTGAACCAACTTAGTCAAGTGATGGTTAAGCCTACCAAGCTCTTTTGGAAGGTGGACAAGCATGTCCTGAGATATCTCAAGGGAACATTTGAGTATGGCTTATGGTAAAGACAGATGGATGAGGTGAAGTTGCATGGCTCCACGGATGCATATTGAGTAGGCATCCCAACAGACAGAAAGAGCACATCAGGAGGGGTTTTCAGTATCGGATCTACAACTGTTTCTTGGTACAATAGGAAATAGAGATTTGTGGCACTCAGTTTAGCGGAAGCAGAATACATGGCAGCAAGTCAAGCTGCATGTGAGGCTATCTAGATGAGGAGTATCTTGGTTGGTTTGTTCGGTTCTCATTTAGATCCTACAGTGATTCATTGTGATAATCGAAGTTGCATTAAACTCTCAATTAATCCTGTGTTTCATGATAGATCTAAGAATATAGATATCTGGTATCATCATACCAGAGATTGTGTGCAGCGGAAGATCATGTTGCTTCAGTATATTCCTACGGAAGATCAGGATGCAGATATTCTGACGAAGGCGCTCACCAGGAGAAAATTGGAATACCATAGAGATAGGATCGGGTGAAGGATAATCCCTTTATTGTTGACAGGGAGTGTTGAGATTCAACAAGATGATGATCCTGGTGAAAATTAAGCACCTACACTAGGTGAGGCCTGAAGGCTATTTTTAGGTGATATGTCTATTTTTAGAATTTGGATCAAAGTCTATTTTTAGCAGTAATCTATTTATAGATGGTTGAGCAAATTATATGGATGGATGGGCGTCTATTTTTGGAATGCATATGCGAAGTTGTTTCGTGGAATGCATGTCTAAAAATAAAATGCATGTCGTTTATTGTTAGCCCTTAACAATAATTAGACAATAAATAATAATCTATTCTCTTGAAGCACTTGATTTCAGTCAACTGATGTGGAAAACCAGTTAACTGAAGGAATTTCAAGTTTAAAGGTTGGTTGGTGGGACATGATAGTGGAATTCGTTGTAACTGAGCGATACAAAGTTGTAACAGAGTTGGATGTGTAGTTATGTGAGTTGTAAAGTAGTTTAACATAGTTAAGTGAGTTAAACTCAGTTGTGCTAGTGTAACTAAAGATACACTAGTGAGAGATTAGTGAACTAAATATTAAATTAATTCACATGGAGTGATCTCACATGCAACTAAAGATTTACTACTGTTAACTACATGCATGACAGATCCAGTGGAGACCCAGTTAAGAGATAGGTGAAAGGGACAGTTTGACTATCAGTTGTGACTATAGTGGGTGCACAATTGCAACCAAACACACATTGGAGATGCCAATGAGATTGCGCAGTAAAGGCAAAGCAAGATCGAATTCATTCAGGGATTGTGATCAGTAGGGATTACGCAGTGGAGGTAGGCTGTTAGGAGGCAGTAAATTGGTGCAAGTTTATGCCAATTTTTGTATGAAAACGTGAGACGATTGTATATTATACTGAGAGCTCTTGGATTAGAGTTTTGTATGAGATTTTTTCATGATCCATGATATATACATAATATATGATAGTGGGGTTTTTAGCTTTATGATTTCCCGGTAAAAACATCTGTGTTATGTGTGATTGATCTTTCTTCATGTGTTTGCAATTGGCAATTAAATTTCCACAAATATTTAAGTAGACGGATTATGTATTTAACAGTGGCATATAATTGTTAGATCAGGAGAATCCGACAATACATAATTTTATTAAAATTTCTACATTATGTATCTGAGGAAGACATTTGAATCGTATATCTGTGGAAAGGAATCCAAATTATTATCCTATGAAAGGCATCCGAACTCTGCCACTTATTTACAATGAAAGACATATTATGTTAAAGTCTTATTTCTGTAAAGGCTATCCAAGTTTTTTTGTATGGAAGGCTCTGCAATAAATATACTATCCAAAATTTTGCACCTTGTTAAAAACAAAGATTACTACTGTAAAAAGTTGTGGTATGTTGTTGTTGAAGACTGAGCATTTTGTTATGACTTAGAACTATTATTTGTGAAGCTTAAATCAGTGTGTGGACATCAGTTTGGATCTGCTTAGTCTTGTGGAGATACACATCCATTTTTGAGGAAATCTTGAAGAATATCTTGAGCTGATATCCTGAAGTATACTTTGGAGCATCCTTGAAGAAACTTGGAAGACTAGTTTGAGAAGTACTAATTGCATACATCTAAAACAATTGTGTTGAAGCACCATCAAAGGCAAGCTTGAAGATCATACATCTGATAAATATTGTTTAGTGAAGATGATGTAATGGTAACATTGTAATATTTGGTAACATTTTATTCTAGGGTTGAATCCCTTCAAGGTATTTTTGTTAGATAGGATTGGAGTCCTTAGGGTTGGAGCCCTAAAACCACTTGAAAATAAGGATTGGTGTCCTTAGGGTTAGAGACCTAAAAATTGATTTTAAAAGTTAGAGCTTGTAACCATTGTAAAGATGATTAGTGTCCTCATATATTTTTAATAAAGTTCCTTTTATTTACTTTTTGGTTTTGATTGTGAAAAATATTAACTGGAATTAATAATAACAATTGAATGAAACAATGATTCACCCCCCCTCTCAGTATTTCAAAAATTGGTATGAGAGCCAACTTCTTCATAATCAACCTAACAACTAGAAGAAGGATTCCTAGTCATAATGACCAGCAAAGATGCAGGAAAAATCCCTCAATTTGATGGAACAAATTTTTCTTTTTGGAAAGTTAGGATGAAATTTTATTTGATGTCTTTTGTACCAGAAATATGGAAATTAGTCCTATATGGTTGTAAAGTTCCACCTTCCCCACCAATAGATCAGGACGAAAGAAAAGTTTATATAACGAATGCCAAAGCCCTAAATTCCATAACAAGTGGAATTTTTTATTCAGAATTTACTAAAGTTATGAATTGTGAATCTACCAAAGAAATTTGGGACAAGTTGGTTTCCATCTATGATGGAGACACCAAGGTCAAGAAGGAAAAACTACAAACTCATAGAAGAAAAATTGAGAGCCTTAAAATGAATGACGAGGAAGACATTACAACCTATTTTCTCTGAGTGAATGAAGTTTTCAACTCACTCAAGGGTCTAGGTGAAAACATTGAAGAAAGTACGGTTGTCCAAAAGGTTCTGAGATCACTTCCAGAACGTTTTGATTCCAAAGTCAGTGCCGTAGAAGAAATAAATGACTTGGATACCCTAACAATGGATGAACTTCATGGCATTCTCATTGCATATGAAATGAGAAAAGGAATCTCAAACTCTAAGGAAGTTGCATTCAAGGCTTCAAAAACATCGAGAAGAGGGAAAAGTTGTAATTGTAGCAGTGATGATTTCGAAACTGAAACAAAATTAGCACAATTTGTGAAGAAACTAAGGAAAGGGTCCAAAATCAAAGTTAAGTATCCTCTCATTTGTTTTAAGTGTGGTAGAATATGACATATTGCTTTAAAATGTCCTTTCAAGTATGATAGTGATGATGAAGACAAATACACAAAAAGGATATTTAAGAAGAAAGGGTCAAATAAAAATAATTTCTTCTCCAAACAAGATGACTTTTATAAAGATGATTTCAAGATGACAAAGAAAAGTTCAATGAAAAATACCTTCTTGCTCAAAAGGGATAGTGATGAGTCTGATGAAGAAGATGATTATGCTGGAAGCAGTGAAGTGTTATTCATGGCATTTATACATGATGACGAATCTGAAGGAGAAGAAGAAGGAAATATGGATGAATTAGTAATTAGTGTTGTTGAAGAAAATGAAAAACTAAGGAAGATCATTTCTCTGAAAAATGAAAAAGGAAGAAGCAAAAAGAAAGGAAGAGTTTTTGAACAACAAACTAAAAGAAACAAAAGAAATATGTGAGAAACTTGAAGATGAAATTGTCTCACTAAAGAAAGAATTGAATCAGGTTAATAAGAGTTTGAAAAGTTCTCAAACACTTGATATAATCCTTAATACTCAAAGACCTCAACATGATAAGACTACATTGGTTTCAAAGGTGAGCCATCAAGTTCAAACAAGGATTATAATGAAGAAATTCAAAGAAGCTATGTTGATATCCTTTGCAATTATCAAAAAGAAGAGAAGTTGTTCCACCTAGAACAAAAATCCACCTACAACAATCCAAGGATGAAAGAAATCTATCTCCAGGAAGGAATACTACATCAAGTCAAGGTTATCCAAATAGGTATCAAATTATATTTCTTGGTTATTGTTTCTAGTGTAAAAATTTTGGTCACCAAGCTAAGCATTGCAAGGCTTATACAGATAATAGCCCAAGGAGATATAAGACGGATTTTCAAAATAAGTAGCTTGGTTCAAAAGAGCATGGTCAAATCAAGACCTATAATTCATTTGATCCTTTTTCTAAGTATGATCTAGAATGTTCCAAATGCAATAATTTAGGTCATGATGCACAAAATTTTTCACTTATGTCAAAAAGGAAAGGGTTGGAGAAAGGGGAACCCAGTACAAATAAATGTGGTCTAGCTTTATGTGCACAAAGTGATGAAAATCAATAGTTTGTAGATAGTGGATGTTCAAGACACATGACAGGTGACCAAAAGAAGTTTATCTCATTAAATAAAAAGGAAGGAAATGCATCATTTGGAAGTGGATCTGCTAAGATTGTTGGAAAAGGGACAATGGCTCTCGTTAATGGAAAAGGAAAAGCATAAAACACACTACTAGTAGAAGGGCTCAAGCACAATCTTCTGAGCGTTAGCCAAATTTGTGACCAAGGACATAATGCTATTTTCAGTACTAAAGATTATGAGATTAGAAAATCTTCTTCATGAGAACCTGTGGGAAAAGGAGTAAGAACACTAGATAACATATATATTTTGAGTAAAATTCAAGAAGAAAAATGCTACATGAGTCAAACAGATGAAAGCTGGTTATGGCACAAGCGATTGGGACATCTAAATTTTTACAATTTGGTTAAAATTAGTAAAAAAAAAATGAAGTAATAGACATTCCAAAATTTTTAAACCAGAACAAGTTGTTTGTGGCCCATGTCAACATGGCAAGAAAACTGGGACCTGCTTCAAGACCAAGGAATTATCAACATCAAAGCCTTTGGAGATCATACATGCAGATTTATGTGGATCAACCAAGACTCTAACTCTACAAGGTAAAAGGTACTTTCCCCTATTTATAGATGAATATACTAGAATGATGTTGGTATTTTTTATAAAATTTAAATCAGAAGCACTTGAATGTTTTAATAATTTCAAACTCTTGTGGACAATGAAAAAGTATAAAAAATCAAGTGTCTTAGAACAGACAGACGAGGAGAATTTACTTCAAAAGAATTTAATGAATCTTGTGAAACACATGGAATAAAAATAGAACTTTCTGTTGCTATAACTCCTCGACAAAATGGAGTAGTTGAAAGAAGAAATAAAATTGTACAAGAGATGGCAAGAACAATGTTGCGTGCATCTTATTTGCAAGCCAAATTCTGGAAGGAAGCAGTTGGAGTAGTAGTTTATACCTTGAATAGAGGTCAAATCCGAACAAATAATGACAAGACTCTGTATGAATTATGGAAAGGAATATATGCTTCAATAAAATATTTTAGAATTTTTGGAATTAAATGCTTTATGGAGATCAATGATAACTCACCAGGCAAGCTCAACTCACGTGTTGATGACATAATATTTCTTGGATATTCTACAAGGATCAAAACATACAAATCCTACAATAATCGATTGGAGAAGGTGGTAGAAAGTATTGATGTAAAAATTGACGAGGCACTTCCAGAAAAGGAAATTGAAATCCTTGAAGAAGATCCTGTTCTTGGAGAATTTGAAGAAGATAATACAAAGGAAGAAAAGGATCAGGAAACTAAAAAATAACCATCTCAAACTCCCTCAAAAGTAAAATTCATTCAAAAACATCATCCAGAAGAACAAATTATTGGTGATGGAATACAAATTCGTAGAAATATGACAAATACACCAAGAAATGGTGATGTTTCCCTACTATCTATGATAGAACCATACAATTTTTCCCAAGCTAGTAAAGATCCTCATTGGATAAAAGCTATAGAAGAAGAAATATATAAAATCGAAAAGAATGAAACATGGGAGCTAGTACCTCGTCCAAAGGATACAAATATTATTGGAACCAAAGGGGTGTTCAAAAGCAAAATGAATGAAGATGGAAATATCATTATAAATAAGGCAAGGCTTGTATGTAAAGGAAACTCACAAGTTGAAGGAATCGAATTTGAAGTAACTTTTTCTCTTGTAACTCGATTGGAAACAATAAGAATGTTGTTGGAATATTCTTGTTCAAAAGGTTTCAAAGTTTATCAAATTTACATAAAATCAACATTTCTAAATGGTGACCTAAAGGAATAAGTTTACATGAAGCAACGAGAAGGTTTCAATCTAGCAGAAGGAAAATATATTGATTGCAAATTAAAAAAGGCGTTGTATGGATTAAAACAAGCTCCTAGAGTTTGGTATGCAGGATTGGATCATTATCTACAACAATAAGGTTTCAAAAATGGAGTGGCTGGAAGCAATCTCTACATGAAGATAGAAAAAGACAAGTATAGACTACTAATCACACTTGTATATGTTGATAATCTGATTTTCACAAGCAATAATGATGAGGCTAGTCATGAATTTGATAAAAACATGTTTAAGGAATTTGAAATGTCTATGATTGGTGAATTATCATATTTCCTTGGACTATAGGTATCTCAAAATAAAGTAGGCATGTTCATATCCCAAACAAAATATCTTAGAGACATGCTTAAAAGATATGGGATGGAAGAATGTGTTATTATGAGCACACCAATGACTATAGATTACAAATTAAGAAAAGACGATGAATCCCATTCGGTAAACACAACTCTTTACAGATCAATAATTGGAGCTCTTCTATACTTAATTTCTTCACGACCTGATATTATGAAAGCAGTAGGAATGGTGGTAAGATTTCAGTCAACTTCTAAGGAATACCAATTGATGGTTGTAAAAAGAATCCTCATATATTTGAAAGGCACTCCTAATTTTGGCCTATGGTACCCCAAAATCACAACTCTTACTTTGAAAACATACACCGATTTTGATTGGGCTGGAAGCATAGACAACCAAAAAGGTACTAGAGGAAATGCATTCTTCATGGGAAATTGTCTTGTATATTGGATCAACAAAAATAAATCATCTACATCTATGTCCACAACTGAAGCCGAATAAATAGCTATTGTAGATTCTTGTACACAAATATTGTAATGAAGGAAGCTCTGAAAGATGTCAACATAGAAACAAATCAACCAATTACTATCTAGTGTGACAACACTAACGACATTAGTCTATCAAAGAATCTGATAATGCATTCAAAGAAAAAACATATCCCAATCAAATACCATTTCCTTCGAGAACAAGTTGCAGAAAAAAATGTCAGATTGGAATATGTGAATACGAAGGAAAAAATTGCATATATTTTCACAAAACCCCTACCACGAGAAGCTTTTGAATACATTCATCAAAATATGGGGGTCATATCTATTGCACCACATTGAATCAACACATTGACAAGGGGGAGGAGCACCCTCACAGGGGGAGCATAATATTAAGAAGTTTCCATTGATGTCAAAGGGGTAGGAAACATTGGAAGATAAATTTTATTTCCATCAATGACAAAGGGGGATATTGTTGAAGTTGTCATTGATGGAAATGTACCTTAAAACCCCAATCCCTAATCCTAACCACATGATCATTTACATCTAACAACGTAAATTTTGAAACGGGAATGGAAATGAGTACCCGCTTTTTTTAGGTAGCAAAAAATTGTCTGATTTTGAAAAGTGTTGATTCAGAACACTCTTAATTTTTTTAGCATGCTTTTGACACATTAAATTTTCTTATGTACCAAGTATAAACATTATTTTTAAAATGTTAGTGATTTTTATGTTGATTTTGAAAATTGCTAATGCGAGCATCATCCACTTTTTTTAGAAGACTTATTTTCTACTTTAAATTTTCTAATCTATTAAATGATAATAATTATGTTATAAATTTAGCGATTTTTGAAGTACTTGTCTTCTTCCTACCCACTTACATATTTTTTTAAGTGTTTTTCAGGTTTTTATTTATTTTATTTTCTTTTCATTTTTTTTTTTGTAATGAGATATTTGATTTTTTGCAGTGTTAAAAAAAATGTCAAAATTTTAAAATTTCATTCTTCTATCTAATTATATATTGTTAATAATATTTCATTGCACATGAAATAATTATCACTAAAAAAACAAGAATTTTTAACAATTTACATAAAAATACATATTTTGAATATATATATATATATACATACATTTTGAGTCTTTTTTGCTAAAATTCATATGTCAAATAAACCATTTTTATAGGAAAAAATTAACAAAAAAAAGTATAAAAATTAGCAATTTTTAGGAATTTTATGTCAAAAAATAATAATAGTAACAAATTTCTCCAAAAATTAAATGATTCACATAAAAAATGAAGTGAAAATACATTATACAAATAATAAATATATAATAACAACAATTGAATACTTATTATTCTCATAAAATGTCAAAGTCAAAACATTACAAGTACAACTTATTAATACTTACAAAAAATGAGTTTCATTTGGAAGCTTAACTAAAATTTAATCAAGAATATCACGTAACCCAAACTCTTCATCTTCAAGAGTTTCATTATTGTTTTCTTCCACAATATTTTCATTAGTGGCTTCAGTTTGATCATTTTCTTCTTCTGATGGATCTTTGATGTCTGCAAATGTCCCAAAGTATGCCTTTCCAATCATTCCATCTAATGGTGGTTGATGTTTCCTTTGCTTTTTTTGCCACATGGGTTTCATTAAAATCCCCTTTCCTCAAACCAACTTTTTGCATTGCATCTGGAATAAATTGAAGAGCACTAATTCTTTGGTGAATAAAATTGCATTGTACTAGGTCTTTCTCAATGGAAATGCAATTTCTTCCTTTTTGTAAGCAACATGCTAGTGTTGACCCAATCATCAAGTACAAAAGAAAAAAATTAGTAAATTAATATAAACACATAAAAATTAAAAAAGAAAATAGTAAAATTTATTTTTATATAATAAAAATTACCTAAGCCTGAAAATAAATCCAAAACCCAATCTCCTTCATTTGAACATAAATCTAAAAGATAGTTAATCAATGACTGTGGTTTTTATATATGTTAACTGTCTCTCCTTTTGCTTATTTATCTTCATATGTTAGTCTTTTTACAACAACAACATGGACCAGTACTTGGCTATGACTCTTTCCATCTACTTGATTGAAAAGAATAGGCTTATAGCTATCATCCTTTGTCCAACTTTCAACTTGAATGAAATCACAGTCACTTATAATTGGTTGATTTCCGCAACAAATAATATTTGACTTTTTCCTGTAACATGAAATAGTAAAAGTTCAATTAACTTGTACATAAATGATTCTTTAAACATTAATCAAACATACAATTTCAACTTCTTACCATGTAAGCTACATCCTTGATTTTGCTTTTCCCTTGAAGCTTCATAATAATAACAACCCCAATTGTGTGTTTGAATGAAATGTCACAAATCTCCAAAATGGTGATGTTGTGACTTCTAGAAATCCTGCAACCACTTTACTAAAAGCTTGATAAGTAAAAGGGTCACAATCATATTCAATTTTTGGGATATTGAAACCATGAGAAATATCTGCAATAACTATGGAATAATCCCTTTTAGGTATGAGTTTTGCATTGTCTTCACAATCACCTGATATTATTTGATATTGGATAGTGTGGAGCCCATTCCAAATGAAATGATTAAGGCTGTGATCAATTTCAACATCACTAAGACGTTATTTTCTCATCTTTTCCATTTTAATTTTTTCAATAAAGCTTCTGAAACTATCCAGTGCTCCATTTTCATCCTTCTTCATCTTTAATGAAATAAACAAATATATGTATAAGTTATAAAATAAAAATAATATACATATGAATAGAAATGAATGTATAAATCAACATACCTTTTTAAATGCAAGATAAAAAAATTCTTTTAACACTGATGTAGAACTTGAATCTAGGTAGTTGCGTACAACATCATCCCAACTATCTTCATTCAACAATTTAACCATTTGTTCTTGTATTCTCAGATAAACCTCGTGTCTGAATAAATAAAGTAAAAAATGTTAATATAGTGATATGTATAAAAAATACTACCAACAACAATATATTATATTTAAGAGAAACCTATAATCCAAAAATAAGTAAAATAACAAACTTACTTTAGAAATTCCTCAAACATTTCCTCCATTGATAATTCTCTTGACTTTACATGAGATAATATTGTTTTGACAAGTTTTTCATCCTTTACTACTTGTATTGATTTCCAAGCTGTGATAGTAATATCTTCTGGAAGGAGCTTCATTTCAGGGCCTGATTTACTGCTGGTACAAATCAATGGTTTAGACTTTTTGACCTTCTGACTTTTTATGCCAACGTTCTCCCAAAACTCAAAAATATGATCAATCAATTCCCATATCTCTCCAGTTATAAATGACAATTGGAAAATGTTATCCATACCTCTGAATATTTAAAAATTTACTTTGCCACCTTTTGAATTTATGTTTTTCTTCAATTTGATAGCCGGTTTCCATACAACATTCCTTCCGAAATGCATGATCAACCTTTGTCTTATTCCCACCAGATTTTTCTTCAGATTCACTATGAATAAATATGACCCTTTAGATGAAAGTCAAAGACATCCTATACTCATTATCTGAATTATGATCTCATGCTAAGAAATTTGCTTCTGTATCTGTTAAAACAACATAAATGATACATTTCATTGTTTCAAAACGCGGGTTTTTTAGATATTCCTCCATCAATTTCCTTTGAGATTATATAGAATGGTTGCCCCCAAGTACATAATATTTGTATTCAAAAAATTTTGACTTGTCAAATGCCTCTTTGTTAGGAACCTGAATTGAATCAACAAGAAGAACATAATCAACCAAATGTGAAAAAGGGTTGTACCTCATCAATGTTTTCAAATTGTGAACATGCAAGTGGTGTGGCTTTATAATTTTATATTTGAATTTTCCTTCATATCAGTTGTAGACTTGAATGAAATTAAGTTGAAATGACCGACCACCTGTTACACATTATTTTGTCACCATGACATTTGACTGTCCATATAGGTCTATCACTAGCTATATTTTTCTCCCTTAGAAGTCAAAAACCCTAATGTTCCTAAACCAAGTCTTGGAATTGGAGAAAATCTCATTAAAAACCTTAAAAGTCTACCTCCGCACTTTTTCTAGCCTTTTCCTGCGGGTCTGCGGATACTTGTTCTATAGCCTGCGGTATCTCCCACACGTTCTGTTATTAAAACCTACAGACCCCCGTAAAAAGTCAAATAAAGGAAAAAGTAAGTTCTAGAAGCTCAGCTGGAGGAATATTCTCCCAACTGGAAGCTTCTAGAGGCACGATCAGTTTGAACTCTATCCCTCCACTCATGGAGCTTATACCTTGGTCCATGGAGCTCAAATCCCTTCATGAGAGGAATCCACCCCCCTCTTCATGGAACTGAAACTGCCTCCATTTCCCTATAAATTGAGCTCACGTTTCAGTCTCAAGGGTAGACATACATGTTATTTGCTAAAGAAATTACCAAGAGAGCATACTCTCTACACTAGTTGTTGTTGACATGAGAATGATCACACCATTATGTTCATAACTCCATGCTAGTATTCAGAGAGGAAGGCTTGTCAAACTGAAGGAGGAACGATTGTTCAGGACCTCGGGAGAAACTTGTATGACATCAAGGCATCAGGTTGTAAAGTTACTCTTTTCATTCAAGATAATACATATGGATCTCTTTTTCTCATTGAGTTGTTCTTGTGCTTGTTGAATAACATCAATACTTAGATTCCTTGATCACTAAGTTGGATTAGCTTTTCTTAATTATTATATGTTGCAGGTGCTTTGAATCTTTTGTCTGTCTTTTATTGCAGGTTCTACTTACTGGAGAAGCCTCTTTGGAGCAACTAGATAAAAGATTACATCGAATGTTGGATTTCAAGGTAGGAGCATGTCCTCTTTCTTTGTTTATAATAATTCTGAATTGCAAATAATTTGGAGAAAATGATTTACAAATGGATGTTTGTTTCTAGCTATTCGTAGAATACTAGGGAGATCGCTCTTGTCCGCAAGAGGGATTAATCTGCATAACAAAATGGCGACTCCGCTAGGGAGTATAACTTAGTTTTCCTTTTTTATTTTTCAGTTTGAATTTTGAGAGTTTTCTGATTTTGATTTGTTTGAGATTGGGTTGGGTAGATAAATTTTAAGAATCCCTAAAAAGAAAAGCTGAATATTTAATTTTTCTGTACTTTTCCTTGCCTTTGCAGTTTTCATTTGAACATAGTGTGGTAGCCTCCGCAGCTTTTAGTTCAGAACAGTGCGATACTGCTCTATTCTCCATTAGAAACTGTGGACTTGTGGAAATTTTTTGAAAAAATTAAAATTCTCTTTTTAGGAACTAGATTACCTGATTCTTTGTGTTTGCCCCAGTCTACCTCAACTGTCAAATCTTATGTGTGAATTTTATTTCAACAACTTTTACGTTTGTGTGATTTGTCATCCGATTTTCATTTTATGAGTGAGTGTTTGCTCTACTTTTCTTGCTGCTCCATACAAGACACTTTCATATACCTCAACTTACTGGTATGATGATACTCTCTTTATGAGCCATTAAGATCATTTCAAACCTTACTTTTATGAAAATTGATCCCATTTTCATTTGCAAACTTGGAAGATATTTTTAGCTTACAAAATCCTGATTTTCACACCAAACCATTTTTGGATGTTGTCATTTCACCTGAGATAAGTAGAAATTCTTCTTAGTTCGATCACAAACTAGGAGAAAACATCCTCAAACTTTTAGATAGACTTCAAAATTAGATTTGTCTTTGATTTTGAATTTTATGTTTAGGAGTTTTAGATATTGTTTTCTTTTTGGAAATAGTTTGTTTATTGATTTGTAGTTTCTGATCTGATTGATAAAGGAATTTCATTTCAAACGAGTAATAGATCATTTTTGCGAAATTGAATTCTCAAAGAAATTGTCTTCTTTTCAAAGATTTTGTTTATGAATGAAAGAATTGGTGCTTTGAAAATTGTTAAATCTCTCAATCTTTCACTTAAATAAGATTCATTGAAAAGAAAAGAGTTTCACTTCTCATTTAGATGCGTATAGTATATTTTTGAGTCGAGTCACAAACATCATTGAAGTTTCACTTCTGTACCTTCTGTCTTAAGGAACATCCAAATTAGAAACAATGCTTTAATAAAATAAATCTAGATATTTTACATTTTCTAGGGCTCTTTCCACCAACATAGCTTAGGCTAGTGTCTTGGAACAAGTTGTAATTAACATTCTAAGACAGTTCAAACAAACAAGTAGTAATATTGCAGTAAGAAAATCCAATTGTAGCATTTGTGCTATGGGAAGTTCTTTTTAAAAGAGTCAAGCACGAGATCATGTCAGAACCATTGAGATAATCGTACCTATCTCATTGCGAAAGATAGCGGATGTGCACGTACTAAAAACGGTAAACCTCGGATAGAACATTGTCGAGGATCCTGGGGTCACTTGTTGGTAAACCTTGGATTATATCAAGCAACCTTCAAGGGGATTGAGCTCGTTACTCTACCCTTGCGTGTATATCGGATCGTAGACTATTTCCCCAGGTACATTTGTTCCCGTTGGTGACCTTAGTGACTATAAACATCAGGTTTATTTCCCAATGTGATGGTGGAGGGAAGGTCCCACTATACCTGGAGCAGACGTCGACTAGAATCACTTGGACTTTCCAAAGGGTACTCTTCGCTTCGAGATGTCATAAGTGGAGAGACTTGCATCGAACTGTTTAATTAAGTAGGTTGTCAGGGTAACTGTTCCAACCGCCCTCTCCGCATTAAAATTCTACGACGTTGGATTTCATCACCAACTAGTGTTTTTGGTGTGGGAATATAATGCTTGTGTGTGGATTTCTCTCTTAGATTTTGTAGGCGTGTGATCAATTTGTTTGTTTCCTTAGAGAATTTAGGATATTTTTCTGAAATTTTCTTTGATTTCATGTGTTAAATTTTCAATCGTGGCTGAATTACCTAGAAAATCACGTAGAATGTAGGGGAAACCCCCTGAGTACACACCAAGCCAGTTAGAAAATATTAAATCTGAAAATGGACAACCATCAGGGACTGGATCAACTGAACAAGAGGAAACATCAGTAATTATACATCTTGATTACAAAGTAGATCAACCTTAAACAACAAAAAGTTCTCAAAGGAAAATATCAATTTTTGAACTAGTTGAACTTGCTTCCACAACTAGTGAATTATCAGCTACAAAGCTTGAAATTTCTGAACCAGAAACTGAACCTGCTACATCTGAGCTTGCTTTAGAGTTCATTACTCCAACCCCTGGTCATCCTCATTCACCTCGAGTGAAGTTTCCCATCACTGAGAACCTTCCTCCTTGCCTCATTAGCATTGAAGAAATTACTAACATAGAAGAATAAGTTATTCTTCCTTCACATAAGGAATCTTTAGATCTTAGGCAAAGTGAATTGATTTACTATTATAGCCCTTTAAAACAGGACCCTTGGTATTCTCAATTAACAGACTTTCTACACAATTCTAGTCTAAACTATTCGCCACCTCGTATTCCTTTCTACGCCATACAAAGAGGTAATTAGAGACCTTCATTCAACATGTCTAGTGAGTCATCCATGTTTTTTGCATCACCAGAATAATTTTATGGTGGTCCATCTGTTCCTCTGGGATACCAGTCACTTTCTGGTACTTTCTCAGGAGCAGCTCCCTCTCTCGAAAAACTTATACAATCACCTGGTCCAAATGAATCACATACCGAAAACTTGAACGCGGAACAAGTTTACATGATGTCTGGAAACATTCCTAATCCTGAACCTCAAAGTAGCAATTTACCACCTGGGGGGCATACTCAAGGTTGTAATTTACCGCCTGGGGGGCAACCTCAAGGACAATACACACCTCAAGGACAGTACACACCTCAAGGACAATATCAACCTTAAGGGCAGTACTCTATTCAGGGTCCACAACCTCTTCAAGGATAGCACCCTATGCCAGGGCAAAAGTCTTTCCAAGGACAACAACCTCCTTTAGGGCCGTAGTTTTATCAGGAACAACAATTGTTTCAAGGAGGTCAATCTTTTAATTGGAATTATCCAACCAACTATCAAACATACGTTCCAAATTATCAACTTAGTTATGATCCATCTTACGCAACACAACCTTCAATGGGAGCTCCATATCCTGGAGTAAACACGGTGTGTAATCCATCTTTGAATCAACATAATTTTCCACCTAACGTGCAAGTACCTTATAATCAACCTGGTCAGCCAATTGGTTACAGTCAAATCCAGCAACCTATCCAACCTACGCTTCAAGTTATACCTAAGGTATCTGCACCTAGTAGTGTTCAACAACCTGGTCCGAGTACACCTAGAACTCCACCTCAAACTGCTGCACCAACTTCCGTTCAACATCCTGCCACACCTATCCTTGGAATTTATGCAAACCCTATTTCTACAACCCCTCAAGTAGCACAACAAATCCCTCAAGTCACTGCACAACAACCTGGACCCATAGTTCAGACTATTGTTTAGATGCCTGTGGGGCAACCTGGTATGAGTACAATTGTAACAAGCCAACCTCAGTTTTTTTATCAACCATATCAAGGGCAGTATCAATATGGACCTGTAGCACAAAATCCAGTATACCAACATCAACCGTACCCTGGTTACACGTATTAGATACCAGCTCAACCTCAATGTGGTTCAGCCAACCCTGGTTATCTAGGAGGCATTCCAATCCCAAATGCACATGCTATTCTAGGTTATCCTGGATATCCTCCTCCTGGTACTGGTATAGTTCCACAAGGTTATCAATTTGCTCAAGACCCTAACTGTCGGTTACCATTCATAGCAACTTTGGATTTACTCGATTTTTCGTGTCTAACGAATGATCAGATTTATTATCTTCCGTATTAGCGGCCAATGCCGAATAAGTTGCCCAGTGATATTACTAAGTTCGAAGGTAAATCGGAAGAAGACCCCTCAAACCATGTCATGACTTACCACCTCTGGTGCAAATACAACTCTTTAATCGATGGTTCCATTCGATTAAGACTGTTTCAGAGAACATTGATAGGCTTAGCTGCAAAATGGTATATTGAACTACCGCGCGGCTCATTCAACAATTTCAACGCGTTAGCAACAAATTTCTTAACACACTTTCAGTTTTCAGTCTGATACGATAATGACACGGAACTCTTAACTTCATTAAAAAAATCTACGTCTACATACATATCAGATCACATATATGAATGGAGACATAGAATATGTTTAATGAATGTTTTTATTCCAGATCAGATCCTGGCCGAATGGTTTATAAAATCATTGCTTCCAAATATCACTGAAGATGTGGCTAAGGGAGGGGTTTTTATGGAAGAACATGTCATTGTTCAAGATCAGTACTTAGACCTTGTATACACACAGTCTGGTACTTTATACTAAAAAATTCTTGACTTACCACGTCCCAGTCAAATAACTGCAACTCCTTCAGGTTCTCATACTACAGACGGTTTAATTGGTTTAGTTAGCGCTAATAAGAGTAAGAAGAAGTCATCCAAAACTATTTATCCTATCATAACTTTACCAGATTCACCGTAAGGAGATTATTCCCTTGAAACTTCTGCCGACATTCATGTTTTAGACTCATCTACAGCTAAATCTAAAACTCGTAATAAGAAGAAAGGAAATAATAAAAACAAACAAACACCATCTCCCAAGAGAAAACTGAAAATAATGAACCAGCTGATGATAGATGGAAACCTCATTATCCTTGTCTTATCTATGATGAGGATCCCTTTACCAAAGAGTGCCCACATCTGTCCGAGGTCTCTAAATTTGTCAAAGGTTCACCCACACCCACTGTCTTGAAGGATCCTTTTCCTACTCAAGATAGAAAAATAATAGGATCTTCTTCAAATTCATCGGTAGATATTTTAATGATGTCTAAGGTTATGGTTGCGACGTGATCGAAAGACTATGGAACTAAAAATCTTGGAACTGGTAAAAAGACAAAAAATTCTAGTCAAACACCAGCTATATCTCCTTCGATTTTTGATCCTCTTCACATCGAGAAACCTAATACTGATCTAGTGATTAAACCGCCTGCTAAAGGTGTACTTCGAAAATTAGCTTTCAATCCACATGCGAGAACTGCTAAGAATTACAACATTGTTGAATACTTGGTGATATCCCCTTCAGCAATGTCGGCCTTAAAAGTGCTACAATCATGTCTAGCACAAAGGAAATTACTATTATCAGCTATCAGAGCTATCGATCCTTAGGATTCTAACCTCATGGTCTTTGATCTAGAAAATTTTACACCGAGACTCCCTCATTAGATGGCTTTTCAGATTCCAATATTAGTAAAAAACAGACGAGTCTTTCGTACCGTAATTGATGAGGGGGCATCCATGTGCATATTGTCGTTAAAATATTGGAAAACTCTTGGTTCTCCAACACTCAACCAATCAACAACAATCCTTAAAGCCTTTGATAGAAGATGATTTCATCCCTACAGAATACTCCAGGATCTACCTATATAAGTAGAAGGAAAAACTGTTAATTTGGATGTGGAAGTTGTTGATGCCCCTCTAGATTACAACCTTCTTTTGGGTCATAGTTGGTCTTATGCCATGACTGCTGTCATTTCATCTGTCTTTCGATTAATCATGTTTCCTCATAAAGGGAAGATTGTGAATATCAATCAATTGTCATATTATTCATCCGACCCTGCTTCTTCAGACAGTATCCAACATGTTGGAAAATCGACTATCCCATATGAATATGTTGGTGTAGGTTTAATAAAGGAATCTGCTTTGATGGGAAATTTTTCTATGCCTCCACCCAACATACCGCATACCATTACCAACATCAATATGATTTCATCAAGCACTATACCATTTCATGACACTTGGGTAGTGCCTTCAGAGTTAGAACTGGATTCTTTCAATGGTGAGATGCCTTTGAGTCCTTTTGAAATGGCATATGTAGCAGTACAGTCGTTTTCCGACACACTTTCAACTACTCCTGATCAAATGAATGTGATCACTGAGGAATATTCTTCACAATCAAGCTCCACCTTCACATCACTTTCAGATCCCTTTCACCAAGTATTTCACACTGATGAAAGTATTCGAGAATTTTTATCTTTGGATGAATTACCCTGGGATGATCTACATCATAGATCTTCATTTTTACCAGAACTTGATAGGTTTGAAAATTATTTTTTGTCTATTTTTACGATTGATTATGTCGAGGAACCACAAAATCCCATATCGATTACAAATTAGGATTATGAGATTAATTTGGGAAACATTTATACAACTGTTCCTATCGACATATCAGTTAAACCTAGAATTATTGAAAACATTCATATAGGCGCTTCTTGTACGATTGAAGAGATTAATACATATAAATCCCTACTTCAAGAATTCCGAGACACATTTTCCTGGTCTTACGAAGAAATACCAGGAATCGATCCAAAGATTTTCATTCATGAAATTAAGATATACCCGGATGCCAAGCCTATTAGACAAAGATTACGTCCAATACATCCGCGAAAAGCTGCTTCTATTAAAGCTGAAGCTGAAAAGCTATTGCAAGCAGGATTTATTTATCCAATTCCATTGATAGATTGGGTATCTAATGTAGTTCCCGTTACCAAGAAACAAGGGACTATACGAGTATGCGTTTATTATAAGGATATTAATAAAGCGTGTCCAAAAGACAATTATCCTACTCCCTATATTGACCAAATTATAGATGATTGTGCTGGAAATGAAATTTTTTCATTTATGGATGGATTTTCTGGGTATAATCAAATAAACATACCCCCTACTGATCAACCAAAAACAACGTTTATATGTCCTTGGGGGACATTTGCTTATTGCAAATTACCTTTCGAATTAAAGAATGTTGGTGCAACTTTTCAAAGGGCCATGTATTACGCTTTTAATGATATCAAACATGTTGTAAAACCTTATCTGGATGATTTACCTGCTCACTATTTACACAGGGACGATCATCCTACTCACTTACGAGCTATTTTCATGAGATGTAGGCATTACAAGATTCGTTTGAATCCGCACAAATGTGTTTTTGTGTGTGCAATCAGGACGATTACTAGGATTCATATTTTCGAAAGTCAACATTCGTGTCGATCCCTTGAAGGTTGAGGCCATCATCAATTTACCTCCTCCTTCCACACTTCGCCAACTCCAAAGTTTGCAGGGGAAAGAAAACTTTCTACGTAGATGAACTATGCTGAGTTAACAAAATGTTTTACCCGGTTGTTTAAACAAAGTGTTCCTTTTATTTGGGATGAGATTGTTGATCGATATTTTGATGCATTAAAACACGCGTTAACCCATGCATCGTTATTGCATCCACCCAATTACCACCAGGACTAGTTTTTATACTTAGCAGCCTCTAATTCCACCATTAGAATGGTTTTGATTCAAGAGGATGAATCTCACAATGAGCATGTGATATATTATCTATGTCAGAATCTGAACCCGACGGAAATTAAATATTTGCATGTGGAGAAATTGGCCTTGGCAGAAGTGCAAGCTGTCCAACGATTCCGTCACTACATATTGTTACGTAAAACAATTGTGATATCTAATTGAAACCTGATGATGTATATTTTGACAGAACAATTACTTGGGGGCAAGTACTCTAAATGGATTTTCATCCTACAAGAGTTTGATTTGGAATTTGAGAAATCTAAATCAAAGAAATCACTAGTGTTTGTAGAACTCATGTGTGACTTTCCCAATACTGAGACGAAAACCGTGGTAGAGAATCCCATCGCAGATGAATCTCTGTTTCTTATTAGTACGTTAGATCCATGGTATGGAGATATCATCATATATCTTAAAACCCAAACCTTTCACCCACAACTTTCACGTTCAAATCGTTGGAGAATCCGATATCAATCCCAGCAATACAATATTGTTGTAGACACTCTTTATCATCGTGGTGCAGATTCTGTTTTTCAACGTTGCATAACTCACGAAGAGGCTGAAAGGGTTTTGAATGATTGCCACTATGGAGTGTGTGGCGATCATATGTCTAGGTTTTCCAAAACCCAAAAGGTATTACGCGCTAGTTATTTTTGGCCTTCATTGTTCAAAGATTGTATTATTGTGGTCCGAAAATGCCACAACTGCCAATTTTTTGATTGAAATACGCGTGTGCCTCCAACTCCTCTTCACCCAATCATTGTTGTCGGTCCTTTTGTGAAATGGGGCATTGATTTCATTACATGTAACCCTTACTCGGCCGGGGGGCATGGGTATATTATTCTCATTGTAAATGGGCAGAGGCGATGCCCACATTCGCGGTAGATGGAAAAACTACAGCTACGTTCGTATTCTGTTGAGATTCAACAAGATGATGAGCTTAGTGAAAAGAGTCGCCTTCACTAAGTGGGCCTGCAGGCTATTTTTGGCGCAAAGTCTGTTTTTAGACTATGTCTATTTTTATACATGTCGATCATATTCTATGAGTTGCAGGATGCTATTTGTGGATGGTTGGTCAAGTTGGAAAAATAGATGGACTTCTATTTTTAGACATATTGGGAAGAATCTATTTTTAGATTGCCAGTCTAAAAATATATATGTCGAATATTATTAGCTCTTAATAATATTTGGACTCTAAACATTATCTTGTTCTCTTGGAGCACTTCAGTTAAGTGCACAGATGTGGCACAACAGCTGACAGAAGGAATTACGCTATTCCTGAGGGTTTACTGGAGCTAATGCATGAGGAATTCAATTAGAACTCATGTGACAGAGTTTGGTGGAGTTATAGAAGTAGTTGGTGGAGTTGTATTTAGTTTAAATCAGTTAGACTCAGTTGAGTTAGTTGTATCTAGTCTAACTGATTGGTACTGTTATATGATCCAAAATAAATTTTATCATAGGTTATAGTGTTTGAATAAAATAATTATTAATTTAAGATATTAAATTAATAATTATTAGTCTGGAATATTTAATAAATCTCTGAGATATTTAGAAACATAAATTTGTTATTAAAAATTAGGACTCTAGAAAAGAGTCGTTTCCTAGGCTCTAAGTTAGGAGTGAAGTTAGTAGAGTGGTTAGAAGCTCATTTATTGTAAATGGACACTTGTTTATTTTCCAAGTGATCCATAACTAGATTAAGTTAGAACATAGAGCTTATAAGTAGGTTAGTTTCCTATTTTCATTGTAATGTGTAATGAGAGAATGTGAGAGTTTGAGTTTACGTGTGTAAACTCCTGTAATTTGCTATGTAATCTTTTTGCTTGATCAATAAAGTTGTGTGTCTGAGGACACTTCTGCACTTTCATGTGGTATCAGAGCCACGGTAATGCTGTGAGGAGGAGATTCCAGCTCTATCAGGTCGTGGAAAACTCAATTCCGTTGAAGTGATCAACAAAAGATTGGTATGAAATTTATTGATTTTAGATCTGTAAATTCTAAAATCATGTTTTTTTTTAAAGAGCAAATGAAAATTTCCTGTTTCAAATTATTGGGGTGACTTTGTTTATAAGAGCACTGTTGAATTGAAAAATTCGTTTGCAAAGACAGTTTGCATCTGTTTGAAAACGCTGTTTGCATCTAAAGGGAGAGCGCTCTTTCCATTTCCGCACAGGGTTATTTTTTGGATTGAATTAGTTTGTAAGCATTGAATTGCATTTTGAAATCCAACGTTAAAGAACAACGTTTACATTTTAAAAGCATTTACATGAACATATATTTTGCAACCACATGAACATCGCTTCTGGAGATCAAACAGTAAAATGGTAGCTGCGTTGAAAATCCACCCAGCCCTCTGCATTTTCATGTGGCATCGATTCTGCATATTGTATTCCTGCATTAATTTGTGGCATAGAACCAGCGTTCTGCATGTTTAAATTGAGCCAGAGTTCTGCATGTCTAACCAACGTTTTGTGACATCACTTTCGTGTTTAAATGAAAACATATGGTAACCAGCAAGCATGTTGAACCAGCAAAGCGAATTGCTAGTGAATTGAACTAGCAAGCGTATTGAACCAGCGTTCTGGAATTGCCAGCAAGCGTGTTGAACCAACAAAGCGAATTGAACCAGCAAGAGTATGAACCAGCGTTCTGGAATTGAATCAATTGAACAAAGGACTGCGTTCTGGAATTTCCAGATCTGTGTTCAATTGGAAGTAGCGTCCGATTGAATCAATTGATATAGCATTCAAAATTCACACATATTTTCCTTTCTAATGCACAACGTTTTAAAATAATTTTTACAGCATTTTGAAGTTGCATTTTACAGCGTTTAATTGCCCCCATCTGCATATTTGTTTTGCCGTTTGATTGAAGTATGAACCAGCGTTTAGTTTGAACCAGTGTATGAACCAACGTTTGCATCTCTGCCAGCCAGCGTAAGCAGTGTTGAATTGCTCAACCGATCATGAAACTCAAAACCGGCCCTAAAACCTTAAGCCCTCTGCAACGTCAATAACTTCCACGCCAATGTATATGCACAGCCAGATTGGACTTTAGCGATGCAGGAGGTGCCATAGGACTCGATCTTGCCACCTGCTCAAAGCTCGAGAGAAAACTAGTCTTGCGCCGGAATTTGAAGAGATAAGAATTTTTTTTATTCTCTTGTAAATTTTTAGAGAGATAAAACATATTTTATTTTTGGAGAGATAAAATATATATATATATTTTTATTGTAATATTTGTTGGAGTAATAAGGGTTTTGCAATTAGTCGGAGTAATAAGGCTATTTGAAATATTTTTGGAGTAATAAGGAGAATTTTTCTCGAGTGATATTGTAACTCAAAGTAATTTTACTTTGAGGGGGGGTAATTTTTTTTTTACCAGGATTGTGCAAGAGCACTATTGTAAAAGTCAAATTTTGAAAGTTGCCTTGTAAATATTTGAGAAATTGACTAGAGCCAAGTGCAAAGCTTAGTCAATTTTCTCCTGTTTCGACGACTATTCGAGGGTCAAGGCCAAGCCCCGATAGTTCGTTTTTTTTGCGTTGTGTGTTGCTGTTGTGTTGCGCATCTTGATATTTTTTGGAGCTTGATTCATGGTGTGAAGTCTTAACACTACAATGTCTAAGTTGATTAATTTATTTTCTGATTCCGACAAACTTGAAGGCTCAAAATCTTACAAAACATGGCAACGCCTCATCAAAAGCACTCTTGTTTATAATGAACTATGGCATGATATTTGTGATGGAGATGTAAAGCCAAATAAACCTACAGATTTAGCTGCGCTAGCAAAATGGGAAGTTAAAAACGCCAAAGCATTAGCTCTCATTAAATCCTCTGTCAATGATGAAATGTATGTCCATATCGAAAATGCTAAAGATGCTTGGTCTGCTTTGAGAACTTTTAAAGAGTTGTTTGATACTCAGCCTCAATCAAAAAGAGTTGACCTACAATAAAAATTGTTGCATCAAAAATTGACTGAAGAAGGAGATATTCTTGAATACATCTCCAGACTTAAAAATATTAAGCAGGAAATTGTTAATGCTAGTTTTCAAGCAGTTGATGATAGTTTTATGGTCACAATTTTAGTTGCTGGGCTTCCTTCTTCTTACACACATTTTTTAGAAACTCTACAGCTCACTGGAAAGTTAGAAAAGCTAAATTTTGATGAGCTCTGCGAAATGTTGACTCAACATGATAAAACTTTTGGGAAGAAAAAGAAAGTTGGTGAAGATGTTTTTCTCACAGAAGCCAGTACTAGCAACTCCTCAGCTGAAAATTCCAAAAACAAAGGCAAAGTTAATTTTAATCAAAATCAAGCAGCGAAAGGTCGTGGTTGCAGTCAACACAGAGGAAACAACTCCAACAGAGGCTCCAATTCAGGCAGAAACAATTCTCAAGGTAGAGGTAACAATCAAAACAAAGGATCTCAGCAAGGCACAGAACAAAATCCAGGGAGAGGACAATCTCAAAACAGAGGACAAAGCAGAGGTCGAGGACAGTCTCAAGGCAAAGGACAGTCTTAAGGAAGAGGCACTGATTTGAGTCAAATTGTTTGCAGGCGATGTAACAAAGTTGGTCACTATGCTTCAGATTGTCGCACATCTATCAATAAAATTTCTAAGTTTCAACAGCCTTCAGCACAGTTTGAAAATGATCAAGATCAAGATGATAATGACTCAGAATATGTCTTCACTTCTTCACCAACAATCCAACTTTCCTCTTATATTAAGAGTGATTATGAAGATGCTTGGATTTTGGATTCAGGAGCAACTCAACACATGACCTATAGACAAGATTTCTTTTGGAATTTTCAAGAGTGCCATCTTAATTCCATCTTTCTAGTAGATGATACAAAACATACGCCTTATGGAAAAGGTGCAGTCAAATTTTTTCTCCCTGACATTGGAGAAAAATTATTTCCAATGTGTGGTATGTTCCCACCTTTAAGAAAAATTTGTTGTCTTTGGTCATGATTCGACAAGCTGGAAATCAAATAATTATGGAAGATGGCTTAGTTAAGATTAATTCAGTCAAACATAACTTCCAAATAGTGATGACAGGATATGAAGACATAAAACTGTTAAGGATGAAAGGGACATTTATTCCAAGGCATTCTGATTTTGCAGGGGCAATTACTACAGGAATTTCACCTATAAGATTATGGCATGTAAGATATGGACATTTGAATTTTGATAGTATTTCTCAATTGTAGAAACAAGGGATGGTTAAAGGACTTCCGACTTTCAACAAAGAAAATTCTAAATGTGAAGCCTGCATTTATGGCAAACAGAGTCAAGAAAGTTTTCCAACAAGTACTTGGCGCGCAAACAGGCTGCTACAACTAGTTCACAGTGATGTGTGTGGTCCACTAAAAACTTCATTAGGTGGTTGCAAATATTTCTTGCTATTTATTGATGATTTCAGTAGAATGAATTGGGTTTACTTTTTGAAAAACAAGTCAGAAGCATTTGAGAAATTTAAAATTTTTCGACAACTTGTTGAAAATGAGGTCAAAGAAAAGATAGGTACTCTCACGACAGATAATGGGGGAGAATTCAATTCAAATGAATTCAAAACTTATTGCAGTGAAAATGGAATCAGAAGGAATCTTACAAATGTTTACACTCCTCATCAAAATGGAGTCGTAGAAAGGATGAATCGCACACCGTTAGGCATGGCGAGATCCATGTTAACTTTCAAAGGGTTAAGTCCAACATATTGGGCAGAAGCAATCCATACAACTGTCTATCTAAGAAACATATCTCCAACTGCTTCTTTAGAAGGAATCACCCCTTATGAAGCTTGGTTTGGTTTCAAACCTAAAGTTAAACATCTTCGAGTTTTTGGATCCATCTGTTATGCCTTAGTTCCCAAAGAAAAGAGAACTAAGCTTGATTCAAGAAGTTTGAAATGCACCATGATTGGCTATTCAGATGAAAATAAAGGGTATCGTCTTTTGACCAATGGAAAATTTATTGTGAGCAGGGATGTCATTTTTGATGAAACAGAGAGTAAGAGTGCTGAAGAAATCGAAAGTCTTCTTCACAAGTTAGAAACTAAGGGCAGTAAAAGGAAAGGAAATATGCAAAGTCAGCCAACTTCACCAAATTGGTATGAACTTGATTTTCCTTCCTCTGAAGATGAATCATCCAGTTCATCTACTTCAACAAAATCATCTGGGTCTTCTAGCAGTTCATCAGCATCTCCAAGCAGCAACTGTTCTTTTGACAGTGAATCTACAGATTCACCACCTGAACGAAGAACATCAGTTTACATTAATCCCCTTTACAATGATGGGGATTTCTCAGCACCTCAAACAAGTGAGCAACAACTTCCAAAATGGGCAGTTCAACTATTGAAAGATGTAAGGCCTAATGAACAAAACAAAACAGGAACAAGGGCATCAAAACGAAATGAAGGCAATTTTGCTTTGATAGCAAATGATTTTACTAAACCTTCTTCTTTTCAGGAGCCAATAAAACATAAAGCATGGCAACAAGCAATGGTTGATGAATATCAGGCAGTTCAAGACAACAACACTTGGCAACTTGTTGATTGTCCTCAGCATGTTAAACCTATTGGATGCAAATAGGTTTATCGAATTAAGTACAAGCAAAATGGTGATATTGACAAGTATAAAGCACGACTTGTTGCTAAAGGTTTTGTGCAGCAGGAAGGGATCGATTATGAGGAGACCTTTGCTCCCACAGCTAAATGGAACACCATCCGCCTCACACTTGCCTTAGCAGCTCAGAAAGGGTGGAAAGTTCATCAAATGGATGTCAAAAGCGCTTTTCTCAACGGGGACTTACAGGAAGATGTATACATGACACAACCACCAGGGTTTGAAGTTGAAGGGCAAGAAAATAAAGTCTTCAAATTAATCAAGGCTTTATATGGATTAAAACAAGCTCCCCGCGCTTGGTATGCCAAAATGGATGAATACCTTCGCAAAGTTGGTTTTCATCGCAGTGAATCTGATGATACTTTGTATGTACACCAACAGGGAAAATATCTCGTCATTCTCATTATGTATGTTGATGATTTGATCATTACAGGAAACAATGATGATCACATTGAATAGGTGAAAAAGGAGTTACATGCAGGTTTTAAGATGACAGATTTGGGACTGCTTCACTACTATCTTGGAGTTGAAGTATTCCAACGTCCACATCAGATATTCATTTCCCAAAGTAAATATGCAGCAGAAATTCTTCAGCATTTTGGAATGCATGATTGTAAGCCTGTCCTTACCCCTACGGAACAAAACTTAAAACTTTAAAAATTTGAAGGGGGGGACAGAGTGGACAGCACGACTTACAGACAGTTAATTGGCAGCTTGATTTATTTGACAACCACTCTTCCTGATCTATCTTATGCAGTCAGTATTCTTTCACGTTTTATGCAGGAACCATTAGACAGCCATTGGAATGCAGCCAAACGAGTTCTTCGATATATTCAGGGAACAAAATATTTTGTTCTTCTTTACAAAAAGACTAAAAATTTTGTACTTGGTGGATTTTCAGATGCTGACTTTGCTAGCATTATTGATGACAGGGCATCAACCTCAGGTTACTTAATGAACATGGGTTCAGCTGCAGTTTCCTAGAATTGCAAGCAGCAAACTACAGTGGCCACTTCTTCAGCAGAAGCAGAGTACATTTCAGCATGGGAAGCAGCATGTGAGATTGTTTGGTTACGTCGAGTTTTACAGGACTTGGGGATTCCTCCAGCAGAAGCTACTTCATTATTCATTGACAATCAATCAGCAATAAAGCTTTCCAAGAATCAAGTTTTTCATTCAAAGACAAAGCATGTGGACACCAAGTATCATCATATCAGATCTCTCATTGCAAAGGATGTCATCAAGCCAATGTTTTTCCCTTCAGAAGATCAAACCTCCGAAATTTTCACAAAACCTCTTGGTAGAATAAAGTTTACTAAGTTCAGGGATGAACTTGGTATCTGTTGTAATGTATCTTTGGATCATAGGGGGGAATGTTAGATGATCCAAAATAAATTTTATCATAGGTTATAGTGTTTGAATAAAATAATTATTAATTTAAGATATTAAATTAATAATTATTATTCTAGAATATTTAATAAATATTTGAGATATTTAGAAATAGAAATTTGTTAATAAAAATTAGGACTCTAGAAAAGAGTCGTTTCCTAGGCTCTAAGTTAGGAGTGAAGTTAGTAGAGTGGTTAGAAGCTCATTTATTGTAAATGGACACTTGTTTATTTTCCAACTGATCCATAACTAGATTAAGTTAGAACATAGAGCTTATAAATAGGTTAGTTTCCTATTTTCATTGTAATGTGTAATGAGATAATGTGAGAGTGTGAGTTTACGTGTGTAAACTCCTATAATTTGCTATGTAATCTTTTTGCTTGATCAATAAAGTTGTGTGTCTGAGGACACTTCTGCACTTTCAGATACACTAGTGAGAGTGGTGTGAATTAATTAGTTAATTAATTCACTAAATAATAACTCATTAATCAAATGAAGAATACATCAGTTAACTATAGTGCATGGCAGTTTCAGTGGAGACCAGTGGAGAGATAGGTGAAAGAGCAAGTGTGACTATCAGTTGTGACTATAGTTATGCATTGATTGCATCCAACACTCAGTGGAGATGCCAATGAGGATTGTGCAGTGCAAGCTTGGTGAATTCAAGTTCATTCAGAGCCATTCTTCAGCAGGGATTGCGCAGTAGAGGCAGGCTAGTAGGTGGCAAATATCGGTGCATGGATTTGTAAGATCGGGCCTGATTAGTGTGTAGCGATTGTATTGTACTAAGAGCTTGATATGATCAGCTTTGTATGAGGATTGTTACATGATATCTATGACATATATTATATACAGATAGTTGGGTTTTTCAGCTTCAGGCTTTCCTGTTAAAAAACTGTGTTCATATGTGTGAATTTTTATTGTTTCATGTGTGCATTGCTATCTTGATTTTATTTCCGCAAATGATTAATGGTGGAATAGATTATGTATTTTACATGAAGTTAAAATAGTGTGAGATCAGGAGAATCTTGGATATATAACACATAATTTATATAATTTATACATGGTATCGGAGCAGTATTGATCATAGAATATTGCAATCATTGAAGCGGTTGAGTTTTGTGCTGGTGGAATTCGAATTTGCTGTAGTGTTTTCTTGGTGTCGAAGTTGAGCATTCATTGAAATGTCTTTCAACGGATTGCGATTGGAGTATGCCCTTGATGGCATCTCAAATTATATTGCATGGAAGGATAGGATGGAGGTGGTGCTGGATGATAATGGGTTGAAGGAGTTCATAGATGCTGATATTCCAAAGCCTGGTTCTAGCGATGCAGTCGCACTTGACGCATGGAAAAAGAAGGTAGCAAAGTGTCAAATAATTCTATTGGAAGGTGTGAAGGATCACATGGTGTCTAGCCTTCATGGTAAAGCTACTCCATTCTTAATGTGGAAAGCTTTGACAGACTTGTTCCAAAGAAGAAGCGACCAGAGGAAGTTGGCACTTAAAGACAAGCTCAGAAAAATAAAAATGGAGAAAGGCGACAGTATACCAAAATACCTCACGAAGTTTGTCCACTGCAAGGATGAGCTAGGGAGTGTGGGGATTACTGTAGATGAAGAGGACTTGGTGAGCTTGGCTCTCCTTGGGCTTCCGAAGAGTTGGAATAGCTACAAGGACTTTGTCAATGGTCGGGAGAAACTGTTGGGATGGGAGTGACTTTGGTTGAATCTTGTGCAGGAGGAGATAAGGCAGGGTACCACGGATGGATCTTCATCGAAGAATGAGGATGAAGAAAATTGTGCTTTGGCTGCCAGAGCAAGGAAAGGGAAGGGGAAGAAAAATCCTTCTCAATCCGGTGTGAAAGGTAAGAAGTAAGACTTGTCCAAGGTGAAGTGCTTTCACTGTCACCAACACAGACATTATGCCACTAATAGTCCACAGAAGAAGAAAAATAAGCAGGCTGCTGGATCTGTAGCTGGAGAGGCCTTAGCCTCACAGTTTGAGCTGGATTTTTCATTGATTGCATGCTTGGTTTCAAGTGTTATGGGATCAATGTGGTTTCTTGACAGTGGTGCATCTTTCCATATGACCGGAGACAAATATTTTTTTAGTGATCTGGATGAGAAGGATCTTGGAGTGCACATCGAGATGGGCGATGATGGTAGATACAGTGCGACTGGTATCGGGACCATTTCCTTTGAGAGGGATTCTGGAAATCCTTTCATCTTGAAGGATGTCATGCATGTTCCAGGATTGAAGAAGAATCTGATCTCTGTGGTGATGTTGGAAGACAAGGGTTATGATGTTGTTTTTAGCGAGGGAAAGGCTTTCCTGCGCAATAAAACAACTGGTGAAACCCGGAGGATAGGGATTCAAGTTAAGAATATTTATCAATTTCAGGTAGATGGCTGCGCAACAATGGCAGGAAAAGCAGAAGGAGTGGTGAGCCGGGATGAGGGTGAATTGTGGCACAGGAGATTGGGCCATCTTCACCATGGCGCTTTGAAAATTTTGCTGTAGATTTCTACCGGGCTTCCCAAGGGTACACTTGCGCAGTCAGATCAGTGCAAGGGATGTACTTTGGGAAAATTTGTGAAGACCACTTTTCATGAGAAGGATAGTCGCGCCATGACGATCCTTGAGAGAATTCACACAGATGTGTGTGGACCTTTCTTAGTAGCTTCGACAGAAAAGCATAGGTATTATGTGATATTTGTTGATGAATTTTCTCGTAAGTGCTGGATCTTCTTCATGCAGAAGAAGAGCGAGACATACTCAAAGTTATGTGAGTTCAAGGCACTGGTTGAGAAAGATTTGGGGAAGCAATGGTGATGAATACATCTCTGGCGAATTCAAAGAATTTTGCAGCGCAGAAGGAATTCGAAGAGAACTCATAGTGCCTCATAACCCACAGCAGAATGGGGTCACAGAGAGAAAGAACAGAACGATCGTGGGTGCTGCATGGGCGATGTTGCATGAGCAGGGCCTTCCCATAAAATTGTGGGCTGAAGCATGCAACACTGTGGTTTATGTGCAAAATCGTTGTCCTCATAGAGTACTTGGCATGAGTACACCCGAAGAGGCGTTTTTTGGTAAGAAGCTTGATATTTCTCATTTGAATATTTTTGGCTCACCTGTTTACATTCATGTGATGAAGGATGCCAGGAAGAAGTTGGAGCCGACCGCATAGGTTGGGATATTTTTGGGGTACACAGAAACATCCCACAATTATCGTGTGTATTTTCCAGATAGTTGGATGACTGTTGTGTGACGGGATATCAAATTTCATGAGGAGAAAGCCATGAAGTTGTCGCTTGAGAGGGAGCTACACTTGCATGCAGATGAGGAGCTACTTATTCCTAAACATGAGCCTCAAGATGTGGATTAGCCACAAGAGGAGGTTCATGGAGTGGAAGAAACCATTCATGCAATGCCAAACATCAGAGGGCGGAAGCGCACTGCAGAAGTTGAGCGACTGAATCTTGATGTAGCGCAGAATGTAGGAGCACCTACATCATAGCGCAGACAGAGACAGTCACCTGACTGATTTATTGGATACATGGCTCTGATGAGCAAGTGTATCGTGACATAACCATCCTCTTTCGAGGAAGCTGTGGAGGATCCCGCATGGGTAGATGCCATGGTGGAAGAGTATGATTCGATTGTCAGAAACAGTGCATGGGAGATTGTCCCAAGGTCGGAAGGGAAATCAGTGGTAGGTTCGAGATGGATCTACAAAGTGAAGCAAGCTGCTGATAGGAGCATCAAGAAGTACAAGGCAAGATTTGTTGCCTGGGGCTTCTCACAGATCGAGGGGATTGAATATGAAGAAACCTTTGCACCTGTCGCAAGGTATTATTCCATATGGACCATCCTTGCTCTCTCAGCGCAGTTGGGTTGGCACATTCATCAGATGGATGTGAAGACTGCGTTCCTCAACGGAGTCATTGAGGAGGAGGTGTACATTGAGCAGCCTGAAGGATTCTAAATCTTCAGCAATGAGTCGCATGTGTGCACGCTCAAAAGAGCACTGTATGGGCTGAAACAAGCATCTCGTGCTTGGTACACACGGATAGACAGTTATTTCACTAGACTTGGTTTTCCCAAGAGTGAGGCAGATCCGAACCTATACCAGATTGTGGTGGAGGGTAAGTTGTTGATCATTGTACTTTATGTAGATGATTTAATACTAACAGGTGATGAACTATTGATACACTCATGTAAGGCAGATCTTGAAAAGGAGTTTGAGATGAAGGACTTGGGCCTCCTTCATTATTTCCTGGGATTGGAAATTTGGTAGCGGAAGGGTGGACTGTTTGTGTCTCAAGGCAAGTATGTCGAGGAGATACTGGAGAAGTTTCACATGCAAGGCTGCAAGCCTACTGACACTCCTCTTCCTAGTGGTTGGAGGAAAGAGGATGCTGCATCGGAAAAGGTAGTGGATGCCACTGTTTATCGACAGTTGGTTGGTTCGCTCATGTATCTAGTCAATAAACGACCGGACATATGCTATGATGTTAACCAACTTTCACAAGCTATGGTTAAGCCTACCAAGCTCTTTTGGAAGGCAGACAAGCATGTCCTGAGGTATCTCAGGGGCACATCGGGATATGGATTATGGTACAGACAGTTGGATGAGTTGAAGCTGCATGGCTTCACAGATGTAGATTGGGTAGGGAGCCCAACAGACAGAAAGAGCACATATGGAGGGATATTAAGTATCGGATCTACAACAGTTTCTTGGTACAACAGGAAACAGAGATCTGTGGCACTCAGTTCAGCGGAGGCCGAGTACATGGCAACAAGTTTGGTTGCATGCAAGGCTATATGGATGAGGAATATCCTGGTCAGGTTGTTCGGTTCACACTTAGATCCTACTGTGATATATTGTGATAATCAGAGTTGCATTAAACTCTCGGTTAATCCAGTATTTCATGATAGATCTAAACATATTGACATCCGGTATCATCATATCAGAGATTGTGTGCAGCGGAAGATTATGTTACTTTCTTACATTCCTACAGAGGATTAGGATGCAGATATTCTAATGAAGGCGCTCACCAGGAGCAAATTCGAATACCATAGAGACAGGATCGGGGTGGCAGATAATCCTTATCTTGTTGAGAGGGAGTGTTGAGATTCAACAAGATGATGAGCTTAGTGAAAAGAGTCGCCTTCACTAAGTGGGCCCGCAAGCTATTTTTGGCGCAAAGTCTATTTTTAGACATGTCGATCATATTCTATGAGTTGCATGATGCTATTTGTGGATGGTTGGTCAAGTTAGAAAAATAGACGGACTTCTATTTTTAGACATATTGGGCGGAATCTATTTTTATATTGCTAGTCTAAAAATAGATATGTCAAATATTATTAGCTCTTAATAATATTTGGACTCTAAACATTATCTTATTCTCTTGGAGCACTTCAGTTAAGTGCACAGATGTGGCACAACAGCTGACAGAAGGAATTACACTATTCTTGAGGGTTTACTGGAGCTAATGCATGAGGACTTCAGTTAGAACTCATGTGACAGAGTTTGGTGGAGTTATAGAAGTAGTTGGTGGAGTTGTGTTTAGTTGAACTCAGTTAGAATCAGTTGAGCTAGTTGTATCTAGTCTAACTGATTGATACACTAGTGAGAGTGGTGTGAATTAATTAGTTAATTAATTCACTAAATAATAACTCATTAATCAACTGAATAATACATCAGTTAACTACAGTTCATGGCAGTTTCAGTGGAGACTAGTGGAGAGATAGGTGAAGGAGAAAGTGTGACTATTAGTTGTGACTATAGTGATGCATTGATTGCATCCAACACTTAGTGGAGATGCCAATGAGGATTGCGCAGTGCAATCTTGGTGAATTCGAGTTCATTCAGAGCCATTCTTCAGCAGGGATTGCGCAGTAGAAGCAGGCTAGTAGGTGGCAAAGATCAGCGCATGGATTTGCAAGATCGGGCCTAATTAGTGTGTATCGATTGTATTGTACTGAGAACTTGATATGATCAGCTTTGTATGAGGATTGTTACATGATCTCTATGACATATATTATATACAGATAGTTGGGGTTTTCAGCTTCAGGCTTTCCCGTTAAACAACTGTGTTCATATCTGTGAATTTTTATTGTTTCATGTGTGCATTGCTATCTTGATTTTATTTCCGCAAATGATCAATGGTGGAATAGATTTTGTATTTTGCATGAAGTTAAAATAGTGTGAGATCAGGAGAATCTTGGATATATAACACATAAATTATATAATTTCTACATATTCAATCATGTAATTGCTTGTTCCAGTGTGCCTCAAGCTATTATAACAAACCATGGGAGTCATTTTTGAAATATAATGATGACCGAACTTTCCGATCAACTTGGCTTGCGATATGATAAATCTAATCCATATTACCTGCAGGCTAATGGTCAAGTTGAAGCCATCAACAAGGTTTTAACCACCATGATTAAACAAATTATCAGAACTTGCAAATCGAATTGGCACACCATGCTTTTTTCAACACTATGGGCATACCGAACCTCAACAAAAACTGCTATAGGGTTCACTCCTTCTCAACTGGTCTATGGTTTATAAGCTATATTACCCATTGAAGGCGAAATACCATCACTCTAATTAGCCATTGAGTTACTAATAGCTACCTCTGAAGAGGAAAAATTCTTTTTGTACTTAGCACAATTAGATGAGACTCGACGTACCGCTGCATTAGCTACCGAAGCTCATAAGAAACGTGTGAAAGCTCAGTATGATCGAAGTGTTACCCGTCGTGTTTTTTTAGAAGGTGACCTAGTATTAGTATACGATCAAGCTAACGATAAGCTAGGTGCTGGGAAATTCAAACCAATGTGGCATGGTCCCTATATTGTTAAGCATGTACTTGAAAAAGGGGCCTATGAATTGACCGATTATGACGGGCTCTCTTTAGATAAGCCCAGAAATGGTCTTTATCTTAAGAGATATTATGCTTGAATTTCGTGTGAAGATCTCACTTGTACATTAGTTACTTTTTAGATAGTGTGCCTTATATTAGATAAGTGTGCCTAGATTAAGTTTGTTGTTATTACTATCACTGCTTATCTTGATTACTCTTGATATTGCAGATGTCGACATCCCTTCAAAAATACGTTGGTTTTTCTGATGGTGCTTGTCGTAGTACACGAAATATTTCTTCCGCGGCCTGGGTTATCTATTCACCCACCGATGAGTTAGTTTCTATGCATGGGGTAAGCCTTGGTCAAACAACGAACACTATTGTAGAATATAGTGCAATCATTGAGTTATTATCTGATGCCATTTCATTTGGTATTCAACGTTTTATCATTAGGTTGGATTCATAACTCATTGTATTACATTTAGACAGGGTATATGTAATTAAAAATCCAATGTTATTGAGAATATTTTTGAAGGTTCGTCTCTTCGAACGACAGTTTGATTACATCGAATATCAACACATTTCAAGAAATTTAAACACATTGGCCGATGCATTAGCTAATGCTGTTCTAAATAGACATTTGAAACATTAAAATAGTAAACCAAAACAACACTCGATACATGTTGAACACGATACTCAAAGAAAGTAGTAATATCATAGATAGGTTTGTTTTAAAAAATATTACATCGTCTATGATCATAGGTTCAAACACCTTATGATATAATAGATACTGATACAAAAAAAAAACATGTCAATCCAAAATGATCATCCACTGTCCGTGATGATGATCATGGTGATAGACTATGGCATATGCCACCTTGCGTAAGAATATCCTAAACGGTCCTAGAACACCAGTAACATGTCTCTGAAGCTGGAGAGGAATGTCATATGTCCCTATCTCGGGAATGTCTATGGTTAGCCTCTCCAGGTTGTGTTCCATATTGGCTAGGATCTCTGCTATCTAATCTTGTGGTGGTGATATAGGCTCTGCTTGCCGCCTATCAAAGTGACGAATTGTAGTTGGTCGTCGTGGACTGACATCTGCAACTAAATATTGTTATCAGTATTGGATGATAAAAATAAAATAAAAATTAGATTAAAAAAACATCAAAATAGTTTGCTTACCTGATTCGCCCCAATGTGCCCCTAGAGGCAAAGACATCTCAAGATCACCTCTGAAATCTATACCTGCATAAGGGAAGTCTTCAATTGTGAAGACTTGGTTCCTTAGCCACATAAAGTATACCAGAGTGAACTGAACCACTGAACTGCCATCACCACCATGGTGGGCCATTAATGCAACCCATCGTACCATCCGAGGTTCCCGAGGTTCCCCACGATCTACTAGAATAAGATGAGGGGCGAGAAGAAGGATTCTCTCTAAAGCAAAAGAAATCAAAATGGCGCCATAAACAAAGTTTTTTAACTTTTCATTCTTTGCTCTGGTTAATTGGCCTTTCATGTTGGCTAATACCCCTTCGCACCAGTTAAATATGGTCCCTGTGAAACACTCTACCATAGCCTGCATTTGATATTTAGTGGTTACATGTGGAGCTGCACTCCCACACAATTTGGTTACCGTAAATGCAATCACTTTGAGATCTAATCGCAAGGTAGTTTTAATGTCTATGCGATTATCCTTTGGATCTGCCTCATCACTGCAATACTGTTGTTTGTAGCTAGCAATGGGTAGGCCACCTTGTCCAACTCCAAACAAGGATATGTTTTGTCCTCTTCGGGACAATCCAGTGAGGAAATAGATATCCTCTAGCTCAATTTCAAGTTGATGGTCACCAATGATAAAGCACTTATCTTGAACATCTCATGCATTTACTAGCCATGTCATCAGTTCTACTTGTGCTTTCATACCTTGGATCGCCTAGAACTTATATAATCCACAAGTCTGCAATGCACATATTATGGTAGCATCATTCATGGCTTCATTATCTATAGTCTCATGCTCATGTTCTCTCCACTCTAGCATGGTGGAATAACCTACAAATAAACACATTTGAAAGTTAGAAACCATTGGAGTGTAAAAATTAAATCATTTTTAAGAGAATTTGTGAATTTTGAAATGGTCATGGCGCCTCCACAGTTTTTCTGAGGAGATAGCGCGGACGTCCGCACGGGCTCCACACAAAAACCGCGGTAGCTCGATAATTTTCTTTTTAGAAAATTATCGGGGTTCGTACGTAGCACACACATGACCTGCGGACCCCCAAGAGCGCATTTTTGAACATAAATTCCTCCCAAAAAATAAAATTAAAGCTAAAAAGTAGAAATGAAATCGATAGAAATGAAGAGTAAGATGATGTGGATTACCTGGTTCTTACGATTCATGGAATGGACTGTCGGTTCTCTCGATATTAACTCCGGAATTTTTTTTCCAAAAGCTCTCAATTTATTGCTCTGAAAACAAAAGGTGAAAATGATTTTGTTTAACTCATTTTTATAGTTTTTGAATGAATAAAATATTTTATTTTATTTATTTTCACTTTAAAAGGCTATTTTCAATATTTTTACTTCTTCGGAACATGTATGTGTAATCTTTTGAGTTTTTGTGCAGGATACAGGATCTTTCGGTGAAAATAATTATTTTGACACTGAGTATACTTTTATCACTTTTTCGGGCTCTTTAAAATTATGAAAAAGCGAAACCCTGGAGTTCTCTTTTAACCCTTTTCACACTCGTTAAATATGAAAAGATTTCCGAGTACTTGACTATTCGAACTCGTTAAAGGAAATGAATAGTCGTCCCTTGAGTATAAGTTTACCCCTTTTCCGGACCGAAATGTACTATTTATGAAAAAGGTATACGTTGACTAATCATGGTCAATAGAGTTCTCTCCTGTATTATTTTATCCTTTTTCAGGCTTGAGAGACTAAATTTACGAAAAAGTACAACCACAGAGTTTACTTATGTTTTTCTTCTGACTCCCTAAAATTGAAAAACGCCGGGTTTCTCCTATACTGGACTCGTTAAAATTTAACAGTAAAGGACCTATTGATTACAACAAGACAAAACCACTCCTTCTTAGGGTTCGATTTTAATACTAAGATGAACTCATTCGAAGGATGAGCTTATACAAACAAGAAAATTTTATCCTCCTCAAGCTTGTCAAAAATAGAGAGGTACTTGCCAGTAATGGTGGGGGGAAAAGAGAGAAAAAGAATCCAGTTGTCACCCTTGTTTAAAAAGTTGTATACCACTCTTGAACATGACACTTTGTCACACTTGTACCTGGGTTGGGAAATCCTTTGTCTAATAGTTAATCAAACCACATTGAAATTCTTTAGCTAATTTCTAGGTATTAGCTTTAGGTGAAATGTTGTCAAACCATCTGCAGTGTCATTATGTGTTCAAGAGACAATTCAAATAAACCATTCATTGCAAACATTATCTCCATTCACGTTGACCATCCCTGAGTCGGTCCTTGAAAATATTTCTTCAAAACTTGATCTAATAGTTTCGTGTCGTGGGCTTTCCTGCGATGGGTCTCTTTCTATCGAGGAAAATTCATCATCTAGAAATTTGATCTAGAATCCTATCAATACCTTGGGATCTGCATGCCCTAATGGCAGGTTTCTCGCCTTCGATGACAGGTTGCATCATTGACCTTCGATCGAATGATTCCGTGAAGTGTTCGACTGCAAATCATTCATTCACACTTCGTGGATTGTACTGATTACTTTGAGAGCCATTGTCATTATTTGTGGTTTCTCTCACACTTGTTAATAGTTCACATCATTGACTGGTAACCAAGTGGTTTCTACCATGTTCGACTTCGTTACAATCAATCGCATGGATAGAATCATATTAGTTCGGGAAGTGAAAATAAAGACCCTAGATCTAGTTTCCACCATCCAGGTTGCGAGGAGTTTTATTATTCATGATACAATAGACTACTTATGACAGATGGCTGCACCCATACCGTGTCTACTTTTGATGTAATATTAAAGTCATTTATGTATCAAAAAATTTAGTTAGTTTTGATCTGAGTATGGGAATGCCTAACGCAACGATGATATATATATATATATATATATATATATATATATATATATATATGCTTTCATTGAATGTTTTTACTAGTTTTCAACCGGTGTGTTTGCAATCCAATCCTCGGAATGATAAAGCACTTCACTCTTCAGAACAACCCATTAGGGGAATTTTGAGGTCTAAAATGGGCCTCCTAAGAAAAATGTACAACAAAATAAACTTTATAACAACCAATAGGATTCAAGATGACGATGTCAACCATGGGGGATGATTTACCATTTTTTAAATAAAAGGGTAAAAATATTAAAAAATAATAAAATAATAAAACTACTTTTTCAACTCGTATTTTCAACTTATCTCCCAAAATTTTAACTCAAATTTCGAGTGGGAGTACTCGTTGGATGCGAAATTTAATTCCTCATCCAAGGAGTACCCATGTTGCATACTTTCGATGAACTCTACTACACGAAAAATGAGAAATACATAAAAAAACGTGATTACAATCACGTTTTTTTATGTATTTCTCATTTTTCGTGTAGTAGGACCCATCGAAAGTATGCAACATGGGTACTCCTTGGATGAGGAATTAAATTTCGCATCCAACGAGTACTCCCGCTCGAAATTTGAGTAAAAAATTTGAGAGATAAATTGAAAATATGAGTTGAAAAAGTAGTTTTTTCATTTTTCCCTCTAAAATTTGATGATGTCATCAAATCTTATTTGATTTTTTCCACTATTATTTTATAATTTCCTTAGGAGGCCCATTTTAGACCTCAAAATTCCCCTAATGCTCAGATTTTGCACTTTAGGGGGCAATCTATTACATGTTATTTTGTCACCATGACATTTGACTGTCCATATAGGTCTATCACTACCTATATTGTGCTCCCTTAGAAGTTAAAAACCATAATGTTCCTAAAACAAGTCTTGGAATTGGAGAAAAGCTCATTAAAAGCCTTAAAAGTCTACCTCCGCACTTTTTCTAGCCTTTTCCTGCGGGTTCGCAGATACTTGTTCTATAACCTGCGACAGCTCCCGCACGTTCTGCTATTAAAACCTGTGGACCCCCGTAAAAAGTCAAATAAAGGAAAAAGTAAGTTTTAGAAGCCCAGCTAGATGAATATTCTCCCAACTAGAAGCTTCTAGAGGCGCGATCAGTTCGAGCTCTATCCCTCCACTCATGGAGCTTATCCTTGGTCCATGGAGCTCAAATCCCTTCATGAGAGGAATCTATTCCCCTCTTCATGAAACTAAAACTAACTCCATTTCCCTATAAATTGAGCTCATTTTTCAGTCTCAAGGGTAGACATACATGTTAGTTGCTGAAGAAATTCCTAAGAGAGAATACTCTCTACATTAGTTGTTGTTGGCATGAGAATTATCACATCCTTATGTTCATAACTCCATGCTAGTATTCAGAGAGGAAGGCTTATCAAACTAAAGGAGGAACGATTGTTTAGCACCACGGGAGAAACTTGTATGACATCAAGGCATCAGGTTGTAAAGTTACTCTTTTCATTCAAGATAATACATATGGATCTCTTTTTCTCATTGAGTTGTTCTTGTACTTGTTGAATAACATCAATACTTAGATTCCTTGATCACTAAGTTGGATTAGCTTTTCTTAATTATTATATGTTGCAGGTGCTTTGATTCTTTTGTCTATCTTTGATTGCAGGTTCTACTTATTGGAGAAGCCTCTTTGGAGCGACTAGATAAAATATTGCATCGAACGTTGGACTTCAAGGTAGGAGCATGTCCTCTTTATTTGCTTATAATAATTTTGAATTGCAAATAATCTAGAGAAAACGATTTACAAATGGATGTTTGTTTCTATCTATTCGTAGAATACTAGGGAGATTGCTCTTGTTCGCAAGACGGATTAATCCACATAACACCACCCTCAATTAAATTTGTCTTCGTCAAATGATGTCGAATGGAATTTTGTTTTTTTTTAATAACACCATCCTCTAAATCAACACCTGGTATAATGATTTACCTGCTTCCTTTTGAGTTTTCACTAGGACCTTCACTGTTGTCTTTGATTTTTTTAGAATGAGATTTTTTTTCCCCTATTGGTTATGATATTTTCTTCAACTAAAGCAATATCCTCATCACCAACTAGAAGGGATACAGTCTTGGGAATTTTTTTTTGTTTTTCTTTGATGGCTCTTCTCCTTTCTAACGTCAGTCCTAATTTGATCCTCTGTAATGGAAACACATTCTTCATCTTCAGTTTCAACTTTAACTTCCTCATTTTAAAAATTAACATGTCTACCTTTACTAGATTGATCTCTTTGATATAGTCTTGTAGCATCATAAAGTATTCTTTTTTGCTTCTTTTCCATATCTTCTTCTTCATGTCCATAAAAAATGGCGACAACATTCATAGTATCTCACTCTATATAATAGATTCCCCCCAACATAAATGAAATTCTCTCAAAAAAATCCTGTCAAACAAAATATAATATGTCACTAATAACTAAGTTATTAAAAATATAATGATACAATTAGAATAATGCAAAACACGTAAGTGTAAATAAAAATACTTACAATCTTCTGTGTAATATTATGTATGATTTGTTTGCACATCCTTGAATAATCTTCCCCCGTGTTATACATCGCCAATGTAAAATGATATCTAAGCTTATCATGTGACTTGGGCGGTTTGAAAGTATATAAACATTTTCAGTATTCAGAAGAATATATAGGTCTAGTACTTTTCCCACGAGCTCATAACTTGCAACATCAAAATTATTACTAGCATATAGATATAATTTCAGAGTTTCGCCTTCTATATCTTTCAGAAACCATGCATATTTTGTACAATTCACTTCTTTTGATTTCTTCCAGTATGAAACCAACTTCCTTTCTTTTGTGGAGACATCTCCTACATTTTCAGTAATTAGCTGAGGTGGAATTCGTTCAGCAGTATTTTTTGAGGGCCCACCTACAGCTTTAGATGATGCAATTATTGACTTTGGTCTAGAAATATTGACAGAAACCTTTTGTGATGCCATTTTCCAGCAAACATATATATCTACATATAAATTAGTAAATATATATATAAAAAAAATATCTTACATAAACAAAACAAACGAAAAAACAAAATAAAAACTAAAACACACCATAAACATGTACATTGCCTCGAGGTCTAGTGTGCATTTAGATTCATCCAAAATACCAAAATATAAAACCAGTTCTTAAAAAAAAAAAATTACATTTTCTCCCCGACCCCAACTGGAAAATATTTTTTTATTTTTTTACATGTTATTTTCCCAACCCCTTTACACACACACACATATATATATTGGGGGCTGATTCTTAGAATTGTCCCCCTTGAATTTTAAACAACTTCCTTCAATTTTTTTTTTTTTTGTAAATTTTCTCCCCGACCCCACTAGAAAAATAAATTTTTTTTTTTTTACATGTCATCTCCCCAACCCCCTGGATTTTTTTTTTTTTTTTTTTGAATATTTTTGGGGTCGATTATGAGAATCACCCCCCTGCCAGGCAGGGGGGTTGACTCCCGAGCGCCCGTCCGTGGGCGCATCCTCCCATAGCATGGGCGCCGCTGCCATTGGGCTTGGGCATATGCCCACCCATGGGCTTGTTTAGGCAGGGTGGCCAGTGGGCGCGCCCACCCAGGCCATAGTGGCCGAGTGTCGACCCCAAGCGGGCCCACCCACCATGTCCGTGTGGATTTTGTTTAAAAATTTAGATAATAAATTTATTTTAACTGGTTTTCTATGGTAATCTGGATGTACCTACCAAAAAATTTAAAGGTAACTTCTGGTAAATTTATAAGGGTTTAAAATATGTACTTTGTGAGATTTAAACTTGATTGTACTTTATTTTAACTATTTACTAATTTCCAAAATAATAAATCAAGCTGCTATTAAGAAAAAAATATAAAAAAAATTGATTTGTTGACATCCAATAAATAATTTTCGTCAAATTCCTCATTCAATGGTCCAAGTAGAAGGGGAACTAACCTTTCAAAAGCGAGAATCTCCCGTTGACAATGTTGCTGCTCTAGAAAATCATTCCAAGTTAAAAAAAAAACCTCAAGAAATATTGATGTGATGTGAGGAATAATGACAATGAAAGTTCTTATAAAGCAGAAATTACAAAATTTCTTTTCCACGGGGTAAATGTGGGAGAACAAATATGATAAAAATTAAAAAAATAAAATCTATAATCAAGTAAATGTTATATAATTTAATTAAGATTATTTTAATTTGGGAAAAAAAATATTGAAAGAAAAATGTGTAGGAAATTTAAATCGAAATTAAGGTTAATATTCAAGAGAATATTTTAGTAGAATTTTTTTAAATAAGTCGTAGAAATAAAATTTGGAGGGACATACTTCAAGCAAAAAATTTCAGCGAAAAATTTTAGAGCGAAAATTTGGAGGGAAATTTTCATTCTTTCAACTATATATTATCATTAGTAGAGAGATCATTTTCATCATTAAAAATATTTTGTTTGAATGTTATGGATTCCTCTAATATTGGAGTTTTGTTTTATGAAGCATCAACATCTTCGTCACGTAACAACTCTATTCATATTGATGAATATAACAAGAGAAACAGTGGCAAAGGGCAGGATGAAGAATTTCAAATAAATAGAGAGTCAAATTTTCCACTTTGTCCTAATCTTATGGACTATGAGAGTAGCAATGACGAAGGCCAAGATAAAGAATTTCCAAAAAATAGAGACTCACAATTTCCACTTAGTCTTAATCCTAAGGACTTTGAGAGCAATAGTGATGAATGAAAGGATGAAGAATTTTCAATGAATAGAAACTCACATTTTCCACTTAGTCCTAATCCTAAGGACTATGAGAGAAATAGTGATGAATGGTAGGATGTAGAATTCTCATTGGATAGAGAGTCACATTTTCCGCTTAGTCCTAATACCAAGGACTATGAGAGCAATAGTGATGAATGGAAAGATGTAGAATTTTCAGTGGATAACGAGTCAAATTTTCCACTTAGTCCTAATCCTAAGGACTATGAGAGAAATAATGATGAATGGAAGGATGTAGAATCTTCAGTGGATAGAGAGTCACATTTGCCACTTAGTCCTAATCCTAAGGACTATGAGAGCAATAGTGATGAATAGCAGGATGAAAAATTTTCAGTAAATAAAGAGTCACATTTTCCACTTAGTCCTAACCTTATGGAATTTGAGAGAAACAATGATGAAGGGAAGGATGAAAACTTTCCAATAAATCGAGAATCTCAATTTCCACTTAGTCCTAATCATATGGACTATGAGAGCAATAGTGACAGAGGTCAGGATGAAGAATTTCCATTAAATCGAGAGTCAAAATTTCCACATAGTCCTAATCCTATGGACTATGAGAGCAACAGTGATGAAGGGAAAGATAAAGATGATGAAGAACATACTCCATGTCAGTATTTCAAAACCATAGATGATGGTATTGAAAATTTTCATGCCGCCGAATATGGTAATGAATATTTTTCAAACAATGATGGTGGTGAATTTCCTAACTATATTGAAAATGATAATAGTAAGAATAGTATTCCTCCTAATGATAATGGAAATGCTTGTTTAGAGAATGATGAAATGACAATGATGTTGCCAACAAATATTGTATCTAGGAGTGTGATTATACCTTTTCATATCAATCCAAAATGTTATAGTTATACAAGGGGTAGAGTAGAATATCTCATGAGAAGAAGTTCTATCAGTGATCTCATTTCAAGTGATTATTGTAAAAAGGATTGCTTGAAACATATGTATTTCAAGTTTTCTTTGGAGAAAAGGAAGAACTATTTGTCATTGAATAAAAGCATGCAAAATTCATATTTAGTGGCGTAAATGAAATCTACATTGGCAGGTTATGATTATCATATTGGGTCTTTATTGCTCTGTAGAAAGGCTTTCAAAATGTTTCATTCAATTGGTAATTTTCGTCTATCAAGAATCCAAGATAATTTGGAAAAGGATCCTACATATTATTCAGAATTTTGTCATAAACGAGATTTTGGGCCACTAGAAAACACTGTAATGTCATGGTTGCAAGAATTCTTTTCAAAACATGGAGATTGTTTGCCAAATAGAGATACAATACATATTCCAAATAATTTCTCAAGACGATAAATCTACAACTTATACAAGGAATATGCAGAAGGTGTTGAAGGAAATGGTCATTTTATTATATATCAATATTTAGTGCAGATATGGAGGAGAGAATTTAACAATGTTCATATTCCTAAGAAGACAAGGATGGGGGTTTGCAGTACATGTGCTTCTCTAAAATAAAAACGGGACAAATGTCAAGGAGCAGAAAGAGGTAAGCATTCATAACATTATTCTTTTAAATTGTATAGTGATCAACTATGAAAATGTATTTATTAATAGGTTTATTTTATGTTATGTGTAGATTCTATTGTCAAAGCACTTCAAGAACATTGCGAACATCAAAGAAGTGAAAGGAAAAATTTGTATAAGTATCGAAAGAAGTGTTATGATAATCCAAATAAATATTTGGGTTTGATAACTGCTGGTATGGACCAGAAGAAAACACTTCTAACACATATTATTCGCACACCCAAAAGTTTGCAGGAGGAAAATTTTATCACTTGGTTGGTTGTATGATCTTCAATGGGAAAATGTCACCAAGAGTTTACTTCACAACTCTAAATATTCATAACGATGGAAATCTTACAATAACCATAATTCATGATGTGCTTTCTCATTAGTGTGGTAATATTCCTAAAATTGTGTATCTACAATTAGACAACACTTATCGTGAAAACAAAAATCAGATTGTTTTTGGATATCTAAACATGCTTGTTGAATTGAGGATTTTCCATAAGGTAAAAGCTGTCTTCCTTCTTGTTGGGCACATTCACGACCATATTGATCAGATGTTCATTCATTTTTTAGTAACATTGAGGATGAAGGATGTTGGGAGCTTGCCATCATTAATTGAATGTATTATGAAATCATATATGCTAGAGCCTATTTTTCATGTGTTAGAAGAAATTGTTGACATGCAAAGGTTTATTCTGGGAATGCATTGAACAACTTAATGACATTAGCTTCCAACATCAATTTCGTATCAAAAAAATTGATGGGAAAACACTTAAATGGGGTAAGAAGTATTCAACTACTGCAGAATGGGCATCGTCATTAGGTTTGGAATTTTTGAAGTTCATTCCATATCATCCAATATTTGCGTCAAATATATTGTTATTACAATCAGTTGGTGAAGTTCATAATGCACGAAGGCACAACTGAGATATAGATTATTCTGAATGCATGGAAGAAATTAAAAAATCCATTAGATATACATATGAGTACTTTGATGTTGTTGATTCAGTTTGGTGGGAGTCCTTTTTCAATGATCAGAGTGATATCCTTTCAAGACCAGCAAATGAAGATATGCTTTTGAAGACTCCATTTATTTGGCCACAAAATGTGTCAAATGAACAAGAGGAAACAAACATTGTTGAATAAAAACAATCACAAGGTATTATTAATTCTACACAGGTGGAGGAAAGAGAAATGTATATTGGTTCCAGAAGATCTCGTGCACAACGTGAAGCCATGTAAGACATTTACAGGGGTTCAGTACAAGATATTAAGGAGGCTTGCATGATCACAGTGTTAGCACATGAAGATCCACATGGCTATCCATTCTAGGTTACAAAGGTTATAAAGTTCATTACAGAAAATGAAGATGTTATAGGTGTTGAAGTACATTGGTATGCCACAAACACACACCCATTCAATGGTGTGTACAAGCCAGAGATAGTAGTTGAAAAAAATTTTGGCGGAAAGTGAAAAAGAAAGGGTAAAAATATAAATCGACGCCACACAAACCTATTAAAATTGGAGGAAGTTGATATATGTGTTTATGACTTCAATTTAACAACTAGAGGAACTCTTCGCTCCATGACGATAGCGATTCTGAAGAGGTTGCTACTAGAAGAAACAATGTTGACATGGTAGTCTGCTGAACCTAGTCGTAGATCTAGAAGACTTTTGAAAACTCAAGTGGTGGGCATAAATGTTGACTCAGATGGGGCACTAGTTGATGAAATAAATAATATGGAACATCTTCATCTGCATCCATGCATTCATTTGAAGATGTGAATTCTGATGGTGTGCAAGAAAATATGAGTAATTTTGAATAATTGTGTAAGACAATTTATATAAATGATGTTTTCATTGAGCAATGAAAATGATATTTTAACTTCCATATGATCTTACATGACGTTATGAGTCATTTTTATGTTTGTTGGATTATATGTTTTAATGCTATGGGAAGGAAGAACAAAACTTCAGTTATTCAAAAACCATGATGAATTCATTTGTCTAAAATATTCACAGTGCAACAATAACTTGGAGAAATAATTTATGTTTCATTGGGTTATTTTAGCCATATAGTTTTTTCATAATATCATGGTTGAAATATGTTGAAAATTTAATGTTTTTTAATTCTAAGGGTGAAAAATTGTGAAATATATTTTATCTTTAACATTATGGTTGAAAAAAATTAGAATTTGAGGGATTTTTAGTGTCATGATATTATATGTTAAACGACCTGGATAAAAATTATTGGAATTTTAATGTGTTTAAAGTCTCATTATTTTATATTTAACGTCATTACTAAAAATATATTGAAATTGTACCCGAAAAATAAAAAATGGTATTCTAGCACTAGCATTAGTGTGTTTTTCCCACTTATTTGGCTCATGAAAATTGGTTTTACTGCCATTTTTAAAAAAATGTTGCAAATTAACCTTGAAAAAATAAAACCTTGTTCTAGAATATACACTTTTCGTTTTTGGGTTGTTTTTCATATTTTTTGGGGTTTTTTTGGCTAGAGTTCCCGTTTTCAGTTTATAGTTCTTGTTTCAAATTTTACGTTGTTAGCTATGATGGTTGTTAGCTATGATGATGATGTAGAAGGCCTACCTTAAAACCTTATCCCTAACCCTAGGAACCATAGTTGATTCCCTAACTCTAATACATAATAAATCTCCTTATACAAAATCCTTATACCCTGACATCACACCCTAGAATAAATAAATGAAATTCTAATAAATTAATTCTAAAATCCTATCCACTACCCTTAGCTCTAATCGCAAGTGCATTGAAAAAATATTATGCTATCACTAGGGGATTATAAGATGCTTTTTAAAATACAGAAAGGAATTTTATAGGAAAAAGAAAAAGTAATAAAAAATGGCATCCATCTAAGGAAGGAAAGTGATAGACTTTGTAAATTCAATTACATCGAAGTGAAAATCTGTCAAAGTATAAACAACCACAGGAAAATTAAAAAACATATGTGATGCATATGTCGGCCCTTAAGTCAGATTTATCTAAATCATACGTGTCTCTTCATATTTAATCAAAACCACTATAAATATAAGCTCGGTCTGATTCATTCTGAATTGGATTTCAACGAATAAACACAGAGAAGTAGTTCACAACTCGTGAACTAAAAATATAAGTGGAAGTTCGTGGAGACATAAAAGTGTGAGTTTTTTATGAGATACATGATTGTAATATGTGAAAGTTCTAGAAGGAATGAAGGCATTTGAATTATGTATCTAAGGAAGACGTATGAATCATATATATGTGGAAAGGCATCCAAATTATGCTCCTATGGAAGGCATCCGAACCCCGCCTCTTATCTCCATTGAAAGACATATTCTTTTAAAGTCTTGTTTCTGTAAAAGGCTATCCAAGTTTTTTTTTTTGTGGAAGGGTCTCGAATAAATATATTATCCGAAGTTCTACACCTTGTTCAAGACAAATATTAATATTGTATAAATTTGTGGTATGTTGTTGTTGAAGACTGAGCATTTTGTTATGATTCATAACTGTTATCTCTGAAGCCTAAATCAGTGCATGGACACTAGTTTGGATCTGCTTAGTCTTGTGGAGACACAAGTCTCTTTTTGAGGAAATCTTGAAGCATATCTTGAGCAGAGATCTTGAAGTATACTTTGGAGCATCCTTGAAGAAACTTTGAAGACTAGTTTGAGAAGTATCAATTGCATACATCTACAACAGTTGTGTTGAAGCACCATCAAAGGAAAGCTTGAAGATCATACATCTGATGAAGAATGTTCAGTAAATATGATGTAATGGTAATATTGTAATCTTTGGTAACATTTTATTCTAGGGTTTAAGCCCTTCAAGGTATTTTTGTTAGATAGGATTGGATTCCTTAGGGTTGGAGCCCTAAAAATTGATTTTACAAGTTGGAGCTTGTAACCATTGTAAATAGGATTGGTGCCCTCATATGTTTTTAATAAAGTTACTTTTATTTACTTTCTAGTTTTAACTGGTATTAATAGTAAAAATTGAATGAAATACTAATTTACCCCCCCGCCCCTCTCTAAGTATTTAAACAGAAATTACATAATTGTTTTGTTTCTATTTTTTTTATTTTTTCACCTGTTAAAAAAGCAAAATAGTTTAGAATAACTTCTATAGCTAAAATGTGAAGAGTATCAATGCTTTTTCAAACTTTTTAACATTAAAATTTTATCTATTTGGTTAGTGATTTTCCTTTACGATTAACACAAGCACATATTCGGTGAATCGACATAGACGGGAGGAATATGTTTACCTAGTTGTGATGATTGTTCACAAAATCACACTTGTAATTACTGTTTTAATGTCTAATGAGCCCTAAACCAAAGAAAAGAATCTATAGAGATCTAACCATTATAGAGTTAGCTTATCGATATCTAGAAGCTACAGATAAAGATCCAAATCTAGCACCTCTCAACTTCTAAGCTAGGCCCATTACATTTTTCTGCAAATTGGATAGAAAACAAGGATGGCACCGAAGATGGACCCATCAATAGCAATATGATGAAGTGCTTTACCTTGTAATTGAAGGGCTCACACCACGCAGAAGCCAACAACGAGTTCGGCCCCCGTGTTTGGTGCTTGTTGATTTCCAAGATGTAGGCAACCTTCACGAGGGATGAAAATTTGTAGCTATATGTGACCATCAGTTATTGTGACACGCAATGATATTATTGGTGATATAAGTTAAGTGTATATGATGCTTATTTTTGTATTTCCAAATATGTTTCAAACTAGGCATATGTGTGCAAGTGTGGAAGAACTATGTTGTGCATGAGAAGATTTTAATGTGCGGATCACCCTACTTAGCACAAAAGGCTTATATTGCTAATAGTTTGGTATTAAATAATGCATATTTTCTCAATAATATTATCTATGCTTAGATTATTGAGAATAATTTTCTTGAAAATAATGCATACTATTGATATTCAATTGATTATAAGTTTTAGTATTAAAAATACATACTTTATATATTAATAATAATATTTTAGTTGTAAATAATGTATATGTTTGTATTTCTGAATATGTTTCAAATTAGGCATTTGTGTGGAAGTGCGGAAGAAATCCATTGTACGGAGAAAGCTTTCAATGTGTGGTTCGTGGTACTTGGCACTAAAGGTTTTTATTGCTAATAATTTAGTATTAGACAATGCATATTTTCTATTCACAATAGCACCAAAGCAAATGCTAGACTTATATGATATTGTTGCTAATATTTTAGTAAATTATTTTATTGCTAAAATTTTAGTATTAAGCAATGCATATTTGTTGTTCGCAATAGCACCAAAGTAAATGCTAGATTAATACGATATTTTGCTAATATTTTAGTGGAATTTGTATTTCGTCCACTTTTCTACCGTACACGTTATATCTGGACACGATTACTCAACCTCTTTCCCACACATAGTTCACACTCTACACAGTAAAACCTATGCACAAAGAAACATAATCATATTCATCGTTCTCCCACACATACCCTGTCCTTCGTAAACATTTATATGATATAAGATCTAGGAATTGCAAAATTATCTTTGCACAACAAAATATTAAGAGAAGATTTGTTCAGGAAATCAATAAACATATCTCATGTTCTGCACAGTCAAAGCTATGCACAACGAAACATAATAAAAATCCCATATTAACATTAATATAAGTTTAACATTAACTTCCCTATACACCTACTATTTAAAATCTACATTGATGTACATGATATTATTGGCGATATTCACATTTCCGAATGTTTTTTTTGTATTTGTACAGAGAGGTCTGTATTTGATCTAAACTGCTTGTTTTGCACTGCTTGCTTTGCACAATGATGACTATAATTTTTTAAAATTTTTAATTTTTAATTTTTTTAAAATTATTATTATTATTATTATTATTATTTTCTTTCGTACATGCTATATCTAGACACATAACTATATTGTGTGGAGACATCTACATTTTGTCTACTAAAGGCCTTTATTGGTAACATTTTAGTAAGAAATTAACGTATAGGATATTATTAGTGATATTTGTATTTCCGAATATCTTTTTGTATTTTTTGTGGAAGGTCCATATTTTATCCACATTGCTTCTTCCGCACTTGTGCGGAGAGGTTCGTATTTCATCCACATTGCTTGTTCCGCACTACTTGTTACGCACAAAAACGACTCCACAACTTCTTCCGTACACACTATATTTTGACATGTAACTCTATTTTGCTCAAAGATCTGCATTTCGTCTACTAAAGTCTTTTATTGCTAATATTTTAGTCAGCAATTGATGTATACAATATTATTGGTGATATTCGTATTTCCGAATATCTTTTTGAATTTGTGTGGAGAGGTCTATATTTCAACTACATTTGTGTCTCAACTCATGCTTGTTTCATACAATGATGACTGCACAACTTCTTCCATACATGATATATGTGGATACATAACCTTATTCTACGGAGAGGTCTGCATTTCGTACACATATTTGTCTCATCTATTTCGTCCACTAAAGGCTTTTATTGCTAATATTTTAGTTAGAAATTAACGTATAGGATATTATTATTTATATTTGTATTTCTGAATATATTTTTGTATTTGTGTAGAGAGGTTTGCATTTCATATACATTGCTTCTTTCGCATTGCTTCCTCTGCACAACTTCTCTTGTATGTGTTATATCTGGACACATAACTCTATTGTGCGGAGAGGTCCACATTTCATTCACTAATATGCAACTGCTTTTCTGCACATACTACATACTCCACATAGTAAAAACTCTGCCCAATGAAAGATAATAATATTCTTGGTTCTCTCACACATATTCGGTTATCTGTAAATATTCATACAATATATGATCTGGAAATTTGTAAAAGTATTTTCGCATTTTTTCTCTGCATAGGTTGTGCACACGCATAACCACCTCTACACAGTTAATTTCATACTCAATAACATCATTCGATCAGTAATTGACATTTGAAACGGTTATTAATTGAATTCATAGAATTGTCCTAACTATACACTAACTTTATTTATTGCTTAGTAGGCAGTTATGTATTGTTACATTTCTACTTCCATACATCCATCCCTATCACATGTTCCATGCATTGTCTATTCACACAAGAAATGCTCCGTACATTGCTTTTTTCACTTAAGAAAACTTGACAATTACGATAAAGGTACTTGACTTTTGTTTTTTAATTATGAACTAAGCAGTGAAATTCATACTTTCAACAAAGTTTCATTGGAAATTCAATTCAATATCTACGAATTATCTAACTTTGCATTATCTCAAAGTGTTTGGTTAATTTAATGTCATAAATTGCTTACATAAATTAACAACCGAGGTTTTTAAACTGATGAAGTGTGGTGCACTATATGTGCTTATTTAACCTTCTTCTTACTTCGTTGTATGTATTTTTATGTTTTTTTGGGGGTTTTGTTTTTGTTTTTATTTTTATTTTTTATTTTTTTATGTCTAAATGTTAATCTAGAATTATGAAAGGAATCAAATGAATCTAGTGAAATTTAAAATCTTTAAAAATAATTTTAAAAGAAGGAAGAAAAGGAGGTGTTCTTAAGTTGAAATAATTTGCATAAAAATGAATCAAAGACTATTGACTGGTTAGAATATGATCTGAAAACAAAGTGTCTATTCTAATGACTTCTAATTTAACATTAGTCCTATTCCATGGATCTGAATCTTATGATTGAAATTTGAAATTGCAATGCTACTCTAGATGAAAGAAGATTCAAAAGAAAACAAATAATGTATGCTCAATCACTCTAGCATCCAATATGGAAGTATGATAGAATAACCCTCTTGAGATGATGTACAAACAACCGATTATACTTTAGTTTTGAAAATTTAAGTCTAGGAAAGCATTTAAAGCATGTAAAATAAAGCAACTAAGGTACGTTCAATCACTCCAGCATCCAATATGGAGGTATGATAGAATCACCCTCTTGAGATGATGTACAAGCAACGATTATACTTTAGTTTTTGAATATAGGAAATCAATTAAAGTGTGCAAATGGAAAAACTCAATAATTTCATAGGTTAGAAATTCGAGCACCAAATTGTGAAGTATGACAAGTCACCTTATTGGCCTGATCTTTAGGAACACCCAATTATACAATTGACTGAGGATCTTAATCTAGAAAACAATGTAAAAGCATGTAAAAAGAAAAGCTCAATGATTTCATAAGTTAGACATTCGAGCACCCAATTGTGAAGTATGACAAGTCACCTTCTTGGCCTGATCTTTAGGAACATCCAATTATACAATAAACTGAGAATTTGATCTAGGAAAGTAAATGACAGAACATGAAAGGAACCTTAAAAAATGTGAGCTCTATTGCCTCAAACTTAATCCAATTGGAAAATAGATAAATCTACCTTCTTGAGATGTTTTAGGAAATCAAAGATTACACAGTCATTCTATCATTGATGCTAAGAAAACATTCATGAATTAATTCTACAAGACTAAAAAAGCTGCAACAAAATATTAATCTACTCAAGAAATTGAAGAAATAAAGTAAATAATTAAACTAAAATAATTAACGAAAAACCTCCTCCTGTGCAGGGGCCCTCTGCAACAGTTTCAGTTGAGATCCTAGCTGATTATTTACGCATTAAGCAGGTACTAGAACCATAAACACGATCCTTGTATTATGAAAAGAACGGAGTTTAAAACAACACACAGTGTTTCAGAAAATTACAATTGCCTCTCAGTTTCTGCATAACTGGTATTTAAATAAGAAAAAACATAACTGTGATGAGCTAATTACGCCTACAGGTGGCTATCTTAACTGAAACATAAAATTGGATTTTAACTGGTTAACTCTTGATTTTCTACGTCAGAGAAAATCAAGAGTTCTTCTGCTCTTGGCTTACGTCCTTTGACTGGACTTTGACCACGATCTCAGGCATCCTTTTCTGTCGATTTCGATCAAGTAGATAGGACAAAATCCATGTGTGAATTATTCTAGAGATTCCCATGTGGCTCGTTTCTCTATTTTCTCTTTGGAACCTGTCAAACCATGAAAGTAGCCATGGAACCAACGATTAGCTGCAAAATAGGTTGCGTTCTGTAGCCAAATTACAAAAATCCATTCTAATAGAAAGAACATCAGAATATAACATATAAATCATTTAAATGCATTCCTTGAGATTAAACATGACATTTATCATTTATTGTAGTGTATGAAGTTATGAGAAAGTAAGGAAAAAGGGTGAGAAAGGATGTCAGGGAGAGGACAATTCTGAGGTTCAACATAACCCCACTAAGAAGCCATTGCATGTCCTCATGCAATTTACCAAAAATGTGAAATTTCCTCTGCTATTGCATTTGTTCAGACACTTCTGCTAATACATCTAGTTTTATCCTTTTTCTTTTCTTTGAAGTGATTTCCATCTTGGGCTTTCTCATAAGGAGCTTGTATTTGAGATTAATGATTGCCTTGTTTAGTGATTTGTTCTTTCTTTTTAACTTCCTGTTATTTTTGTACCACAATCCTAAGTGCAGAATGGTATTGTCACTAATTACTTTCTCCAATTTTTTATGTTGCTTCAAGGCTTCATTCTCCTGTTTAATATGCCTATTCAATATCTCTAGTTTATAGATTTCCTGTTTGAGAGTATCAAGTAGAGGTTATTGTTGATTGATAGGAGGTTCTGTATTCATTGTTGCATTTCTCTTCTCCAGTGACTCTATGTAATCATATATTTCTTGTTGTACTGGGTCTATGCCTGGAGATCTTCTGCTGGGACTAACTTCAAAATTATGAATAGGAGATTTTTCAGAGCTATGTGGAAGAGAAATATTGATGGGAGATGGTATTGGAGGTTCTTCCTCTAAAATTACAAACTCTGTCTCTTGTGGTAGTGTTTTCTTCACTGAACCTTGAAGTCTGGAGCTCCTTCTTAGCTGTGGAGGATTTACGTTTTCTCTAATTGTAACCTTGCTCCTCTTTTCTATTTTACCTCCTGTTTTAACTTTGCCTTGATTTTTATTCTTTGTTAGTTTTGCAGAGATGAGATTTTCATCATTTTTCTGAAGTGGAGATGCAGGTTTGTTCTCAATGTTTGTGTCAATCTTCTTCCTTCTGCTTTTTCTAATATTGTCTTCTTTAGGCTGTTCTGGTACTTCTTGGAAATGGTTTCTGATAAGAAAATTCTCCTAGGAATCTCCTATACTTTTTAAATGAAACTCAAGAAGTATTTTATCAACCCATGATGGTGCATAGTGTTATCTATAAATTGTATTCTCTTATGCACGTTTGTAGACATTATTTTTAGGATATTCAGTAAAAATAAGGGAAGATTTATTTCACCATCCTCTAAGAAAGTCATCAACAATCGAATATGATATACATACATGCAGCCAAACTTGCCTTCACAGGTGATAAAATTCTACAAAATTAAAAGCATGTCCCTCCATTTTTTCTTGAGTACAGAGCTAGGAATACCTTTTCTGAAACAGAAGTATCCATATCTAGATTTTTGAGGATAAAATTCCATGATTCACTATGAAATTATTTGTTTTTGAACCACCTTTCACCAACCTTTGGGAGTTATGTGGCTTCAACTATGAATGCTTCAGTTACTGAGAACTTGATATCTCCTATTTCAACTTTTGTCCCATCAAAAGATCTCGCAAAGGACTTAGTGATCTCTTTGTGGAAGCCGTTAAAATTTTCTATGAATTTGAGCCATTTAGCCTTCTACAACATCTCTCTGATATGATGATATCCTTCCATATATTTTTTTCCCACCGGTTCTGATCTAACTATCAATCCCATGCCTTCTATTATGAAGAGTCTAATCTTCAAAATTATCCTTCTCTGTTATGAAGTGAATTGGATTACAGCTCTGAAGAAGGACGTCGAGGGTTTGTAGAAATAAGTGAGATGGATTGGGGTTTTGAAGAAACGTAGATGGATATGTTACGCCAACAAGTCATAACCGTTAATCATAAATGGGGGAGTCTATTGTGGACCGTTATGAAAAATAATGCAGACGATGTGGCCGATCTATGATATGATGGAAGTCCCAATAGAATCGAATGATGACATGTCAAGGTAGCATATGATTGTCTACATCATACATGCCAATGTTTTGACCTTGCTATTAAAATATTTTTTTACACTTTACCTTTAGAACTAACCTTTCATTGTTTTTTCTTTGGTGTTGATCCTTCAGATACCTTTTAGCATGGTGATCTTCAAATGTAGCCCTTTAGTTTCCTGTATTCATTAATTTTTTTTAGTAGGCTGTACAAATGTGTCAGAGCTGCAGAATGAAATGTATTTGTAGAAATGGAATCAACTGTAGAATGTGGAATCAGCTGCAGAATGGAATGTAACTGTAGAATGGGATGTAACTGTAAAATGGGATGTGGCTGTAGAATGGAATATAAGTTGCAGAATGGAATACGACTGTGCAATGGAATGTAACTGCAAATGAAATATGAGCTGTGGAATGGAATGTAACTAAAAAATGGAATATGAGCTGCAAAATAGAATGTAAATGCAATATTGAATGTAGTTATGTACTACTCTTTATTGTAGAAAAGAAAGGGAAAATATAGGATGTCAAATTTTTTTGATTTTCATCCTGTATTTTATGTATAAGGATGCCAATCATTGATTGGTTTTCATACTTATACAATTATATATATATATATATATATATATGGGAAAAATAAAATCTAAGTTAGTGAATAAGAATGATTCTTCTTCACTAACTTCATATCAATATTATCTTGGAAAATCTTGATAAACTCTTCTCTTGAAATTAGCTTATGATATAATTTCAACCAATGTCCATTTACAAGAAGAGGTACCTTTTATTTACCAATTATCCTTATCCTGACTACTCCATTTTCAATGAATTTTTCAATCTCATAAGGCCCAAGCCGATGAGTCTGAAACTTTCCTTGAAAATATTTGAATTTTGAATCGAACAAAAGTGCCCAATCCCCTACTTGAAACTTATTCTCCTTGATATATTTATCATGCCATTTGGACCCTTGCTATTGGACTATAATGGTTCTTTGAACTGCATCTTGCCTTATTTCATCAAGCTAATTAAGTTGCTCCAATCTATGCTTCTGTGCTTTTGATAAATCAAGTCCCAATGGGACTGCCATCTTGAAGGTTTGAATATGAAATTCTATAGGGAACAGGACTTGGTTCCCATAAACAAGTTCATAGGGAGTATGTCTTGTTGTATTCCTCCATGTAGTTCTATAGGCCCATAAGGCTTCAGGAAGCCTTTTTTCCCAATCTCTTCTGTGTAGATGTACAGTCTTAGTGATAATTCCTTTAATCACTTTATTGGTAGACTCTACTTGACCATTTGCTTGTTGATGATAAGTAGTGGATTTTCTGTGCTTGATTTTGTAGGTTTCCACAATATTTTCCACCAAATTTGATGTAAAATGAGATCCCTGATCTGTCAAAATTTCTCTTGGAACACCAAAACGAGTGAAGATATCCTCAAAAAGAAATTTAACTACAGAATGTTCATTAGCTAAAGGAAGTGATTTAGCTTCTACCCATTTAGTGACATAATTAGTACATACGAGCATATATTTCTTTTGATTAGATGGTGGATTGATTGGTCCAACAAAATCCAAGGTTCATTTTTCAAATGGTTCGATGAGTACCTGAGGTTGTAGTGGCATTTCATCTGAAGGAATAGGTCTCCCCATTCTTTGACAGTTGTCACACCTTTTGACATATTATTTGGTATCCTTGAAGATGGATGGCCAATAATATCCTAAATGAAGGATTTTATAGGTTGTCCTCTTATCAGTAAAGTGTCCACCATAGGGTTCATCATGACATGCTTTAAGAATCTCAGGCATTTAATCTTCTTGAACACATCTTCTGATAATGAGATCTGGACCTGTTTTATATAGTTCATCATTAATCCATGAATAATTTTCACTTATTTGAATAATTCTTCTTTTCTCTCTAGGAAACAAGTGTGAAGGTAACTTTCCCGTGACTAAGTAATTAGAAATATCTGCAAACCAAGGGATTTTAGTAGTTATTGCAAAAAGGTATTCATCAGGAAACTTATCTCAACTGGAGTATCATTTTTTACATTTTGAATTCTAGACAAGAAATCAGCAACTGTGTTTTGTTTTCCAGGTCGGTCTAGAGTGGTGATATTGAATTCTTGCAGGATTAATAACCATCTTGTGACTCTGCCATTAGTAACAGATTTATGCATTAAGTATCTAATTGCAGAGTGATCTGTATGAACAAAGTTTTCATAGCCTATAATATAATGTCTAAATTTGTTGATAGCATCAACAACAAATAAGAATTCCTTTTCAGTTACAATGTAATTTAACTCAGTGGGAGTCAAATTCTTGCTTGTGTAATAGATGGAATAGGGGATCAAATATTTTTGTCCTAATATAACTCCTAGAGTTGTATCTGAAGCATCTGTTGAAATATGAAAAGGTAGTTTCCAATTTGGACCTCTTAAGATGTGTTCTTCAGAAATTTTTGTTTTTAAAGTTTCAAATGCCAATTGGCAATCATGATTCCAACTGAATTCAAAATCTTTGGTAAGTAACTTGAAGAGTGGGGATGCTATTTTAGTGAAATTTTCTATAAATCTCCTATAATATCCCATGAATCCTAGAAAACTTCTAACATCCTTTTGACAACTTGGAGTTGATAATTTGGAGATGAATTCAACTTTGTATGTGTCAAATTTAATTCCATCTCTTGAAATGTGAGGTCCTAAACCAATCCCTTCAGTAAACATCATAAAGCATTTTTCATGACTTAGTGAAATTTTTGCTTCCTTACATGTTTTAAGAACATTTTCCAAATTCTCTAAAGCTTCTTCAAATGAATTCCCATAAACTGTAAAGTCATCCATATATATCTCTACACAAATCATGTATTAGATCTGAAAAAATTCCTAGTACTTCCCTTTGGAATGTTGTAGGTGCATTACACAATCCAAAAGGAAGTACTCGTAGGCATAAGTTCCCCATGGATAGGTGAATGTGGTCTTGTCTTGGTCTTCAAGTGCTACTTGAATCTTATTGTAACCACTAAAACCATCCAAGAATGAGAAATAATTCTTACCTGCTAATGTATCCAATACTTGATCTATAAAAGGTAAAGGAAAATGATCTTTTAGGGTGGCTTTATTCAACTCTCGATAGTCAATGCATACCCTCCACTTACCATTCTTTTTGGGTAAAATTGTTGAGATTGCAACAAGATGATGACATTAGTGAAAAGAGTCGCCTTCACTAAGTGGGCACGCAGGCTATTTTTGGCGCAAGTCTATTTTTAGACATGTCGATCATATTCTATGAGTTGCAGGATGCTATTTGTGGATGGTTGGTCAAGTTGGAAAAATAGATGGACTTCTATTTTTAGACATATTGGGTGGAATCTATTTTTAGATTGCCAGTCTAAAAATAGATATGTCGAATATTATTAGCTCTTAATAATATTTGGACTATAAACATTATCTTATTCTCTTGGAGCACTTCAGTTAAGTGCACAGATGTGGCACGGGAGCTGAGAGAAGGAATTACGCTATTCCCGAGGGTTAAGTGGAGCTATTGCATGGAGACTTCAGTTAGAACTCATGTGACAGAGTTTGGTGGAGTTATTGAGGTAGTTGGTGGAGTTGTGTTCAGTTTAACTTAGTTAAACATAGTTGAGCTAGTTGTATCTAGTCTAAATGATTGATACACTAGTGAGAGTGGTGTGAATTAATTATTAATTAATTCACTAATTATTAACTCATTCATCAACTGAAGAATACATCAGTTAAATACAGTGCATGGACAGTTTCAATGGAGACCAGTGAAGAGGTAAATGAAAGAGCAGTGTGACTATTAGTTGTGACTATAGTGTTGCATGATTTGCAACACACAATGGTTGGAGATGCCAATGAGGATTGCATGAGCAAGGCTGGACCAATTCAAGTTCATTCAGAGCCATTCTTCAGCAGTTATTGCGCAGTAGAGGCAGGCTAGCAGGTGGCAAAGATTGGTGCATGGGATTTGCTAGATCGGACCTGATTAGTGTGTAGCAATTGGAGATTGTACTGAGAGCTTGTAAGGAGCTTTGTATGATGATTTTTACATGATCTCTATGACATATAATATACAGATATTTGGGGTTTTTCAGCTTTAAGCTTTCCCATAAATTACTGTGTTCATATGTGTGAATTTTTATGGTTTTAATGTGTGCATGCAATTGATTTAATTTCCGCAAGTAATGATCAATGGTAGAAGAGATTATGTATTGTGCATGAAGTTAAATAGTGTGTGATCAGGAGAATATCGGATGTATAATGCATTATTTATATGATTTCTACATGGTATCAGAGCGATATTGATCATTGGAGCAATTGCAAAGCATTGAAGTGGTTGAGTTTTGTGCTGGTGGAATTCGAATTTGCAACAGTGTTTTCTTGGTGTCGAAGTTGAGATGTCTTTCAACGGATTGCGATTGGAGTATTCCCTTGAGGGAAGCTTGAATTATATTTCATGGAAGGATAGGATGGAGGTAGTGCTGGAGGATAATGGGTTGAAGGAGTTCATAGATGCAGAAATCCCAAAACCTGCTTCTAGCGATGCTGACGCACTTGACTCATGGAAAAAGAAGACAGCAAAATGTCGAAGGATTCTGTTGGAAGGTGTGAAGGATCACATAGTGTCCAACCTTCATGGTAAAGCCTCTCCATTCTTGATGTGGAAAGCTTTGAAAGACTTGGTCCAAAGCAAGAGCGACTGGAGGAAGTTGGCGCTCAAGGATAAGCTCAAGAATATAAAAATGGAGAAAGGCGACAGTATACCCAAGTACCTCATGAAGTTTTTCCAGTGCAGGGATGAGCAGGGAAGTGTGGGGGTTACTATAGATGACGAGGACTTGGTGAGCTTGGCTCTCCTTGGGCTTCCGAAGAGTTTTCATTCCTATCAGGACTCTGTCAATGGTCGGGAAAAAATGCCAGGATGGGAGCGACTTTGGTCGGATCTTGTGCAGGAGGAGATAAGGTAGAGTACCAGGGATGGATCTTCATCGAAGAATGTAGATGAAGAAAATTTTGCTTTGGCTTCCAAAGCAAGGAAGGGGAAGAGCAAGAAGAATGCTTCTCAATCCGGTGCGAAAGGCAAGAAGCAGGACATGTCCAAGGTGAAGTGATTTCACTGTCATCAACACAGACATTACACCACTAATTGTCCATAAAAGAAGAAAAATAAGCAGGCTGATGGATCTGCAGCTGGAGAGGCCTTAGCCACGCAGTTTGAGCTGGATTTTTCGCTGATCGCATGCTTGGTCTCAAGTATGATGGGTTCAATGTGGTTTCTTGATAGTGGTGCGTCTTTCCACATGAACAGAGACAAAGATTTGTTTACTGATCTGGATGAGAAAGATCTGGAGTGCACATCGAGATGGGCGATGATGGTAGATACAGTGCGACCGGTATCGAGACCATTTCCTTTGAGAGGGAGTCTAGTAAACCCTTCGTATTGAAGGAAGTCATGCATGTTCCAAGATTGAAGAATAATCTCATCTCTGTGGCGATATTGGAAGACAAGGGATATGATGTTGTCTTTAGCAAGGGAAAGGATTTCCTGTGCAGTAAGGCAACTGGCGAAACCCGGAGGATAGGGGTTCAAGGTAAGAACCTTTATCAGTTGCAGCCGGGGTGAGGGCGAGCTATAGCACAGGAGATTGGGCCATCTTCACCATGGTGCTTTGAAAATTTTGCAGCAGATTTCTACCGGGCTTCCCAAAGGTACACTTGCATAGTCAGATCAGTGCAAGGGATGTAATTTTGGAAAATTTGTGAAAGCCACCTTTCACAAGAAGGATAGTCACACCACGACGATCCTTGAGAGAATTCACATAGACGTGTGTGGACCTTTCTCAGTAGCTTCGACAACAAAGCACAGGTATTATGTGATCTTATTGATGAATTTTCTCGGAAGTGCTGGATCTTCTTCATGCAGAAGAAGAGCAAGACATTCTCTAAGTTCTGTGAGTTTAAGGCACTAGTGGAGAAAGAGTCGAGGAAGCAGGTGAAGGCTCTTAGGAGTGAAAATGGTGGTGAATTCATCTCTGGAGAATTCAAGGACTTTTGTAGCGTAGAAGGAATTCGAAGAGAGCTCATAGCGCCTCATAACCCATAGCAGAATGGGGTCGCGGAGTGAAAGAACAGAACGATTGTGGGTGCTGCATGGGCGATGTTGCATGATCAAGGCCTTCCCATACACTTGTGGGCTAAGGCATGAAATACTGCGGTTTATGTGCAAAACCGTTGTCCTCACAGAGTACTTGGAATGAGTACACCCGAGGAGGCGTTTTCTGGTAAGAAGCCTGATATTTCTCATTTGAAGATCTTTGGCTCACCTGTTTACATTCATGTGACGAAGGATGCCAGGAAGAAGCTAGAGCCGACCGTATAGGATGGGATATTTGTGGGGTACACTGATACACCCAACAACTATCGTGTGTATTTTCCAGACAGTTGGAATAATGTTGTGCGACGGGATATCAAATTTCATGAGGAGAAAGCCATGAAGTGTTCGCTTGAGAGGGAGCCACACTTGCATGCAGATGAGGAGCTATTAGTTCCTAAGAATGAGCCTCAGGATGTGGATCAACCACAAGAGGAGGTTCATGGAGTGGAATAAACCACTCATGCAGCGCCAACCATCAGAGGGTGGAAGCGCACTACAGAAGCTGAGCGACTGAATCTTGATGCAGAGAAGATTGTAGGAGAACCTACATCACAGCGTAGATAGAGAAAATCACCTGACCGATATAATGGATACATGGCTCTGATGAGAAAGTGTATTGTGACAGAACCATCCTCTTTCGAGGAAGCTGTGGAGGACCCTGCATGGGTAGATGCCATGGTGGAAGAGTATGATTCGATTGTCAGAAACAGTGCATGGGAGATTGTCCCAAGGCCGGAAGGGAAATCAGTGGTAGGTTCGAGATGGATCTACAAAGTGAAGCAAGCAGCTGATGGGAGCGTCGAGAAGTACAAGGCAATATTTGTTGCCCGGGGCTTCTCACAGATTGAGGGGATCGACTATGAGGAAACATTTGCACCTGTCACAAGGTATTCTTCCATACGGATGATTATTTCTCTCTGAGCGTAGATGGGGTGGTACATTCATCAGATGGATGTGAAGACTGTGTTCCTCAACGGATTCATTGAGGAGGAGGTGTACATAGAGCAGCCCGAAGGTTTCGAGATCTTCAACAGCGAGTCACATGTGTGCAGGCTCAAAAGAGCACTGTATGGGTTGAAACAAGTACCTCGTGCTTGGTACACACGGATAGACAGTTATTTCACCAGACTTGGATTCTCCAAGAGTGAGGCGGATCCGAACCTATACTAGATTGTGGTGGAGGGTAAGTTGCTGATCATTGTACTTTATGTAGATGATTTTATTTTGACGGGTGATGAACTGTTGATACATTCATGCAAGGCTGATCTTGCAAAGGAGTTTGAGATGAAGGACTTGGGCCTCCTTCATTATTTCCTGGGATTGGAAATTTGGCAGTGCAGTGATGGATTGTTTGTGTCTCAAGGCAAGTATGCCCGGGAGATACTGGAGAAGTTCAACATGCAAGGCTGCAAGCCTATCGACGCTCCTCTTCCTGGTGGTTGGAGGAAAGAGGATGCTACATCGGCAAAGGTAGTGGAGGTCACTGTCTACTGACAATTGGTGGGGTCGCTTATGTATCTAGTCAATACACGACCTGACATATGCTATGTTGTTAACCAAATTTCACAAGCTATGGTTAAGCCTACCAAGCTCTTTTGGAAGGCAAGCAAGCATGTATTGAGATATCTCAGAGGCACATCGGGATATGGATTATGGTACACACAGTCGGATGAGGTGAAGCTGTGTGGCTTCACGGATGCAGATTGGGAAGGAAGCCCAACGGACAGAAAGAGCACATCTGGAGGGATTTTGAGTATCGGGTCGACAACAGTTTCTTGGTACAGCAGGAAGCAGAGATCCGTGGCACTCAGTTCAGCGGAGGCCGAGTACATGGCAGCGAGTCTGGCTGCATGCAAGGCGAGGCAGGATGAGGAAGATCCTGCCTAACATCAGCCCACACTTAGATCCTACCTGATATATTGTGATAACTGGGACGATCAATCTCTCTGCTAATCCAAAGATGACCTAGACATCTAAACACATCGACATCCGTACTACTCATACCGTAGATTGTGTGCGCGGAAGATCATGTTACTTTTCTTTTGATTCCTATGGAGGGATCGTGTCCCTTACAGAGCTCCGAAGGCGCTCACCAGAGCAAATTCGAATACCAAAGCCAGCAAGCGGTGATCGTGGTGGCAAAGATAATCCCCATTCCTTGCTGAGAGGGAGTGTTGAGATTGCAACAAGATGATGATCTTAGTGAAAAGAGTCGCCTTCACTAAGTGGGCCCGCAGGCTATTTTTGGCGCAAGTCTATTTTTAGACATGTCGATCATATTCTATGAGTTGCAGGATGCTATTTGTGGATGGTTGGTCAAGTTGGAAAAATAGATGGACTTCTATTTTTAGACATATTGGGCGGAATCTATTTTTAGATTGCCAGTCTAAAAAATAGATATGTCGAATATTATTAGCTCTTAATAATATTTGGACTATAAACATTATCTTATTCTCTTGGAGCACTTCAGTTAAGTGCACAGATGTGGCACAGGAGCTGACAAAAGGAATTATGCTATTCCTGAGGGTTAAGTGGAGCTATTGCATGGAGACTTCAGTTAGAACTCATGTGACAGAGTTTGGTGGAGTTATTGAGGTAGTTGGTGGAGTTGTGTTCAGTTTAACTTAGTTAAACATAGTTGAGCTAGTTGTATCTAGTCTAACTGATTTATACACTAGTGAGAGTGGTGTGAATTAATTATTAATTAATTCACTAATTATGAACTCATTAATCAACTGAAGAATATATCAGTTAACTATAGTGCATGGACAGTTTCAGTGGAGACCAGTGAAGAGGTAGGTGAAAGAGCAATGTGACTATCAGTTGTGACTATAGTGTTGCATGATTTGCAACACACAATGGTTGGAGATGCCAATGAGGATTGCGTGAGCAAGGCTGGACCAATTTGAGTTCATTCAGAGCCATTCTTCAGCAGTGATTGCGCAGTAGAGGCAGGCTAGCAGATGGCAGAGATCGGTGCATGGGATTTGCTAGATCGGACTTGATTAGTGTGTAGCAATTGGAGATTATACTGAGAGCTTGTGAGGATCTTTGTATGATGATTGTTACATGATATCTATGACATATAATATACATATAGTTTGGGGTTTTTAGCTTTAAGCTTTCCCATAAATTACTGTGTTCATATGTGTGAATTTTTATGGTTTTAATGTGTGCATGCAATTGATTTAATTTCCACAAGTAATGATTAATGGTAGAAGAGATTTTGTATTGTGCATGAAGTTAAAATAGTGTGTGATTAGGAGAATCTTGGATGTATAACATATCAGTTATATAATTTCTACAAAAATCACTAAAGGGGAAATCCACTGACTGTCTGAAATTGGGTAAATGAAGTTCACATTCAACAATTTTTGCAATTCTTCTTTCACAATTTCCCTAAGATTTGGATTCATCCTTCTTTGAGGTTGTCTGATAGGTTTAAAATTTTTCTCAATGTAGATGTGATGTATACAAGTCTTAGGACTAATTCCTTTCATGTCAGTGTATTCCCATGCATATGCAGAAGAATGTTGTTGTAATGTTTTGATTAAATTTTTCTGTTGTAATCTTTCCAAGTTTTTGTTTATGTTCAAAGTTTTTCCTGGAAAGATTTCAACTGTAGAGCTACCAAATTTTTCTATAGAATGAAGAGACATCTGCTTGGATGACAGATATTCAATATTGCATTTTTCTTGAAATTTCTCATGTTCATATTCTGAAGATGTTTCAAAATTTTCTATTGAATTTAAGATTTGACTATCTTCACTAATGCTTGAAATAGTAAAGAGAGGTTGTATATGATTGTCATCATAAATCCATTATTCATCTTCCAATTCTGTGATTGTTTTTGCTGGAGGATAAAGAGTGAATTTCTTTGTTGATTTACCATCAGAGATGTACATATCACCAGATCTACTGCTAATGAAAGCATCAGCTGTAGCCAACCAAGGTCTTCCTAATATTAGTGGATGTCCTCCTAGATTGTTCTTAGGAGTTAATATCATAAAATCAACAGGATACTCCCAAGAGTCTAAGGATACTGAAATATCTTCTAACACACCATCTGGCTTGATTACAGACCTGTCTGCTAACTGCAGTAATGTAGGTGTATACAGAAGGTTAGGAAATTTGAGTTGTTCCATGGTTTGTTTACTCATGATGTTTATAGCTGCTCCTAAATCAATCAATGTATTTGGAATTTCAACACCATTGATATGTGTTTTTACAACTGGACTTCTTGGATCTAAATATTTTTATATGGCATTTTTCCCATCATTATGTTTTTAATTTTTCCTACCAGTTGAATTCCTTTTATTTCTTTTGTTTTTCTTCCTGGTTTCTTCATGCTCAACTCTTTTATTGTTTTGGCTAGAATTGGAATCTCTTTAATGGCCTGTAACAAAGGGATTTTGATACAGACATTTTTCAATCTGTCGAGAAAATCATAATTGGGCAACATAATATGCTTTTCTACCCCTCTATCAACTTGTAATATTTTAAGAAAAGGAAGGTTAGAAGTAAGTACTGATGGTTGCTCTATGATATGAGTTGAGTTTATTGGTTCTTTTTGTTTTTCATTTACAAAATTCTGGTTTTGAAGAGATGTTCCTTCCTCAAAAATTTTATTTTGATGTAGAGAATCTTCCTTAAAATTATCTTGTTCTTGAATAACTACATAAGGCTTTTTCTTTTCTATTATCCTACCAGATTTAAGTTGAACACCATTAAGATCTAGTGGAGTAATCATGTAAGTTGGAAATTTTTGTCCTTCTATCATGTAATTATTTTGAGGATTTTTATTATTGGGTTTTGTTAATGGTTGGGAAGGTAGTTGATTTTTTCTTTGTGGGAATGACAATGAAAGTTATGGGTTTTGGTTTTGGAATTGGGGTTGTTGATTTTGTTGAGGAATTTGTTGGGGAGGATAGTTTAGATATGATGGAGGATATTGATAGTATTGAGAGTATCTACCATAGGGATTTTTCATTCCTTGTGCCCAAGATTGATATTGAGGTCCAGGTTGTTGCCAAGAATTCCAATTATTTGGTGGGGGTTGAGTATACATATGATTGTTAAAGCCTTGAGTTTATGGACCCTGGCATGGTCTTCTAGAGACAAAGCAAAGAGATTCTGTTGGATTTGAAGTTGTTTCTTCTTGAAAAAAAACCTTGAGACCTGGAATTGAAGGGAAACTCTTAGTTTCATGATTTTCTGAATAAATCATATAGGTATCTATGACTTTTGCATCAAGAGGACATTCTCTTAAAGCATGCTTCTTTCTGCATTTAGGACAGAAAATAGCTAAAGCATCGGTCTCAAATTTCTACTTGTTTTGTAATTTAAGGGTGTCTATCTATTCACTAAGACTACCTAAGATATCTGTTTTAAACTCATCAAGCATATTTCCAATTTCTGCCCTATTTATTGTTCCAGTTGCAAATCTATTCACTCTAGCAGGAGAAGGATCCCTAGGAATTTTCCCAGTTTTGCTTTTCCCCTTGAGAGATGAATACATAATTCAGAAATGTCAGGTAATGAGAGTTGAGAGATATCTCTCTTCCCCATCATGTTGAGGATATCTATCCACTCATCTCTAATGGCTTTTAATAAAAAAGCTTTTAAAGTGTCTTGATCTAAATTATCCATTTTTTCTCTTTTTATGCTATAATTGAATCTTTCAATTAAATCCTCCAAATTATCATCCTCTTTTTGCATCATTTTGAATACTTCATCCTTGTGATTAATGGGTATGAAATAATCCAAATATCTTTCTAAAAATGCTTTCTTCATGTCATTCCATGTCCTAATAGATTGAATGACTAAACCCATGAACCATTTTAAAGCCGCTCCTTTCAATGTTGAAGGAAACAACTTAAGTTTTTGAGAGTCTTGTAAATAATCATAAGTTCTACACAAAACTTCAAATTCAAACAAAAAGGTTTCAGGATCTTCACTTTTTAATCCTTGAAAATTTGGGAGTGTTTTGCGGAATTATGGATTATAGATAAAAAAATTCTTCCCTAGATGTAGTGCTCATCTCGAACAACAGGTTAAAGAATTTGCAACTACTTTTCCTAACAGTAAATAGACACATAGAGTAGATCAAAGAACTTACTTGGAGTCCAAGCGCTTCCTATTCTCCTTCTGTCGCTCTTGATGTAGCTTCAAATCTGAGCTAGATCGCCAAAATATTTCCTACAAAGATGAACACTAAACAGCAAAAGATAGAAATAATATAGATGTCTATTCAAGTTATTCAGTTAAATAAATAAAACATGAACCATATGCATCAAATAAGAATTCATAGTATGAAATACATAAGCTTATACAAATACATATGTGGGAAAGTAAGCAACAATCTTTATTAATGGATAGAAGACGAGGCTACAACCCAGTGATTGATTTAGTATCACCATCTATAGCAGCATCCCAGCCTCATCATAATGCACATCTCTCCAGCAACATGCCACTCAAATCAATTCCTCAATTGAAAATTCACCAGCATTTCTCTACTCAAATTCTTCCCTCTTAAACACTAAGATCTGTTCTCAATTTATAGAGGAGCTGAAGGTAGTTTTACAATCAATGAATTTCTAATAATATGAAAGACATGGTCCTAGTCTCAGAGGTATCAAATGGACACAGGGATTCGAACTTTGACACATGTGAACTCTTCTAGAAGGCACTGGCCAAGTGGAGATTCCAGAACAATGAGAATTTCACTCCCAAATGACCAACGCACCCTTGAATGTCAGGAAGTGATTTGCAGAGCACCCTTGAGTGGGGTTACTTGCATATGAAATGCACTTAGTCCCTTTAGAGGTAGCGTTGGTGAGCTCTCATATGATATATTATAAACTTCAAATCTTGGAAACTTTTTCAAATGAAAGTAATAGATGATTTGTCTTGTTCTTTGTCTTAGGGCATGTAACAATTGAAATGATAGGGGATGATAGACCCTATTCATTGGTTTTTGAGATGATGTCCAGTTAACCAGGTCATTAGGAATGGTGCCCAAATTGACCTATAACAATTTCCCCCTAAAGCATGAAGTCTGAATAATAATAGCAATATTTTGATTGATATGCTTTACACTGTGATGGGCTGGAGATGAAGCGGAGTGGCGACCTGCATCAATCTTACAATACATTACATCATGATATATCCTCTTGATCATAAATTTCTGAGGGAAGGCATTCCCATGCTCATCACATAAACTTTTTAATAACATGTACATAATTCAGAAAGTCGTCTATATTGGAATGTTTCCCAATATAGACATGCCTATAGATATAGGCCCATGTTCAGATGACGATTTGTATGTAAGGTCACCATACATATGATGTGTAAAACAATCCTGAAATCGCAACTCGGATGGCTGAAACTAGATCTGGGGTCTTCTTATCTCATTCACTTGATCATTCGGGTACAAGTCTAGCCATGCGAAGATATGATTTGTAGTCAAACATGGAAAGACATCATTTGATTACCAGACAATGATGTGAGTTGTTAACAAACATAAGAAAACAACCATTAATGTCAATGGCCCTCAAGGTACTGCAGTACATTTCGTAAGGCGTGAATAGATGATTTGATGGCTAATGCCAAACAAAATCTTTCGGTAAAAAGTCTGGAAGCGAGGATCTTGTCGATGCTGTAACACGACTCATGGTACTGGAATATGATGTTTCTAAGTGAACTTCTTGGATAATGATTTGTCGTCGACAGGAAGCCACCTTATTGCAAAACGGGAGTTACTGATTTTGGAGACAAAGGTATGACTTGATATAGCAATGTTCAGGGATGACTGTCATGAGAATGAAGGTTTATGAGTATTGCATAAGGATGAGTATTCACTGGATAACTTCTCTTGAACATATCAGCGACAATGAGATGAGTTGGCAGCATTGACCCAAAACTGAAGTGAAGGTATGATGAACCATAGGTATGAATGAACCGTCAAGAAGATTACCCAACCCAAACAGTCACGGTGATGAAGTGAAGTGTCATGTTCAAGAGTGACTTGCTACCGTAAAAAGTTATGTTTACTTTCCCAAATTTTCCCCGGTCATTTGTCGACCAATACCTCTTTGTTTTTTAACAAGCTTGAGGAGGATAACATTTTCTTGATCTATAATTCAACCCTTCGGGCGAATAAAGTATCACTATTTAATAATTTAACGAGTTTAGCGATGAATGAAACTCGATTCTTGCCATGATTGACAAGCCCATCGCTATTTTATGTTTTAATGAGCTTAACGACAATGACAACCCGATCCTTTTTCATATTTAGAGAGTTTGAAAAAGAGGATGAAAGAAAACTCCATAAGCACTTTTTCGTAAAGTTGTCGCTCATGTTAGGGATCTGTAATTTTAGCAGATTGGTAAGACTAAAACTGCAGAAGCAACATCGTTTCAACCAACTTTGGGATTCTAGGATCTATCCCTTCTGAATCCGGAGAGGGATCTCTCCAATAAGTGAAAAGATGGATTTTTCTTTGAAGTTTGGGGTTATGATATTAGGCTAGTTATGAAGGCCAAGGGTTTGTTTTATTTTTGGATGGTTGAGCATGATTTCAGTTTGAGGCAGAAAGTCCTGAAGACAAATAGTTCCAAAGGTGAGAAGTTGCAAGCAATCAGAGTAAGATTTGGCCAAAAAGACAGATAATTGCAGGTTTTAGTCCATTGGGCTATGGAGTCATAATAGGGTTTAATTGGAATAGCAAGAGGCAAGAGTGGTCCATGGGGCAAGTCATCTATGTCTAAGGATCTCTTTGAAGTTTGATTTATGGAATGAAATGATACAATAAGAAGGAGAAATTAATAGATGCAAAAACAAGAGCAGCCCAGGATCTGGTAAGTACTTTGAAACTAGCCAACCTTTGACATGGACTCAAGAAAAACATAAAAGTAAACTAGGATCTGGTAAATACTTTGAAACTAGCTAGCCTTTGATACACTTTCACTAGAAAACATCTTAAAACAAAGGGGAACTTGAAGGCAACTTTTGGGGTAGAAACTAGCGGGTCGGGCTTACCACAAATCCTCTCCTAGCTCTGATTTACTTGGTTACTTTCAAGACAATCACAAAGATAACACAGAATGGCCTAAGATCTGGTAAGTACTTTGAAAATAGCCAACTTTTAACACATTCCAAGGGAAAAAATCAGACAGTCTATGGGATCAAACTGGGACCAGGGCTCACCATATCTTCCTCAATTCATCTTCACTAAACATATACTGAAAATAACATTTAAGAATAACATTCAGCTAAGACAATAAGACAAGGGAACGCCAGCATTCCTATGCTTGAACTGAATTAGATCATTCCTAAATAACACAGATGGAAGAAAACATTCAGATAAATATTTTCAGTCAGAGAAGGTTACTGATATACAGTAGGTCCTAACTCTATGCATGTTGTTCTTTATAAGAGAAAATGAAACATAGTGGGAAGAGAAATAAAATAACAAGTTACAATGAGAAAAACATCACCATCAACATAGACCAGGATCCCATGAATCAACTTGTATTGATGCTCCAAACCAGTTACAGCTTTAAGTCCAGTGCTTTAGATTAGCAATCATCTACACATCTCAGCCTAACCTATTTATCACCAGCAGAGCTCCAAGAGCCAGTGAATACTATGTACAATCAGAAGTTTAAGCTCAAGTGTATATCAAAGTTCTACAACCAACCCCTCAATCATTTTCTGCAAAAGTATATATAGAAGAATGAGGAGGTGAGATCTGATAAAAGATCTCAATTACAATTAATACAGTCTTAATGATTTCTTGGCCTTTGAGGGGCTCAATGAAGAATCTTTCATACGTATCCTCTGTATTAAATGTTTTTACATAAAGATTAAGCTCGGTGGGAGATTTTTTTGACCTTTGAGGCTCTGTGTGGCATTGAAGTAACTCTGCAGATGTTCTTTGCATTAATTTTCTTGGCAGGGTTTCCTCTTTGGCTGCGTTGAGGCAAAATATCTGATCCGGACCAATAAATTTGGCCTCTGATTGAGTACTTTTGTGGCACAGGTGGCTTTGTGGCAGCTGAGAGGAATCGATTTGCCTCAGATTGTGGTGGTGGAGGCATCCCTGCTTGATAAAACACTTTAGGTTTTCTGTAACTGTGTTTTATTTGGGGATTAGGTTTTTGATAAGCATCTTAGACTTAATCCCCGTGAAAATGACTCTAATCCTCTGTTCTGATACATTTTGGTCTTCGGAATTGATACCCTTTGACTGTGTTAAATCCATGGTTTTCTTGCTGATATGCAGGGTTGCGTAGGGTTTATAAGGCATCCATGCCTGAGGAAACATTGATGAAACGTGCATTTCCACCCTGTGGATGATTTCCTTTGACGAATCGAAGACGGGAGGGTCGTCACCCTCCGCCTCTGAATCTTCTTTGAAAATCACGAGAAAATGATTTAAAACCCTGCAAAATACAAAAACTATTATAAAATCCTGCTCTTATAGGTTAACTGCATCGGAAGGCGTGTGAATACAGCGGGGTCGTTGGATGGCATCATCCAATGGTCAGGATTGATTGGGAGAGATCGTAGAACAGGCGAAAGAAAGATTAAATCCGAGCCGTCGATCGTGCAGAGATCGACGGTCGAGATTGACTGAGGAGGCGGAAAAAAGGAGAATGAATCTGAGCCATCGATCGCGCAGAGATCGACGGTCGGGAGCGGAAGTTGAAAGTCAAATGGAGAAAATAGGAGATGATTTGTGGGCCATCAATCTACAGATCAGATCGACGGCGGAGATGCCATTGCCGCTGTACGATAGCCCAGCTATCGTGTGTGTATCTTGGTTAACCATCGGACATCCTCGGCGAGCGATAGCCGTTGGATGGCCCGCCCCAGATTGGATGGTCCACGAAAATTTCACTGGGAATTCACGTTTGAACAATAATGCGTGATGGACTACGGTTGTGCACGATGGACGGCGGTTTTGAAAAAGTTACAGGGGACGCGTGTCAACCATTGTATGGAATCGCTAGCCATCTGGAAAAAACCATCCTTGCCCCAAAGGCGGTGCGACAGATACTGCCGGTTTTGGGCAATCGGCTTATGTGCGGTGGGGACCACGGGGAGATGAACTCCGCGCCGTCGATCTACGAAACAGATCGACGGTGGAGATTGCTCGAATTTCGGATCGGTGGAGAACTTTACAAAATGAAATAAAACCCGAATTTTGCAAATAACAAAGGTTTTTAATTTTTTAGACGGGATATATAATAGGGTTAGGCGCCCGATTGCGGGGCCATTGGGCGCATGGAGAATGATATGACCGGGGCTTTGTATAAAAAGGGCCAATCGCATATCGCAAGTTTAGACGCGGGCTTTTCAATCTACCCATTGTATTTTCTGCGATTTGCGATCTGTGATCACTCTTTTCAATCAACCCATTGATATTAATACGTGACTTTGGTTTTTAGACCAAAATATTGGAAAAGTGGGTTTTTGAGTTTTACAAAGGAAAAAGGTAATCGGGATGGATTATTTATAAGGTTTCAAGTACAGAATGCAGGCCCAAGGTATGTACATATAAAATAATGATGCGATCAGGGGTTTTTCAATATAAAGGCTGATCGCATCGCAAGTTTGTGACGCGTGGCAGCAAAGACCGCGCTTGTTGACATCCATTGAAGCAAGCATTGTGGATGGGTTTAGTACTAATCTCCCCGGCGGAGGCATGCCTGGGTGAGTGGTTCGTGCTTAGCCTCCAAGGGGGCTAAAGCTTATGTATAAAACATGAATTTTTATTGATTTTAACGTTTTTCAAAAGGTTTCGAGGAGCCTCTTGTGATAGCGGGGGTGCGTTTTAATCATGGGGAAAGTGATTTTCATAAATGGAAGAGGATTATGAAAACGTTAGAGGTTTTATGGAGAAAAAGGGGAGCAAATGAAGGTTTGGAGGCGGGGGAAAAGAAGGTCTTTTAAAAGTCTTCACTTCAATCAGCAGGATTTCTAAATGTAAAATGGGAATATCAGTGAAGTTTTGGATAGAGGAAAAAGGCAAGAGGCCTTCAAGAGTCTTCAAGAGCCAAAAATTTTTAGTAATGAAATTTGTTCCTTGAAGGCTCAAACAGTCTTAGCCACCTTTTGGTATAACAAATATTATAGGTGGCTAACAGTGGCTCCACTTGGGGATGGTGCCTTCTTGAAGGCATCAAGCAATCTTGCACTCGTATTGACCGGGGGGAGGTCGACTGGGCCATGCCTTATCCATCGGGCTCTTCCTTTGCTTAATATTTTTCTTCTGTAATATTTTTTTTTATGCTAAAACATAAAAACAATGTAGAACCTTATCAATACAAACTTTTCATCACTCAATCCTACCCATCTAGCATTTTTTTCTTCATTAGAGTGCACTTGGATTGAAAACTTTTTTACAACATTTTATTTTATAACAAATCTAATCTAATTCTACTCCTTATTTATCCCTGAACTCAAATTTAACAGTTGAGTTCAGATGATTCTCTACCTAATCTACCATCTGTTGGGATTAAACTGTCCAACAGATTTTCATTCTCTAAATTTCTAAAACATAAATTTAAAAACAGTCAATTCAAGATTAAGCTATTTGACTTGCTGTGATCTATGGCATAAAGACAAGATGCACATAGACATTTATTTTGCAGAAAAAATAAATAAAAAATGGTAGGCTTAAGATCCGAAATTTGAAAACATTTCCTTCCTCTTTTCTACAACTCTGATTTGACTCCTATTGAGTTGTCTTTCCTTTTTCTCTGGTTCAGATTTTGAGCTGATTGGAACCAGATTTTTACATTTTTTTGACTCAGAAAAATAAAACATATTTGAGTCATCTCTCTTTGGAAACTGAGGTTCAAATTTTAAACATGTTTGAACCTTTCATTTCTATCCTAATCTATCTACTGATAAGCCAAGATTAAACAGTTTGGCAAATCGAATTCACTATCCTATCAACAGAAAATTTAAAGCTAATTAGTCAAGATTAGAGAGTTTGACTAAATAGAAGTGTGTTCTTTAGGAGTGGCATTTAAGCTTGCACACTTTTAGATTTGTTTCTCTTTTTTGGTATGGGGCTATACCTTTCTTGTTTTCATAATCTACCCTCTTTTCTTTCTTTTCATTGTTTTTGTATTTTTTATTTTTACAACTTTGAATGCAATGGTGGATGAAATATTTATAATGGAAAAAAGATAAAAAGGCTTTTTAAAACATGACATGGATCAAGAGAAGTAATGTTTGAGCATCCTGCCATTGACAGGACCCCCAAACAATTCTGCTCCATTCAACTCCTGCAAGAAAAATGCATTGTTACCAACAGCTGAATGAATAGAGTAAGGGCCAAGCCATAGGTTGTCAAATTTTCCATGCTTGCCCTTCTCTTCCATCCTTGAGTCCCATTTTAAAACTTTGTCCCCAATATTGAAATTGCTGGCCTTTGTTCTTCTGTCGAAAAGCTTTTTAATGCTCTCCTGTTTCTGCAATGCTTTGTTATAAACTTCCTCTCTGGTTTGCTGAAGATGAATGGTCTAATTTATTCTTTTGATCATGTCATTATCTTCAGTCTGCAACTCTTGAATCAACTTGATCACTGGTACACCAAGGCTGTTTGGAAAAATTGCATCAGTACCATACACAAGCTGGAAAGGTGACATACCAATAGATTTCTTCAAAGTCAATCTGTCAGCCCAAAGTGCATGGACCAGCTTTGTGTGCCAAGACTTTTTGTTGTCCTCCAACAGTTTCTTGATTATGTTCACTAAAATTTTGTTTGAGGATTCTGCAAGTCCATTACCTTGAGGGTAATAGGCTGTGGAATGCCCCAATGTTATCTGATATCTGTGACAGAACTCAACCATCTTCTTTGATCCAAATGCTTCTGCATTATCAGTGATAATCTTGGTAGGGCAGCCAAATCTGGAGAGAATATTAGTCTCCATAAATTTTATGATAACTGAATCATTGGCCTTCCTACAAGGTATGGCTTCTATCCACTTAGTGAAGTATTCTGTGGCAGTGAGAATCCATCTATGCTAGGCAGAAGATGGTGGATGGATTTCTCCTATAAATTCAAGTCCCCACTATTGAAAAGGGGCTTCAACAGTGATTGGATGAAGAGGTAAGGGTAGCAGTTTTCTTTTGCCTTCAAAAAGTTGACACTTATGACAGGCTATGATCATCTTGTGTACATCATGGAAAAGAGTAGGCCAATAGAAACCAGCCCTTAAAATTTTGTTGGCTGTTGTCTTCTAGTACAAATGACCTCCACACTCTCTTTCATGGAACTAGTACTTAACCTTCTCTGCATCAAACTCAGGCAAACATTTAAGCAATAGACCACTTGCATTTTTCCAATATAGACATTTATCTATAATGCAATAGTTTAGAGCTTTCAATTTTAGGAACCTTGCCTTTGTTTTTGTCAAACCAGGAGGTGTAGAAATTTGCTAAATAATGATTAATTATCCACCGAGACTATCCTGATCACATACAATTCGAATTTATATGCAACACATAATATCTTCCACTCAGATCATCAAACATGCGGAAATAAAATCAAGCGATAACACATCAAATCATCATACACATTAACACAGTATGTATGGGGAAAGCTTGTAGCTGAAAACCCCGCAGCTATTGTGTATATTATAATGGAGAAATCAAGTAACAAACTCAGTACAATACTCCTCACAAGTACTCAGTACTTTCTCATACAGTTACCCACAATCTAGCTCAATTTTGAACAGGTTACTGGTTCAAAACTCACAGCCAATTGCCTTGCCTCTATTGCGCAATCCAGGCATGTCTATATAGAGATCCAAGGTTCGAATCTCCTTGGCTTGACAACGCAATCATCATGGGAAATTCCTCCAAGTGTGGTGCAAATCTCATGCACAACTGATGTCACCACTGATAGCTAACTCCACCCTTTCATCTACCTCTTTCACTGGTCTCCACTGAACTGATCATGCACTGTAGTGAACTGATGTGTTCTTGAGTTGAATAATGAGTTACTAATTAATGAATTAAATATTATTTAATTCACTCCACTCATAACTAATTGATTAGCTAGTTAAACTAATCTCAATCAGTTCAACTAAAATAAACAGAACACAACTCCACTATCTGTCTCATTAACTCCTCCAAACTTCTGCCACTGAAGTCCAACCGAAGTCAACCATGCATGATGCCATCAAACCCTTGGGAACCACGTGATTCCTCTGTCAGATGCATGAGCCACTTCTGTAGCTCGAACTGAAGTGCTCCAAGAGAGTAACCTGTTGTTTATAGTCTAAATATTATTAAGGGTAAATAATATTTGACTTCCCTGTTTTAAGGAGAGGCAGTCTAAAAATAGACTTCGACCTCTTTGACCTCAAAAATAGAGTCTCATCTATTTTTACCAACATGACACATACTTCAAGAATATCAAACTGGAATCCCCGAACCATGCTCCATATGTCTAAAAATAGACATAGTCTAAAAATAGATTTTGCGCCAGAATTTGCCTGCGGGCCCACTTAGTGAAGGCTACTTCATTTCACTAAGCTCCATCATCTTGCTGCATTTTCAACACTCCCTCTCAGCAAGATATGGATTATCTGCAACCCCTATCCTGCCCCTGTGGAATTCGAACTTGCTCCTGGTGAGCGCCTTCGTCAGGATGTCGGCATCCTGATCCTCCGTGGGAACATATGAAAGCATCGTGATTCTCCGCTGAACACAATCTCTGATATGATGATACCAATCTGTGAAGCCATGCTGCCTCAACTGATCCTCCCGTTCCGTACCATGAACCATCCTGAGCAGTTCTGATATAGCGCAACACATGCTTGCCTGCCTTCCAAAAGAGCTTGGTAGGCTTAACCATAGCTTGCGAAAGCTGGTTAACTGCATAGCATATATCGGGTCGTGTATTGACCAGATACATAAGCGACCCCACCAACTGTCGATAGACAGTGGCATCCACTACCTCCACCGAAGTAGCATCCTCCTTCCTCCAACCACCAGGAAGAGGAGTGTCAACAGGCTTGCAGCCTTGCATGTTGAACCTCTCCAGAATCTCCCGAGCATACTTGCCCTGAGAAACAAACAGTCCTCCGCTGCGCTGCCAAATCTCCAATCCCAAGAAATAATGAAGGATGCCCAAGTCCTTCATCTCAAACTCTCGTGCAAGATCCTCCTTGCATGAAAGTATCAACGGCTCATCTCCCGTCAAAATCAGATCATCTACATACAGTACGATGATCAACAGCTTCCCCTCCACCACAATCTGGTACAGGTTAGGATCCGCCTCACTCTTGGATAATCCAAGCCCGGTGAAGTAGCTGTCTATCCGAGTGTACCAAGCACGAGGTGCTTGCTTCAGCCCGTACAGTGCTCTCTTGAGTCGGCACACATGCGACTCACTGCTGAAGATCTCAAAACCTTCAGGCTGCTCTATGTACACCTCCTCCTCAATAACTCCATTGAGGAACGCAGTCTTCACATCCATCCGATGAATGTGCCACCCCATCTGCGCTGAGAGAGCAAGGATCGTCCGTATGGAAGAGTACCTTGCGACAGGTGCAAAAGTCTCCTCATAGTCAATCCCCTCGATCTGTGAGAAGCCACGGGCGACAAATCTCGCCTTGTACTTCTCCACACTCCCGTCAGCCGCCTTCTTCACTTTGTAGATCCATCGCGAACCCACCACTGATTTCCCCTCCGGTCTTGGGACAATCTCCCATGCACTGTTTCTGACGATCGAATCATATTCTTCGATCATGGCATCTACCCATGCGGGTTCCTCCACAGCTTCCTCAAAAGAGGATGGTTCCGTCACAACACATTGACTCACAAGAGCCATGTATCCAGTGTACCGATCTGGTGACTGCCTCTGTCTGCGCTGTGCTGTAGGTGGTCCTACAACCTTCTTTGCATCTCGAGCCAGTCGCTCAGCTTCTGTAGTGCGCATGCGCCCTCTGATGGTTGGCGCTGCATGGGTGGTTTCTTCCACCTCCTGAACCTCCTCTTGTGGCTGATCCACATCCGGAAGCTCCTCCTTGGGAACTAACAGCTCCTCATCTGCATGCAAGTGTAGCTCCCTCTCAAGCGAACACTGCATGGCTTTCTCCTCCTGAAATTTTATATCCCGTCGCACAACAGTCTTGCGACTGTCTGGCACATACGCTCGATAGTTATGAGGTGTATCAGTGTACCCCACAAATATTCCAACCTCAGCAGTTGGATCCAGCTTCCTTCTCGCATCCTTCGTCACATGCATGTAGACAGGAGAACCAAAATCCGCAAATGGGAAATATCAGGCCTCTTGCCAGAATAAGCCTCCTCTGGTGTACTCATGCCAAGAACCTTGTGAGGACAACGGTTCTGCACATACACTGCTGTATTGCATGCCTCAGCCCACAAGTGAAGGGGTAGGCCCTGATCATGCAACATCACCCGTGCAGCACCCACGATCGTTCTGTTCTTCCGCTCAGCCACCCCGTTCTGCTGTGGGTTATGGGGTGCGATGAGCTCTCTCCGAATCCCTTCTGCGCTGCAGAACTCCTTGAATTCAGCCGAGATGAATTCACCACCGTTATCACTCCTTAGAGCAATCACCTTCTGCCTCGACTCCTTCTCGACCAGTGCTTTAAACTCACAGAACTTCGCGAATGTATCGCTCTTCTTCTGCATGAAGAAGATCCAGCACTTTCGAGAGAAATCATCAACAAAGATCACATAATACTTGTGCTTTGCTGTCAAAGCAACTGAGAAAGGACCACACACGTCCGTGTGAACTCTCTCAAGGATCGTCGTGGCGCGACTATCCTTCTCGTGAAAGGTGGCTTTCACATACTTCCCTAAAGTACACCCCTTGCACTGATCTGACTGCGCAAGGGTGCCCTTAGGAAGCCCAAGAGGAAATCGGGCTGCAGAATCTTCAAAGCTCCATGGTGAAGGTGGCCCAATCTCCTGCCACCCGCCCTCATCATCCCGCCACACCATCTCTCGCTTTCGCATGCCATAAATGTTGGGTAACCATCTACATTAGAATCGATAGCAGTTCTTGGTTCGAACCCCGGGCCCGTGGCTCCCGTAGGCTCCGATAAGTAGAACAAGCTTTTCCTTCGCTGAAGACCACATCATACCCCTCGTCTTCCAACATCGCCACAGAGATCAGGTTCTTCATCAATCCTGGAACATGCAAAACTTCCTTCAATACAAAGGGTTTACCAGACTCCCTCTCAAAGGAAATGGTACCGATACCAGTCGCACTGTATCTACTATCATCGCCCATCTCGATGTGCACTCCAAGATCTTTTTCCTCCAGATCTGAAAACAAATCTCGATCTCCGGTCATGTGAAATGACGCACCACTGTCCAAGAACCAAACTGATCCCGCCACACTTGAAACCAAGCATGCTATCAGTGAAAAGTCAAGTCGAAACCGTGAAGCCAAAGCTTCTCATCTCGCATCTTCCCGCTTGCTTGTTCTTCTTCTTCTTGGACATCAGGCACACATGTCCGTGATCGTTGCGAAGAAAATACTTCTACCTTCGCCATATCCCCGCTTCTTGCCTTTGCACCGTAATGAGAGGTTTTCTTACCCTTCCCTTTCTTTGCTTTGGCCACTCAAAGTTGTACTTTTGGATCACCTCCTCATAAAGATCTATTCTTAGCAGTCCTCCTTATCTCCTCCTGCATGAGATCCGCCCAAAGGCGCTCCCATCCCGGCAGCTTCTCCCGACCATCGACACTATCTTGATATGAGTGCCAAGCCTTCGGAAGACCAAGGAGAGCCAGTTCGACCATGTCCTCGTCTTCGACAGTCACCCCCACACTTCCCAGCTCATCTCTGCATTGAGTGAACTTCGTGAGGTATTTGGCGATACTGTCACCCTTCTCCATCTTGATGTTCCCGAGCTTATCTTTGAGCGCCAGCTTCCTTTGGTCGCTCTTACTCTGGAATAGATCCGTCAAAGTCTTTCTACATTAGAAATGGAGAAGCCTTCTGTATGCAGGTCGGATACAATATGATCTCGACGCTCCAATGATCCTCTCGTACATTTCTGCCATCTTCTTTGCCATACGATCAAAGAGATCGTTGGGCTTTTGGACATTCGTATCTACGAACTCCTTCATACCATTATCTTCTAATACTGCCTCCATGCAATCCTTACATGCAACATAATTCGAACTGCCTTCAAGAGCATATTAGAGTCACAAACTGTTGAAAGACATTTTCAACACTGGCACCAAGAAAACAAAACTGCTGCAAAATTCGAATTCCACCTCAAAGCTCAACTACGATCGGAGAAAATTATTTCTAGCATTGAGATCGACTGGGCGTTTACCTTTCATCTTTTTCACTTTCTTCGAAGAAAGATGAATCCAGAGGCTACCTGGCCCGCATGCAGACTCTGTCTACCGAAATAAGTTTGTAATCACCGTGATGATCAATCTCTGCTTCAATAGCTCTGATACAATGTAGAAATTTGCTGAATAATGATTAATTATCCACCGAGACTATCCTAATCACATAAAATTTGAATTTATATGCAACACATAATCTCTTCCACCTAGATCATCAAACATGCGGAAATAAAATCAAGCGATAACACATCAAATCATCATACACATTAACACAGTATGTATGGGGAAAGCTTATAGCTGAAAACACCGTAGCTATTGTGTATATTATAATGGAGAAATCAAGTAACAAACTCAAGACAATACTCCTCACAAGTACTCAGTACTATCTCATGAAGTTACACACAATCTAGCTCAGTTTTGAACAGGTTACTGGTTCAAAACTCACCGCCAATTGCCTTGCCTCTATTGCGCAATCCAGGCCTGTCTATATAGAGATCTTAGGTTCGAATCTCCTTGGCTTCACTGCGCAATTGTCATGGACAATTCCTCCAAGTGTGGTGCAAAACTCATGCACAACTGATGTCGCCACTGATAGCTAACTCCACCCTTTCATCTACCTCTTTCACTTGTCTCCTCTGAACTGATCATGCACTGTAGTGAACTGATGTGTTCCTGAGTTGAATAATGAGTTACTAATTAATGAATTAAATATTACTTTCTAATTCACTCCCACCATAACTAATTGATTAGCTAGTTAAACTAATCTCAACTAGTTCAACTAAAATAAACAGAACACAACTCCACTAGCTGTCTCATTAACTCCACCAACTTCTGCCACCGAAGTCCTAACTGAAGTCAACCATGCATGATGCCATCAAACCCTTGGGAATAGCGTAATTCCTCTGTCAGATGCATGAGCCACTTCCAAGGCTCGAACTGAAGTGCTCCAAGAGAGTAAACTGAAGTTTATAGTCTAAATATTATTAAGGGTAAATAATATTTGACTTCCCTATTTTTAGGAGAGGCAGTCTAAAAATAGACTTCGACCTCTTTGACCTAAAAAATAGAGTCCCATCTATTTTTACCAAAATGACCAATGCTCCAAGAATCTCAAACTGGAATCCCCGAACCATGCTCCATATGTCTAAAAATAGATTTTGCGCCAGAATTTGCCTGCGGGCCCACTTAGTGAAGGCGACTTCATTTCACTAAGCTCCATCATCTTGCTGCATTTTCAAAAGGAGGTGTATTCAAATTAAGCAGAACATAAATAATATTAGCATACCAAGAGGAATTAATAAAATGGTTTTCAACAATGGGTGTTGAGATTTCCTTTTGATCATCTAAAGCATTAATCATATGAATATCAAGAACTTCACAATTTGATTCAGCCATTAATCTAGCTAGACCTTGGCCTTTGATGAGTTTAGTGGGCTTTATCTATAAATCATATTCAAGAATAACAACAATCCACCTACCTCTCTTACCATCTGGGTCCTGTGTTAGAATGTCTTTAACAACTGAATTCGGGACAAAGGAAATGATATGTGAATGAAGGATGTATACCCTGAAGTCTTTCAAAGCTTTAACCAAGGCGAAATATTGCTTCTCCATAATGTTATACTTCAAAGGGGCATCCCTCAATGCCTTGCTAAAGAATGCAATAGGCTGCTCTTGTCCTTGTGGATTTTTCTATAAAAGGACAACAGCTATAGTATGTTCTGATGCAAATGAGAAAATATAAAAATATTTTGAAAAGTCAGGACTTATGAGAACCGGTGTTTTGGTTAAAGCTTGTTTCACCAGTTCAAAGGATTGCTTTGCTTCCAAGGTCCATTTCACCCCTTGCTCCTTCTTTAACATGTTTGTGATATTCCTAAGGAGCTCAGCCAAATTGGGGATGAACCTTCTAAAAAAGTTGATCTTCCCAATGAAAGATTGCAACTCTTTGATGTTTCGAGGATGAGAGATTTGCAATATGGCCTCAATCCTCTTTGGATCTATCTTTATACCCTCCTCAGAAATAATGTGCCCGAGAAGTTTACCTTCTTGGAGACCAAATAGTGTCTTCTTAGGGTTTAAGGATATTCCAAACTTTTTGCATTTCTCGAAAACTATTCTTAAATGTTCTAAATGTTCTTCATCTGTTTTTGAAAACACAGTGACATCATCAAGATAGATAATGATGAAGCAGCCCAGTTCTTCCGAGAATGCTATGTCCATGGCTCTTTTAAAGGTTGCTCCAGCATTCATTAGACCAAAAGTCATTTTCACATACATGAAAGTTCCCCATGGTGTATTAAAGGCTGTCTTTAATTGATCAGCAGGGTAAACCAAGATCTGATTATATCCTGAATAGCCATCCAGCAAAGAAATTCTTCTAGACCCTACCACCCTTTGTAAAATATGATCCATCTTTGGTAAAGGGTAGTTATCTTTTAATGAAGCTTTGTTTAAGTCTCTAAAGTCTATACAAAGCCTGATTTCTCCAGTTTTCTTCCTAACAGACACCAGATTAGATACCCATTCAGAATATCTAACAGGGACAATAATACCAACATCGTACATTTTCATGATCTCCTTCTGAGCCAAAGGTAACTGAACAGGGTTTATTCTGCGTAGTTTCTGTTTGAATGGTTTTTCGTTTTCTTTAAGGGGAATTTTGTGCTGTATTATTTCAGTGTCATAGGATTTAAGATCTTCATAACTCCACGTAAAAACATCAGAAAACTCTTTAAACAGCTCTATGTATTTAAGTTTAATGTGAGCTAGTAAAGTTTTAGACAGTTTAATCATTTTTGGTTTTTCCTCACTGCCTATATTTCACTCCTCCACTTCAGTCTCTATAGGTTCCAGCTTTGGCTTCTTCGCCACATCGTTAAAATCAAGCAACTCTTCTAAAGGCACCAGACCACTTGGAAAACTTTCATCTTTATAGTGCAGGGTTTCTAACTCATCTGTTTCGTTTGTAAGTTTTCCAGACAATACGTTAATATTGACAGGCTTAGGAGACGGCTCTTCTTCACCAAGAAAGTTTTCTTCACTGCATTCTGTTTCATAGTCTGAGTCCGAACTGTTTAGTTCAAATTCATTTCTGAATTGCATGAAGTCTTCTATTTGTTTTTCATTATCAAACACTTGCCAATACTTTTTATTATCTGGCACTGCTGGTCTAAACTTTATCTCAGTTGTGCAATCTTTGGTTTCAAATGGCGTTAAGCATGTCCTAGCTGCAAAGGCTAAATTGTGGGCCGCAATGTTTCTTTTTCTCGGGACAAAAATTAACTTGGACTCTTCAAAAGTTTTTAAAAGGTCCATGACATCATTCCGATAGGCTCTAAGTCTAGGATGATTTGCGCTATACTCCCCATTGACTTGCCTAATGATTAACTCAGAATCCCCATACACATTGATTCTTCTGGCTTCCAACTTTTTCAATAGATGTAAGCCTAAGAGAAGGGATTCATATTCTGCTATGTTATTGGAACACTGAAAGTTTAATTTACATGAAATGTTTTCGGTGTGGTTGTTTTCAGTGTTAGTAATCAAGACACCTGCACCAGCGTTAGTTCTAGTGCATGACCCATCAAAATACATACTCCAGAGAGGACTTTCCTTGGTTTCATCTTGGTTACTGTCTTCTTGAACTGATGTGCTTTCTGATTGTTGTTGAATGTCTGCACTTAGTTGAATTTGTTTAGATTCCTCAGGTTTTTCGTTAGGTGGAAGACCACTTTCTTGAGTGTCAAGGTTTAAAAGCAAAGGACGTATGACTTTTAGTTCACGACCCATATTTGGTTTGCTGTTGTTTAAAGGTTTAGCAAATTTTTTTGACAGTTCTGTGGTATTTACCTCCTCCTCTCTATCAGCCATTAATTCTGTTAAAGTGACTTGTTCACTAACTGTTTCATCATTAAACATGATAAAAGAATCGAGGCTTGTATTGACAGAGTAAATAGGAGATTTTTGCGGTCTGTCTTGGCTTGTAACAGTGTATTGCATATGAGACTCCCGGTAAAGTCTTCTAGTTTGATTGAAAACAGGGATAGTCGCATAAGTCATGTCCATTTGCATAGTCCCTTGTAAATTAGCCCCCCAAGATCTTGATAAAAGCATTCCATACTTGGGGGGAACATCAGCCACAAAAATATCCATGACTAAGCATTTGGCTGGAATCTGGGCTAAGTTAACGCAGAGTTCTTTGATCAATCCTAAACATTTCACTCTGCTTGAGTCAAAAGAGTAAAGGTCTTTATAAGGTCTGGTGATTTCTAGACCCAGGCTCTCCATTACAGCTTTAGGCATTAAATTATGAGAAGCCCCTGAGTCATGCATAGCGTTATGCAAAATTTTGTCATGAACGTTAAAACTCACATAAAAGGGAGGAACGGGTCCCTCTTGATATTTTCCCTCAATCTTTGGACCAAAAATAAGCTCTGGTTGGTCATCGTTAAGATTGACTGTGTCATTATTGTCTTCTAAATTTAAAGCCTTCAAAATTTGAGTTCTATATACATGTTGGGTAGCTAACTTTGTCAAGGGAATAGAAATTTTAATCTTTGAAATTTCCTGCTCTAGGCTAAAAGGGATCTGACTCTTTGAAGTGTTGGTTTCAGCCTTATTAACTGCCACTCTATCAGCAATTTCAGCTTGCTGATTTGTTTTATTTACATTTGATAAAAAAAAAATCACAGGAGTACTAGATGAAGTGTTAGTACTACTACTGTCTGCACTCTGTTTTTCATTGTCTTGAGTGCCTTTTCCTTTACCTTTATCAGAATTTACAGCCACTGTCTTATCCTTTTTTTTGATGACTTTAGGTTTGTTTGTAGTGTTGTTTTGTGAAGATTTTCCAGAGGTTTCGTTGTTGGGGGTCTGTTGACTAGAATTACTTCTGAGGTCATATTCTCTTTGAGGTTCTGTGATGGCATTTTCCATGTTTTGACAACAATTTTCATTATCATTTCTTTTGTCATCATAAGGTGTGTACAGACCTTGCTTCTTATCATAATGAACTTCAAAGTCATCATCATCTACCCCAAACAGGTTTATATCGTCTTCCTCTGTTATTTGATCTGTTTCCTCAACCTCACTCACATAGTTTTGATGAAAGGGAGGGGTGATCTGTTGATCATCTTCCCTAGGTCTGTTTGGAGGTTGGATCCTTTTGGAATTCTGATTCTGGTTCTGGTTTCTGTTCTGAGGAGCATTTTGGTTTTGGCTTTCTTGTGCTCTCTTAATTATGCTCATCTCTTTCATCATCTCCTCCATCATTCTTTCCATCTTTGAGTTGGAAGTAGAAGGTGAGGATTCCTCTCTAAATGATACTCTCTTCTCAGCTTTCATCCTTGCTCTTTTCTCCATCAAGTTGACTTCCACAGAAAGAGCACCTCTTTTCATATCTTCAAGGGTTGCAAAATATCTCTCTCTCAGCTGATAGGTCATGTCAGAGTCAAAACCTTCCGGAAATTTGTTTAAAGATGAGCCCTGTAGAGGTTTTAGTTCTGGTGAAAGTGCATTGTACACACTATTGAATCTAGTGCAGTAAGCTTGCACGCTTTCCCCAGGGTTTCTATGGAGGTTCTTGTAGTCAGAAAGGACTTGAAGAGGGTTTTTCTTTACTTCCCATTTGTTTAAGAATGTTTGATGGAAAGCTTGGAGACCATTGATACTATGGGGGGTTAAGCTTTTAAACCATTTTCTTACTTCTCCCCCAGACTTTGAAAAAATAATCTAAGTTTGACAGAATCATCGTCAATTTCATTTCTGTCAAAGTAGTCATCCATCTTATCCACATGTTGTGATGTTGTGGTGGTATTGTTAGCATCATATAATGGAATTTTGGACTGATAGTCCTGTGGAAGATTGACTAATGGTACAGGAAGGACTAAGGGAGCATACCATGCTGCCATGATAGGAGGTGGAGGTGGATTTACAGGTGGGTTGACAAAAGGGAAGGTGGGCTGAAGTGGAGTGGTTTTAACAGTGGATGTAGAATGAGTAGAAGTGGATGGACCAGGAATAGACTGCTAAGCTGATCTTGGATGAGAGACACCTAAATTGTGAAGGAAATGCAAAACAGGGGGTGTTGTTTATCTACTACCAGGATGTTCACTTGTTTCAGGAGATGAAAGTGAAGACTCAGAATCTAGCTGAATTATATCATCAAATGACCTAGTTCTAAAAGGATTTACTAAGTCAGCTTGTGATTGTTGTAGAGCTGAAATATTTCCAGGGACTGAATTAGCTCTCAAGGGTGATCTGAAAAACAGTTGAAGATTCTATCTTAGGAGACTTCCTAAGGATACTTTCTGGGTCATCAACTATTTCAGGTGGATCAGGGTTAGGATAGGCTCTAGTGTGGATCTTTCTAGAAGCCACTATGCTTATTCTTTTCAGACCCAAATAAGAAGAAAAGTTCAACTAGGTATGACAATCTTTGAGGGGTTAACTAGTCTGTTTGCACAATTTTAATCCTCCAGTCCTCTAACTGAGTTTAAATGATATATGATGATCAGGGTTCTTCCCAGTCGAGTCTTAAGGTCTGTTTAGGATTGTGGAGTCGCCAAGTGGAATTTTTTAGCTCTTTTCAAAGGTAAAAGGTTTTATGGTCCACCGCCATGTTTATTGGATACCAATTTGAAGTATTTTTGGTTTTTTCTGAGTTCTTTTTCATTTGTGTGGTTTTTGAGAATATCCTAACTTTGTTTCAAAACATAGCTATGGTTATGAGACAAAGACATTCTACTCTTATGGCTAAGCCAGCTGATATTTCAAGGTTAGATAAAGTCTTTAAGAGAATCCTAGGGTTTACCTAGTTTTTCACTGATTCAAACAAGTTTCATCGTGATTACCATTTCATGGTAGTGCTTGAAAAGGCTGCTTTTTAATCACAAAGTTTTCTTGGATTAAGGGTTTTCTGAGGTCTTAAAAGGTATAAAAAACACTCAGTCCCCAGTGGAGTCGCTAGAAATGTTAGGGATCTGTAATTTTAGCAGATTGGTAAGACTAAAACTGTAGAAGCAACATCGTTTCAACCAACTTTGGGATTCTAGGATCTAGCCCTCCTGAATCCGGAGAGGGATCTCTCCAATAAGTGCAAAGATGGATTTGTCTTTGAAGTTTTGGGTAATGATATTAGGCTAGTTATGAAGGCCAAGGGTTTGTTTTGTTTTTTGGATGGTTGAGCATGATTACTGTTTGAGGTGGAAAGTTCTAAATGCAAAGAGTTTCAAAGGTGAGAAGTTGCAAGCAAATAGAACAAGCTTTGGCCAGGAAGATAGATAATTGCAGGTTTTAGTCCATTGGGCTATGGATTCATAATAGGGTTTAATTGGAACAGCAAGAGGCAAGAGTGGTCCATGGGGCAAGTCATCTATGTCTAAGGATCTCTTTGAAGTTTGATTTATGGAATGAAATGATACAATAAGAAGGAGAAATTAACAGATGCAGAAACAAGAGCAGCCCAGGATCTGGTAAGTACTTTGAAACTAGCCAGCCTTTGACATGGACTCAAAAAAAACATAAAAGTAAACTAGGATCTGGTAAGTACTTTGAAACTAGCCAGCCTTTGATACACTTTCACTAGAAAACATCTTAAAACAAAAGGGAACTTGAAGGCAACTTTTGGGGTAGAAACTAGCGGGCCGGGCTCACCACAAATCCTCTCCTAGCTCTGCTTTACTTGGTTACTTTCAAGACAATCACAAAGATAACACAGAATGGCCTAAGATCTGGTAAGTACTTTGAAACTAGCCATCTTTTAACACATTCCAAGGGAAACAATCAGACAGTCTGTGGGATCAAACTGGGACCAGGGCTCACCATATCTTCCTCAGTTCATCTTCAATAAACATATACTGAAAATAAAATCTAAGAATAACATTCAGCTAAGACAATAAGACAAGGGAACGCTAACATTCCTATGCTTGAACTGAATTAGATCATTCCTAAATAACACAGATGGAAGAAAACATTCAGATAAATATTTTCAGTCAGAGAAGGTTACTGATATACAGTAGGTCCTAACTCTATGCATGTTGTTATTTATAAGAGAAAATGAAACACAGTGGGAACAGAAATAAAATAACAAGTTACAATGAGAAAAACATCACCGTCAACATAGACCAGGATCCCATGAATAAGCTTGTATTGATGCTCCAAACCAGTTAGAGCTTTAAGTCCAGTGCTTTAGATTAGAAATCATCTACACATCTCAGCCTAACCTATCTATCACCAGTAGAGCTCCAAGAGCCAGTGAATACTATGTACAATAATAAGTTTAAGCTCAAGTGTATATCAAAGTTCTACACCCAACCCCTCACTCATCTTCTGCAGAAGTATATATAGAAGAATGAGGAGGTGAGATCTAATAAAAGATCTCAATTACAATTAATATAGTCTTAATGATTTCTTGGCCTTTGAGGGGCTCAATGAAGAATCTTTCATATGTATCCTCTTTATTAAATGTTTTTACATAAATATTAAGCTCGGTGGGAGCTTTTTTTGACCTTTGAGGCTCTGTGTGGCATTGAAGTAACTCTACATATGTTCTTTGCATTAATTTTCTTGGCAGGGTTTCCTCTTTGGCTGCGTTGAGGCAAAATATATGATCCGAACCAATAAATTTGGCCTCTGATTGAGTAATTTTGTGGCACAGGTGGCTTTGTGGTAGCTGAGAGGAATCGATTTGCCTCAGATTGTGGCGGTGGAGGCATCCCTGCTTGATAAAACACTTTAGGTTTTCTGTAATTGTGTTTTATTTGGGGATTAGGCTTTTGATAAGCATCTTAGACGTAATCCCTGTGAAACTGACTCTAATCCTCTGTTCTGATACATTTTGGTCTTCGGCACTGATACCCTTTGACTGTGTTAAATCCATGGTTTTCTTGCTGATATGCAGGGCTGCGCAGGGTTTATAAGGCATCCATGCCTGAGGAAACATTGATGAAACATGCATTTCCACCCTATGGATGATTTCCTTTGACGAATAGAAGACGGGAGGGTCGTCACCCTTCGCCTCTGAATCTTCTTTGAAAATCAAGAGAAAATGATTTAAAACCCTGCAAAATACAAAAACTATTATAAAATCCTGCTCTTATAGGTTAACTGCATCGGAAGGCTTGTGAAGACAGCGGGGCCGTTGGATGGCATCATCCAACGGTCAGGATTGATCGGGAGAGATCGTAGAATGGGCGAAAGAAAGATTAAATCCGAGCCGTCGATCGTGCAGAGATTGACGGTCGAGATTGACTGAGGAGGCAGAAAAAAGGAGAATGAATCTGAGTCGTCGATCGCGCGAAGGTCGACGGTCGAGAGCGGAAGTTGAAAGTCAAATAGAGAAAACGGGAGATGAATTGTGGGCCGTTGATCTGCAAATCAGATCCACGGCGGAGATGCCATTGCCGCTGTACGATAGCCCAGCTATCGCGTGTGTATCTTGGTTAACCATCGGACATCCTCGGTGAGCGATAGCCGTTGGATGGCCTGTCCCAGATCGAACGGTCCATGGCAATTTCGCTGGGCATCCGCGTCCAAACAATAATGCACGATGGACTGCGGTTATGCGCGATGGACAGCGGTTTTGAAAAAGGTACAAGGGACACGCGTCAACCGTTGTATGGAATCGCTAGCCATCGGGAAAAAACCACCCTTGCCCCAAAGGCAGTGTGATAGATACTGCCGGTTTTGGGCAATCGGCTTATGTGCGGTGGGGACCATGGGGAGATGAACTCCGCACCGTCGATCTACAGAACAGATTGACGATGGAGATTTCTCGAATTTCAGACCGGCGGAGATTTCTCGAATTTCGGACCGACGGAGAACTTTACAAAATGAAATAAAACCCAAATTTTGCAAATAACAAAGGTTTTTAATTTTTTGGACGGGATATATAATAGGGTTAGGCGCCCGATTGCGGGGCCATTGGGTGCATGGAGAATGATATGATCGGGGCTTTGTATAACAAGGGCCAATTGCATATCGCAAGTTCAGACGCGGGCTTTTCAATCTACCCATTGTATTTTCTGCGATTTGCGATTTGCGATCGCTCTTTTCAATCAACCCATTGATATTAATACGTGACTTTGGTTTTTAGACCAAAATATTGGAAAAGTGGGTTTTTGAGTTTTACAAAGGAAAAAGGTAATCGGGATGGATTATTTATAAGGTTTTGAGTATGGAATGCGGGCCCACGGTATATACATATAAAATAATGATGCGATCGGGGGTTTTCCAATATAAAGGCTGATCACATCGCAAGTTTGGGAATATGGCACAAAGACTCACGCCCTTGGGTTTGTGCGATGCGATAAGCATTGTGATGGGTTTAGCACTTGGTTCCCGGGTGGAGGCATGTGGGTGGAGTGGTTCAGAAGCTTAGCCCAAGGGGGCTAAAGCTTGTGTATAAAATATGAATTTTTATTGATTTTCAACGTTTTCAAAAGGTTTTAAGGGTTTCGGTATAGTTAAAAAATGGGTTTTTAACTATGGGAAGGTGATTTTCATAAATGGAAGAAGAGGATTTATGAAAACAAGGGAGTTTTTATGGAGAAAAAGGGGAGCAAATGAAGGTTTGAGAAGGGGGAAAAAGAAGGTCTTTCAGCAGTCTTTCACTTGGAATCAGCAGAATTTCTAAATGCAAAATGGGAATATCAGTGAAGTTTTGGACAGAGGAAAAAAGGCAGGAGGCCTTCAAGTGTCTTCAAGAGCCAACAAATTTTAGTAATGAAATTTTTTCCTTGAAGGCTCAAACAGTCTTAGCCACCTTTGGTATAACAAATATTTATAGGTGGCTAACAGCTCAGATCCGAAAAAGTGTAAAATAATATCTGAGAGAACCTCTTTAGTCATGTTCGACCAAGGTATTCATTTTTCGTAAATAATCTATCTCAGTCCGGAAAAGGGTTAAACTTATACTGAGCAGATACCAATTCATTTACTTTTACAAGCTCGAAAATACAAGTGCTCAGCAATATTTTCACATTATCGGAGTCTGAAAAGAGCTAAAAGAAGACTCCAAAGGTTCCTTTTTCACCGTTATCAAAGCTCGAAAAAGAGATAAAAGTGAACTTCAAATCCTTTTTCGTTTTTAACAAAGCTCGAAAAATAAGGAGAAAAAGTATGCTTTGTGGTCAAATCATTCTTGAAATAAATCTGCATGACTAATTTGTTCATCAATTGTAAGACCTGTTCATAGCAACGCCAAATGGATTAAAAATACCTGTTTCATGATAAAAACATAATAAAACCATATTCATAGCAATAAATATGATTTTGCAAACAATTAAATGACCATTAAAAAGAGTTTTACTATTCATGTTTACTACTCCATAGTTACCATTCGCATTTTGGAGCTCTGAACCTGATTTTGCCCCCGAACTTCAGTTGTTGATTGCGATCATTTCTGTGGACAAATTTCATTTCTGTTTGATCCAGGTTAGTGATATGAACCCTCTTTTTCCTTCAATAATAATTTCATTTCCATTTATTGCAAATTTTTAGGGTTTTGGGGCCCCTAGGGTAAATTATGCTCCTAAAGAGAGAAACGCACCCTTGGACATCAAAAAGTGCACTGCATAGTAGCTAAAATGACAGCTACTTGCATACATGATGCACTGTCTCTTGTCCTAGGTTGCGTTGGGTGCAATATTCATTTTTTTTTTTTGCATTATGCCCAAAATTTGCCCAATTTTTTGCATTGAATGGAATCTAATGGTTCTTATGGTTTTATTTCATGTTTTCATCAGATTATAATGACAATTACATGGAGGGAAAGAGAGAATGAAGAACATGATATGATTTCCCTAAATGATCCGGGCATAGTAAGAGCCCTAAGGGATTGTGGACTGTTAAAGTACTTCCAGTTGTCAGGGATGAAGCAACAAATATAACTCTTGGAGTTCTTAGTTCGAGCATGGGATCCAGCTATCGAGGCATTTCATATTAAGAACCAAGTGGTTCCCATGACAGTAGAGGATGTATACTTTCTTACAGGTTTGTTGAGAGAGGCTTGCCTATTTTTCTCTCAGGGTCTATTGTCGGAGGAGAGACTGTGAGAGATTATGTTTTGCAACATTGTTATCCAGGGGTAGAGCCAAGCAAAGAAGGAAAGGTACAAATCCGAGATGTTAGAGATTTGCCTTTGAGAACTATCCTTTTCAGGATCGCAAAACTTGCTGGCACCGTTACACTACATGTACGAATATATCATATATGTAGTACGCGCTAGAGTGTATGGAGCCAACAGTCTTCAACTAGTCTGAAGTTGTACTTTCTCAGATAAAAGAGCAACTGAACAAAGCAAAGGGAGGAAGGAAGAAGAACTCCAGTTATGGTTCAATCCTCATATCATTTTCTTTGGAACGGATTCCACTGATGCAGCCACAACATGTGACACTGGATGTGTCTAATCCTAGATATCCGTGGATGCAGAGATGGGCAGAACTAATGGGTAGGCATGTAGGCCGATCAATCATTGTGCTCTCGACTACTTTCTTCACCTGGTTCAGGTGACAAATTGTCGCCATTGATGAGTATGCATATGCAGGCATTGATTTCCGGGGAGATTCAGATTTAGCTTTACTAGAAGGTGCTCAATGGGGTGCAATGGGTAAGAATATTTTGACCATGTTTTTTATTTTCCTAAGGTTTATACAATTTTTTTGTATTTTTTATGTTTTCCAAGGCTAAAATAAATGTTTTATGTAATCTATATTTTGGTCGAGTTCAACCAGTGGAGGAACCAAAGCGTGTAGCAAATGAGCCAGTAGAGAGGGCTGTCAGGAGAGCAGTCCTTTAGGATCTTGATATGGCTGAGACTCTGGCTAAGATTCGAAAACACATAGAGGGGTTGACCTTAGGGATTTCGGATTGTTGGATCGAAGGGTTACCCATGCGACTGCAACGTCACACTATAGGTGTTCCTAACTGTTGGATGCGGTTACTACGTAGGATAGACAGATCTATAGCATGTTACCACGAGCACTGCTGGTTTAATTTTGAAATTTTGCATACATTTTGAGGTCAGATAACCAATGTGTCTTGGGCACAAATTTTTGTAAAAACCTATAACTATCTATCTATTTGATTTCAGTGTTTTTCTTATGTTTATTGTGCAATCCTATTCAATGATGTGAATGTTTTCTTTACATGTGTTGCAAATGTCTATCTAAAACTTGATTAGCTAAAGAATCAGTCATTGTGTTCAAATTTCTGGAAATGTATTGATATTGAATAAAATCAAAGTGTCTTTCCCAAAGTTGAACTCTTAGGAACAAACGATGAAGTGTTGGATTTCTAACACTATAAACACTAGTAAGTTGTAATACCACAAGTTGTGAGTCTAACCTTATGATGATATGGTTAATACCAAATGAAATGGAATCAGAGAGAAGTTCTATTAATGCGTTATACTCAGCGATATTTTTCATCGATATACCGATACAAATCCCTTGAAAACTCACTAACTCGTCGTTTGGAGCGAAAATGGCCCACGCTGCAGAGGATAGATTCTGCGTACTACGACTAGCACCATCAGCATATCCAACAGATGGTTCCGAAGATTTAGACATCTGCGATGAAATGTAAAGTGGATACTAACGTCAAGAAAAATCTAAAAAAAAACTAAGACATTGAATGCAAATCAACAACATATATATACAATATAATACAAAAAATCACTACGCTCATGATTAAGCATAGTAATGTTTCAAATACAACCCATTTCTGGGTTGCACCAATAGAATTCCATCATAATCAACTAACTCATAGACACCCTTAGCAAGAACTCTTTTGACAATATAGGGGCCATGCAATAATGGCTCAAATTTCCCTATACCTATTACATGAGCTTCTTGATCATAAATAAGGACCAAGTCGTCCTCTGATAAAATGCGATGCTGGACTTTTTTATTGTATTGCGCAATTAAACGTCTCTTATGCGCTTTGTTGGCAAATTGGGCTTCATGACGCGTTTCATCAAGATGGATGAGGTTAAAAAGATGCGCTTCTTCTTCTAGGTGTCAGGTAACAAGTCGATTGCGAGTTTTAACGACGATATTTCGCATTAGATTGGCAAGACTGCTTCCAAACCATACACCAATTGAAAGGGAGTAAATCCAGTTGCATTTCTCACCGAGGTTCCATACGCCCACAAGGCCGAGTACAAGATCAAATTCCAGCTTCTTTTACGAACTCCTATCATTCATTGAAGCATATTTTTAAGAATCTTGTTGATAGCCTCAACTTGTCCATTTGATTGTGGAAAATAAGGAGTAGAATTATCATGTGAAAATTCTAACTTGGCAGTTAATTCAGTCATCATGTGGTTGTGAAAATGCTTCCCATGATCTGTAAATATAGCATGTGGGACCACAAACCGTGCAATAACATGATTAAAGAAAAACAATGAAGTTATTTGTCCTGTGTTGTTGAATGTAGGCATCGCTTCGGCCCATTTGGTAAAGTAGTCGACTGTGACAATAATATAACCATGCCCCCCAGACGAACGAGGGTTACAGGTCATGAAGTAAATACCCCATTTCAAAAATGGTCCCACAGAGACAACAGGATGCATTGGCGCTGGTTGCAAGGATGCAGTCGCGAAATATAGTAGGCCAAAAGTAACTGACGCAGAGTATCTTCTGCGCGGTAGCGTAACCAAATAAATGTCCACCACAAGCCCCAACATGACAATCATTTAAAACTGTTTCGGCCTCCTCATGTGAGGCACCTCCTTAAAATGGTATCGACACCATGACGATAAAGTGTATTACCGACGATCAGATAATATTTGGCTTGGTATCAAATACTCATTGTTCAGAGTGAGAGGTATCAGGTCGAAAAGTGAGTTTAAAGATAAATGATGAAATATCCATACCAAAGATCAGATGATCCGATCAGAAACAGAGACATGTCAGGAATTTATGGTTCCGACGTAGTTGCAGTACTATCAGAGGGAAGGTCACAAAGAATCTCAGCAAAAACTAAAGACTTCTTTGACTTGGATTTGATGAATTCCAAATCAAATTCCTTCAAAATGACAATCCATTTTGAATATTTTCCCCCCATCAATTGATGTGATAATATATAAGTGATGGGGTTGCAATCCGAAATGACAATGGTCTTTCGGAGCAGGATATAGTGGCAAAATATTTGGACAACTTGAACAACTACCAAGGCAGGCTTTTCTACATACGAATACTTAACTTCCGTATCATTGAGATTACGACTCAAATAATAGATCGGATGTTCAATTCCATCTTCTACTTGGACCAATACCATAGCAATGGTCGTTTCAGCCATGGCGATATATAGGAAATAATAATTTTGATAATTAGGTGGATACATTAATGAAGCTCGAACAAGAGTATCCTTGAAAGCTTCAAAAGAAGCTTTTGCAACTTGGTCCCAATGGAAGGGAACCCCCTTTTTCAAGAGTTGAATAAATCCTTTAGCAATTTCGGTGTAGTTTGGAATGAAACTTATTAGGAAGTTAACCTTTCCTTGAAGTTTCTGTATCTGAAGTAAATTTGATGGCGTTGGCAAATCAAGAATGTCCTAACCTTTAATGGTTTGATTCGAATTCCTTCTTTTGAGACTACGAATCCAAGAAAATGACCAGAACCAACATAAAACACACATTTATGTGGATTGAGGTGTATTTTGTAGTGTCGGCAGCATAAGAAGATGGCTCTCAAATGCATCGGGTGATCAGTCTGATTTCATGAATGCGCGAGTAAATCATCTAGATAAAGTTGAACAATGTGCTTGATGTCATTGAAAACATAATCCAATGCTCTTTGAAAAGTTGCCCCAATGATCTTTAAACCAAATGGTAGTTTCCTATAAGTGAATGTTCCCCAGGGACAAATGAATGTTGTCTTATGTTGATCCTTTGGGTGGATATTGATTTGATTGTAGCCGAAAAATCCATCCATGAACGAAAAGATTTCACATCCAGCACAATCATCAATAATCTAGTCGATAAAGGGAGTAGGATAGTTGTCTTTTGGAAAAGCAATGTTGACATCCCGATAATCGACACACACTCTAATGGTTCCTTATTTTTTCATGACAAGAACGACATTGGAAACCCACTCAGTTAGCGGAACAGGGTAAATGAAACCAGCACGCAAAAGTTTTTCAACTTCTACTTTGATGGCAGCGGCTTTCTTTGGATGAACATGGTGAAGTCGTTGACGCACCGGTTTGACATCAAGATACATATTAATAGTGTGTTCAACAATACTAGTATCTATGCCTGGAATTTCCTTGTAAGACCAAGCACATACATCACGGAATTCACAAAATAGAGAGCGATATGATTTGATTTCTGATGGGGAACAAGACACACCAAGATGAATATTTTTCTACAATGCCAGGTTTGGTCGAAATATCGATAGAAATGGTTTCTTCAATATTTGACAGATTTCGGTCGAAATCTATTGCAATAATAGATAAAGAATTCGAAAAGAATTTTTTTATTGATGGGTGATATAGTTCACTAAGATAATTTTCTTCATAATCAGGAATAAGGGAACGATGATGATAATCTTCCCATGGTTCTCCTTCTGACATCATGGCTTCCAAAATATTCTCATCTATCAATAAAATTGGGGAAAATGGATCAGATGGAGTACCAAAATCTAAGGAACGATCAACCCAAACAACTGGCGATGCTTATTTCAGATTCGCCGCCCAAGCCAGATAGATTGATTGCTATGCCAGCTTAATAGGGCTGGGCGGAAAAAATTCATCCAACGTAATAATTTCAGAATCATCCATACTCTCCCTTAAGCCAGATGGAGTGGAAGAGATCATGTAGCAGGTCTCTATACTTGCAATTTATGTCGACGTTGAGGGCAACGGTAATGCAAAGATTCCCATGAGAGTGGAATCCTTTAAAATTCCTACACCAATGTTCTGAAGTGCTAGTTGGGGTGCGTGAATGAATGAAACACTTCCAGTTACCTGCGAAGCAGAGGCAAAGAAGGATAGCTGATTAATGACTGTGATAATACCTTTATATGGAAAGGTAATCATTCTAAAATATGTAGAAACAATTGTAGTCATTACATATACCCATGGCCTTCCAAGTAGAATATTATAGTCAAGGGGTCCGTCAACAACCTCGACATCAAAATTCATTATTTTTCCTCCTAGTTCAACATGCAGGTTATTAATAATACCACAAGGCTTATATGTACATCCATCAAAAGCCTTCAATGTCGTTGATGATTGAGATAAGCACAATGAGCCAAGTGACTTCAAACAATTTAGAGACATAATGCATGTAGATGCTCCGTCATCAATAATAGTATGATGAATAAGGTGATTGAGAACATTTACTTGTATGGAGAATGCCAATTCTGCTGGTAGTTGCGGCACATAGCCTGTATGATTAAAGACGACAAGATTAGAATCAGTCGTATCAATTCCACCAATAGTCGACAATAAAGCCTGTTTTTGGGAAGGAAAATTTTGTAATACCTCAAGAGCAGACATAGTTGAAGGGGATTGAGCCAAATATTCAACTATATTATAATTTTGAGCAGATCTTGCGCGAGGATTATATGTCAATTTGTGAATTACTCCCTTTGGTGGCTTAATTGTCAATTTAGGAATAGCAGTAGGCGGTACTGATTCTGTAGATGGATTCGTAGTTGAGGTAGTAGGTTGATCAATGGCCTGGCTACCATAATATTTATTATGCGTTGACACCAAAATATCTGTTGAAGGTTTTGTGATAGATAACATAAGTACTTCGGAACTAGAAGTTGGATCCGTAGCAACCAAATTTGTGTCCAGATTCAGAAACAGATCTGTCAACACAGCTGACGCATCAGAAGCCTTAATGATTTTTGATACTTCAACGCGGTGAGGAAAATCCTGAACAAAGTGTTCCTCATTACAGATTATGCATGGATAACGAGGTTTCCTGGGTCCAGACGATTAATCAGATGATCTTTCCCGCGGGTTAGAATTTTGCTTTTTCTTAAGTTTCCCCTTTTTCTTACTTCCGGGTTGCTTGTCACTTTTTCCCTTATCAAATGACACGACATTAATTTCGGAAGAAGGTGCAGGATCATATGCAGTGGTATGATGTGTGCTTGTAGTGCCAATCAAGCCATCTCCAGCATGAGAGTCCTTCAATTGAGGAGGAACAATAAAATTAGATCTCAACGCGTTAGGAATTTTTTCATAGAGCGTGTCAGACTTAGTATAAATCAAGTCTAAATATTGGGCACGAGAAATAACCTGCTCTTCTATGAAGACACTACCCTTTGCCACATCCTCAGTTATAGATGGTAACAGGGACTTAATGAACCACTCAGCAAGGAGATGATTCAGAACAAATGTCTTAACCATTCTACGTCGGTGATGCCACTCATGAATATGATCAGAAATGTGAGTAGCATTAGTCTGTTTGAAATTAGTCAAGATTTCCATTCCAGTTTCATATCGTATGGGTAACTGGAAGTGAGTCAAAAAGACAGTAGCTAAGGCATTAAAATTATCAAAATAAGCTCTAGGTAACTCAATATACCATTTTGCAGCGGACCTGTGAGCGTACACTGAAAAAGACATAGTCGAACAGAATCGTCATTTAAGGAATTTGATGAACACCATAAATGATAAGTCATGACATGAGTCGATGGGTATTCCCCAAGGTTTCCATTGAACTTAGGAATATCTGAGGGTAATTTGTGAGGTATCACCGGCCACCAAGGAGCATATTTGATTGGATCATTAGTTAACCGATTTAAATCTGGTAACTCTAATGTTGCAACAAAGGGAAACTATCTATTAAGGTCAGGTTGATAATAGCCAGGGTATGATGGAATTTCTTGAGCAACAGGCCTTTAAGCACCAGCATAAGGAATCTGATGTTGGTAACCCAGATAGGGGTTTGTTTGAAAAGCAAACGCTTGAGGATTCTGTTGACCAAAACCTGGATATGATACTTGTTGAAATTAAGTCTGAGGTATTTGTGCCTGAGGCTGCCAAGGAGTCTGTCCACCAATGTTATAACCCAAATTAGGATAACTTGGATTCGGTTGAGGATATGTATAAACAGGTTGTGGCTGTGACATCCCATAAAATGGTAAAACAACTTGTGAATAAATGATTCCAGATACAGGTTGTTATAAATTAACCAAAGGATTTCGAGTCTGTGGACCCAATACTTGAGGGAATTGAGTTGAAGGACCCGCCTGAAAAGGTTGTTGTACAACATTTTGATTATGTAAGAGGGGTAAATATGTATTAAAAAGTGGAAGTGATGTGGGGTGTAACAGGTTGAACTAGTTGATACAATTGTACAACCATTTGTGGTTGGATAGGAAAAGCGGGTTGCCATTGACAAACATTCATTTCGACATTAGGTTGACCAAAAAAAGATGAAGTACTGTTATAGTGGGTGACCAAAGGTTTCCCCCCAGCATGAGGAGGATAATAAGATAGAAAATTTTGCTCTCCAAATGCTGGGAGTCCAGCTGATATGATACTTGATGGAATAGACCCAGATGGACCGGCTTGATATTGCCCTGATGATGTGTATAAAGAATCAATTCATTCAGTACTCACTATCAATTTTTCAATTATAATACCAAACAATGACATTGGTAAAGTCCATGGATTGGAAGATTCACCAGAGAAAATTCCAGATAAATATTTATAACCTGATGGGACCATAGGGCCACCATGAAAATATGACTCTGGTGAAGTTGTAAACATCGACGGGGTAGCAAGGGCAGTTGCTGACATAATTGGAACAGATGGCCCAACCGAAGATGTTGGTTTAGGCATGGTTACTTGACCAAATGCATACCCTTTTGAACTGACGATATTTTGAATAGGAACAGGATCAACAATAGAAAATGGTGGTGATTGAGGAAAAGACTCGTACAGGTAAAGGTCCTCCCCAAAATGGGTTGGAGTTAAAGGTGTCTCGTCTTGTGGGATTTCTTCAATTGTAATTAAACCAGGTGGAAGTATTTCACCGTTAGGCCCAAAGTATATTTTAGGTGGTTGACTGTGTGATATGGGAGACTTAATGGCTACAAAAATTTGTGGGATGACCAATGCAGGAACAACTTCTGGCTGTTCAACTTTGGGATTCAGATGTTCTGGAAAATAGGAGACAGGATTTGGATCAACTTCTGGCTAAAAAATGCCTGGTCAGGAGGTATGGTCTCACTGATTGAATGGATCATGACCGCGAGTAGCTATGAGGACTCTGTCTCGACAACAGTAGATGAACCACGATGTGTAGAAACAACTTGAGCTAACTCTGGTATATGGGAATATGATGTTTCACCAGAGGTATGAATAATACTTGATTTGGTAGTGTTGTCGCCTTCGCCGACCAAGAGTAACTTCTGGTGGTAAAGGTGGTTTCAATGCTAATCTGTGCGAACGACGGGGGAAAGGATTTTGTTCTTCCACGATTACTGATTTATTTTAACCAAAAAAAATAAACAAAATAAAAGGGTAATGCTAGGCAAAAGGTTTACCAAGGAACTATGAACTACAGGATACCTCCTGGAAAACCAAGAAGTACGGGCAGGCAATCTTCCCGAATGCTGTGTTCGGTGTATCACAATTTACAAGGCAGCCGACTCAGTTCACTATGGATGGATAGAAACCTAAATTTTTCCTCCCAAATATACCCAAAGGTACGTGGAGGCCCAAGTTCGTATTAGCGCTGTCTGATGCGAAACTGCACAGTGAGGGCACCCCTTTATACTTTCTTACTGTAACACCGTCTGATATACCCGAAATTATGTGGACGAGCTACAATATACTTACGTATGTGGAGTGAGGTATCACACTCGGAATGTATCACAGACAAATTAACGAAAACTGCTATGTTTTACGATGCCAGAACACGTCTCTAGCCTAGACCTTCTAAATGTTATCATTATGGTTCCAATGCTTTGTTAGGTAAATTGAGATAAATTTTAAGTTGATCTTGTTTATCAATTTTCCTTTCAAGGTTCATCGCGATGATGTATTGGAAATTCCTAAAATGCAAACTAAAATGATAAGAAATATTTCACTTTTATTTTTTCAATGAAAATCCTAGCTACTAGAGGGAAAGAGCAATCAATTTGAGAGCAAACAAATCAAAGAACACAAACTAAAATGTAGATTTCCTAATTGTTCCTTTTGCAAAACACACAATCCACTACATGAAAATGCAAGTTTTTCTTTTCAGTCCCTTTAATGTTATGAATGCAGAAAAGAAACTAAGTGCACCAAATCAAGAAAAACAAATGCCTTTTACTTTAGAGAAATGAAGAATGTAAACAACAATTTCTCTTTTGAAGGAAAAATGAGGAATTTAACAACAATTTCTCCTATCAGGAAATGAATAATTTAACGACAATTTCCTTTTTCAAAAGCAGATGGATCTAATGCAACAATGAAAATACTTTGAAATTAATTTGTCAATGATAAAGAAAAACACTTTAAATAAACATTGAACAAACTTTTCTTTCAAAGGAGGAAGGAGTAAGTAAGGTCACTGGTCAATCTGAGGTATCAGGCTCTCTAAAACACAGTAGATAACAAATTTAAAACAAAATGCAATGACAAATTCAACGGAATTTGGACGGTTTCATGAGGCAACACGGTCTCTAAGAAGAGACAGTGTGTTGTAATGCAGGCTTGAAAGGGAGACAGTGTTATGAAAAGCACCGTGTCCTGTCCAGTAGTGTGTTGGGTGCAGTGTATAAGGAAAAATACAACTGTTTAACACACTTATAATGCAAATTTGGATTTCAAAAAGCCTAATATTTATGAGTAAATTCTACTGGGTGAATAAACAGTGAAAATTAGAGGCAAATACACTAGAGATGAAGGGTAAACTCCCCAGTGGAGTCACCAATTTGTTATGCGGAATTATGGATTACGGATAAAAAATTACTCCCTAGATGTAGTGCTAATCTAGAACAACAGGTTAAATACTTTGCAACTACTTTTCCTAACAGTAAATAGACACATAGAATAGATCAAATAACTTACTTGGAGTCCAAGCGCTTCCTATTCTCCTTCTGTTTCTCTTGTTGTAGCTTCAAATTTGAGTTAGAACACCAAAATATTGCCTGCAAAGATGAACACTAAACAAAAAAAGATAGCAATAATATAGATGTCAATTCAATTTATTCAGTTAAATCAATAAAACATGAACCATATGCATCAAATAAGAATTCATAATATGAAATACATGAGCTTATACAGATACATATGTGGGAAAGTAAGCAGCAATCTTTATTAATGGATAGAAGGGGAGGTTACAACCCAGTGATTGATTTAGTGTCACCATCTCTAAAAGCATCCCAGCCTCATCACAATGCACATTTCTCCAGCAACATGTCACTCAAATCAGCTCCTCAATTGAAAATCCACCAGCATTTCTCTACTCAAATTCTTCCCTCTCAAACACTAATATCTGTGCTCAATTTATAGAGGAGTTGAATGTAGTTTTACAATCAATGAATTTATAATAATAGGCAAGACAGGTTTCGAGTCTCAGAGGTATCAAATGGACACATGGATTCAAATTTTGACATATGTGAACTCTTCTAAAAGGCACTGGCCAAGTGGAGATTCCAGAAGAATGAGAATTTTGCTCCCAAATGACCAACGCACCCTTGAATGTCGGGAAGTGCTTTGCAGAGCACCCTTGAGTGGGGTTAATTGAATATGTAACGCACTTATTCCCTTTAGAGGCAGCGTTGGTGAGCTCTCATATGATATATTATAAACTTCAAATCTTGGAAAATTTTTCAAATGAAAGTCATAGATGATTTATCTTGTTCTTTGTCTTAGGGCATGTAAAAACTGAAATGATAAGGGATGATAGACCCTATTCATTGGTTATGGATATGATGTCTAGTTAACCAGGTCATTGGGAATGGTGCCCAAATTTACCTATAACAGAAAGGACAGAAGGTGAGATATTTTTCATTGTGTCATTTGTCTCTGCATCAATTATAGGGAATCCAAAAGAACTATCAATTTACCTATTTCTTCTATTTTCTTCATCTCTTCTACCTCCTCCTGCATTCCCTCTACCTCGTCCTCCAGCTCTTCCTCCAAACAATAGATTTTCTCCATTTAGAAATTATCCTTCTCCTTCTCCTTCTCCTCCTTCTCCTCTTCCTGCCATTATAGATTCTTCGGAGCTAATATAAGGTTCAATCTACAAGGTTAATTGCTCTTCCTCTTGTTCTTCTATTAATGGAATGTTGAAGAAAGGCTCTTCTTCTTCTTCTCCACTAGGAATTTCTAACTCTTGAGATAGCATATGTTCCCCTGTAGAGGTGAAAAAGGTTACTCCTTCTGTTGGAGATCTAGGATCTTCTTCCACTAAGACTGCCTCAGTGGATGAAGTAGGAGATCCTCCTAATTGGATTTTTGACCTTAGGACTTCTAGAAGTCTATGTCTACTGAAGTATGGAATATGAGTTTGAGATGGTGGTGTATCACTATGTGGTCTAGGTGGAGTGAGTGGTGTTGTAGGAATTAAACTCCTGCCTCTAGTTATGAATTTACCCCTAGAATCTCTTTCCCTACGCATATATTTTTTTTTAGATGTAATAAATGAGGCTACCTAATTACACTTCCCTGGCAACGGCGCCAAAATGTTTGGTCAATTTAATATATTCAATTTCTTACATAAATTATCAACCGAGGTTTGTAAACTGCTGAAGTGTGGTGCACTATATGTGCTTAGTTAACCTTCTTCTTATTTTGTTGTATATATTTTTATGTTGTGTTGGGGTTTATTTATTTATTTCTAAATGTTAATCTAGAATTATGAAAGGAATCAAATGAATCTAGTGAAATTTAAATGTTTAAAACTAATTTTAAAATAAGGAAGAAACGGAAGTGCTCTTAAGTTAAACTAATTTGCATAAAAATGAATCAAAGACTATTGACTGATTAGACTCTGATCTAAAAACAGAGTGTCTATTCTAATGACTTCTAATTTAACATTAGTCCTATTCCATGGATCTGAATATTATGACTGAAATTTGAAATTTCAATGATACTCTAAATGAAAGAAGGTTCAAAAGAAAACAACTTATGTATGCTCAATCACTCCAACATCCAATATGGAAGTATGAAAGAATCACCCTCTTGAGATGATATACAAGAAACCGATTATACTTTAGTTTTGAAAATTTAAGTCTAGGAAAGCATTTAAAGCATGTAAAAGAAAACAACTAAGGTACATTCAATCACTCCAACATCCAATATGGAAGTATGATAGAATCACCCTCTTGAGATGATGTACAAGAAACCGATTATACTTTAGTTTTTAAATCTAGGATAGCAGTTAAAGTGTGCAAAGGGAAAAATTCAATAATTGCATAGGTTAGACATTCGAGCACCCAATTGTGAAGTATGACAAGTCACCTTCTTGGCCTGATCTTTAGGAACACCCAATTATACAATTTATTGAAGATCTTAATCTAGAAAACAATGTAAAATAATGTAAAAAGCAAAGCTCAATGATTGCATAAGTTAGAAATTCGAGCACCCAATTGTGAAGTATGACAAGTCACCTTCTTGGCCTGATCTTTAGGAACATCCAATTATACAATAAATTGAGAATTTGATCTAGGAAAGTAAATGACAGAACATGAAAGGAACCTAAACAACTGTGAGCTCTATTGCCTCGAACTTGATCCAATTGGAAAATAGATAAATCTACCTTCTTGAGACTTTTTAGGAAAGAAAAGATTACACAGTCATTCTATCATTGATGATAAGAAAACATTCATGACTTAATTCTATAAGACTTAAAAATTTGCAACACAATATTAATCTACTCAGGAAATTGATGAAATATAGTAAAGAATTAAACTAAAATAATTAACGAAAAACCTCCTCCTGTGGAGGGGCCCTCTGCAACAGATTCGATCGAGATCCTAACTGACTATATACGCATTAAGAAGGTACGGGAACCATAAACATGATCCTTGTATTATGAAAAGAACAAAGTTTAAAATAATACACAGTGTTTCATAAAATTACAATTGCCTCTCGGTTTCTGCATAACCAATATAAATAAGACAAAACATAATTGTGATGAGCTAATTTTGCCTACAAGTGGCTATCTTAACCGAAACGTAGAATTGGATTTTAACTGGTTAACTTTTTATTTTCTATGTCAGAGAAAATCAAGAGTTCTTCTGCTCTCGGCTTATGTCCTTTGACTGGACTTTGACCATGATCTCAGGCATCCCGTTCTATCAATTTCGATCAAGTAGATAGGACAAAATCCATGTGTGAATTATTCTAGAGATGCTCATGTGGCTCATTTTTCTATTTGCTCCTTGGAACCTGTCAAACCATGAAAGTAGCCACAAAACCAACGATTAGCTGCAGAATAGGCTGCATTATGTAGCCAAATTAAAAAAAAAATCCATTCAAATAGCAAGAACATCATAATATAGCATAGAAAGAATTTAAATGCATTCCTTGAGATAAAACATGACATTTATCATTGATTGGAGTGTATGAGCTTATGAGAAAGTAAGGAAAAAGGGTGAGAAAGGATGTCAGAGAGAGGATAATTCTGAGCTTCAACACAAAGCATTAAAATATTATATATAAAATCATGATTTTGAAAACATTGAAATATTAAAATTAATGTGTATTCTCAAAATTAATACAAAATATAAATCTTTGAAGATTTTGTTATGATTTTGGAATCTTCAAAATATTAACCTTAACGTATAAACTATTATTAGTTGAGTTAACCGACAAAATGAGGTCTATTCAAATTCGAAACTGTAACACTTCTAATGTTCATTCTTATTAATAGTCTATTGTTCAAATTTGTTTGCCAATAGTCTAATGTTAATATGATTCTTGTGGATTTTAATAGGTAAAGCTTGTATATTGGTGGTTATGTGAACGAAGCATGTGGTTGTTCGAAGGAAGCATGTATGGAAGAAGCATGTACAGTGGAAGTTGTGCGGAGACTGACGTTAAACAATTAATTCGGTATTATATATGGATTCTATGAAAAAATGTGAGGTATTTAATTATGAAACAAAACAACCTTTCAGCATAAGCACAAATGTCATTGAACACTTTTTGTAGACTGACTACAATTTCTGCACTTCAACAAAATAGAATTGTTCATTATGTTGTGCTTTGTTCTACTAAACAATAAAAGCTAGCAATACAACAACAAACTACCACATGCCAATTGGATACTTCTCCTTTTTGGCATTATTTTCTAGGTTTATTTTACTTGCAAGATTCCTGCGGAATAATCTATTCAGAGGTGGATATGCAGACAAAGTGTGTGTGGAGAAAAAATTATCACTATGCAGAAATATTTGCGTGTGGAGAATCAATTAATAAGCAGTAGAGGCAGGGACTATGTTGCATCGTATCTCCTCAGTATATTTATTATCTTAGTAAAATCCTTATCAGTATTGTGTGTAAACTCAAATTTCAATGACTGATCAAAGAGCGTTATTGAAAGTGGTTGTGATTGTTGTTCTGATACTGTGAAGTGTGACGAAATGCAGACCCAACTTAATTAGCTGAAAAGATAGGGGGATATGCATTATTTATCGCTATGTCCAACAGTTTCCTTCCGTCTTATTGCGAGCAACAAATATGCATTTTTTAATACTAAAATATTAGCAATAAAAAACCTTTAGTACGAAGTGCAGCGTTCCACACATTGAAAGCTTCCTCTGCATAATAGACTTCTTATGCACTTTCGGACAAATGCCTTTTTTGAAACATATTCGGAGATACAAAAATAAGCATAAAGACTTGTTTCTAGTTATCTTTGCATAAATAGGCATATAAGTGCAACTACATATTAAGTGCACTGTGTGAAGGAAGATTTGAAGTTTTCATTGTCAGAATATTTGTACTCCACAAAAATTTTTGTTTGCAAAAAGCTCCGCCCATACTCCAGATAAATCTAAAAATATGATGATGGTGAACATTATTTGTATTTCATAGCACAACGGACTATTCTCATGTTTCATGTTATTAGCATATATGTATCAATAGCATGATACAAACTCTCAAAGCATAAGTCTGTAACATTAAGCAATACAATCACAGTAAGAATAACAATATCGAATTTCAAATTTCAATCGTCATAGCTATAGTAATTGAAATAAATAAATAGAATACAAATAAAATACATAGAAGATCAGATTATAAGCATTAATAACTTTTATTATCGGCGTGAATTTCTTCTATCAATAATGAAAATGCTCAATGTCTCAGTTCATTTGATCTGAAAATGGAATGTACTTGAAAAGGGTGCAAGGTATCCATTTTCATTGATGTAAATGAGTGCAAATACTCCAAATTTTAAATCTGAAAATGTGAGAACTTATTTCTAATACAGAGATAGACTGTAGGGGCATTTACCGGATATGTCACCTTTCAAAGAAAGGATGAATCCAGAAGCTACCTGGCCCTCTTACAGACTCTGCCTAAAAAAATAATAGAAGTAAACACTCAGACTTAATTAAAAATACCTTACTCAAACTTGACATTATGCAGAATTTTTGCTTGGAAGAGGTGTATGTCTTTTCTTCTATTTATGTGTTTTAAGTTTATTTGTTTTTGCTGAAATTTAACATGTATAACAGCAACATAATTCAGCCATAGAATAACAAAACACAACAGCAATATAATATAGGAGTTCACCCCAACTCTTGCGCTACATCTCCTTTGAGCTTCGTCAACATGACTAGACTCTTTGGGATTAAGGTACTTAAATTATTTTACAAGATCCACACTTAACCACAATGAATACAAAAATGATTCAAAGGGCTGAGAATACCATTTTAAATTCCTTTAATGGCTTTCCAATTCCTGCAAACAGCTTTAGGCTTCCATGGACACACATCCTTCTGTTGCTGCACTAAGCTTCTCTGAGCTTCTAAATGGCACAAACTCCCTCAGATTTCTGTTTCTGCTCCTAAAACCACTACTGTTGCATCCTAATGATTAGATATCAAATACCAACTGATAAATTTCTTACATTAAGCACAACATCCCCAAAAATGGCTCTCATCCACGGTTTTCCCAGGGCTGCCCACGACTTCATATCAACTTATCAAGATGTAGAAGTACTAAAAATGATCTGAAACCACTTCCATTGGTTCCAGAATGACTGAAATAGTCAAGATAGAGTTTTGTTTCATCAAAAACGGCCTCCGGCTGCTCCGATTTCGCCTACACACTCTGTTTGGAAAATGGCCTCTAGAACTTAAATGAAGCTTTTCGGCTTTCTAAAGTTCTTAAAAGGCTCTGAAAACCATCTAAACAGATTCAAAAGGCATGAAATAGCTAAGAATGCTTATTCATTTACCTTAAACAGAGAAACACAGTCCAATACACAGCCTTCTCCTTCTAGGCCCTGATGGCTCCTTCATATTCTTCGATGCTTAAACCTCTGAATATGACCTTTGTTAGAATTTACACCTACTCCATTGAGTCTATAAGGTTGAAGAGACCCAAAATCAAAAAAAAAATCACTCCAAAAGGATCTCCCATGTGAAAGATATCATCAAAACAGTGTTTGCCCAATGTTAGGCAAAAATCCCACTAATTGTGGGCCAACTGTCGTTAACTGCAATTAAGTTGGTGGAATCCGCCTTAATTGGTGGGATGGCGCTAAAATTTAGCAGAACTGTTAACTGCTAGCATTTACTGTGAGGAGTGCTGGCCACATGGCCGCATTAACCGCCAGTTTCAAACTCCAAATTTTTTTATTAACCATGGCATCTAACCGTGCCCGCAATTGTCGCCGTCACATGGGAACGAATCCATAACAATAAACGTAACTTAGGATTTCCCGCCGTTTGTGGATGCTGCTGGTCTTATGATGTGGTCACGTGAATAGGGGGAGGGGGCTAGCCCTAACCCCTTTTACAACTCCGCTTCCACCATAACAAATGTGCCACGTGAACATTTGACTTGTCATGTATTATTTGATTTAAACGTTGACATGAACCATATGATGTAACATTTAAACCACGTATCATTTTCCCACGTATTCAAACCTTTAACATTTCGAATTTAAACTTAGGACTTTGGGTTTTAACATAGTTTGGTTTTAAAATAAATAAATGTGTAAAATTAAAAATTTTTAATAATAAGGTTTTTTAAATATAAATAAATAAATAAATAAAATATATATATATATATATATATATATATATATATATATATATATATATATATATGATTAATTAAAATCATATAAAACATTAATAAATATATATTTTAATTTATTAATTAAATCTTAGAAATAAAAAAATTTGAACACATAAATGTATCATTACCCATTCAACATTGGAGGTTATTGGGCGATTTCAAAGTGCAACATCTTCTTCATACGGTAACAAATTTGAGTGTTGTTCGCGGCAATGGGATCGTATCGCCAAGGCCTATCCCGTCACTCAGGTTCCAATTCAATTTGAGAACTTTCATTTTTGAGCTTTTTCCCAAGCTCAGATTTGAGCTCCTGATCACACCTCCCAAATGAGAGGCATTTGGTCCCCAAAATCTTACTGAAATGAAGAACTGAACTGTAATACAGCAAATAAGAGAATATAAATCCTCTTCTCTTCAGCCCTTCAAACACTTTTGCCTTGCAAAGCAAGAGAAATTGAACCACAAATGAAAAGAAATCGACATTTCCCTTCCTGAACTCGCTTGTCCACAACTGTCCACAACTGTCTTTCTTGAACTCACACAGAAATTTCAGGTGAGAAATTTACAGAATGAAACTGTACAACTCTGCCTTGATCAATGATCTAAGGTGGCTCAAAACAAACAAGATATTACAGCAAAATACATGCATACATCCGAAATTTGCATATGTACAAAAGGAGTATGTCTTACTGTGTCAAGAAGTCCATCCACTTCTCACCGAGCCACTTCCATGGCGACTTTTGTTGCTGCAAATTTTCTTCATGCGAAACTTCCCTTTCCACATCAATAATGGAATATGAGGTTCCACCTTCGCCAATATTTTTGTCCTCTTGCTGCATGTGCGTGGGACGATGAGTTGGATGCAAAGTCCAACAATGAGAGACAACATGTCCCTTCTTTTGGCAAAAAGTGCATATCATATGCACCTTCTTTGAAGGTAGTATTTGCTTCATCTGCTTCTTGTGTGCCTTCTTCCTCATCCATCATCTTGAAACATGATGGTTAAATCGACCACAAAATGTGCAACAAAACTTCTTCTCATTTGAACAAGAAAAATTATCATTCTTTGTTGAAACATAATCAAATTGATCATGTGAATGATTATACCTCTTTTGCGGCATGGAATGTCCATCTTCTTGCTGCAATGATGGCTTAAAACAATGGTAAAGAAGATTGCCATCATGACATTGATGTAATTGAGAACTTGGGAGAAATGTTCTCTTCAAATTTCCTTCACATTCTTGAATGCATGTGCTCAAAGCTTCGCCATTAAGCTGCTCATAGCCAAGACCAATATTCTTGGGATGCTCCACACCACAAATAGGCTCAACAATGCCTTGTGCATGCTTGCCCAAACCTTTGCCTTCTTGATAGCCCATTTTCAACATCAATTTGGACCCAATACCTCTTGTATGCCTTTCAAAAGAACCAACACACTTTTCAATAGAGGAAACTAAAGACAAATTAGAATGATTTACATCCTGAAGATGAGGTATTTTCTTGGACAAAGCTTCTTGAGCTTGAAGAAGCTGCAACTCCATATCATGCAGTCTTTGAAGAATGGCTTCTTTCTCTTCCTGCATAGCTAGCAATTGTACAAAAAGTTGAACACTTTCCCTTTGATCCTCAAGGAGAATCTGCACCATGTCCTTCACCTTAAAGAACTCATTCTTCATGTCATCATTGAAGAATCTCGTGAAGGAGGAAACTTCACTTGTAGAAGAAGTTGACATTATGTGAATGGTCAAAACAACCAAAATGAACTTCCAAAGAAAAGTCCTCAAAGCTTTCAAACAAACGACAAGCTTTTAGCCAAATGTCAGTAAAGACCCCTTCTCATTCAAGCAGCCATTTTGCAACCAATAAAATAGTAAATCTCTTACACTGTTTTAAAACCTTTTGCACAATAACAAATGCTCAACCCGAGCTCTGATACCATCTAATCTGAAAATGGAATGTACTTGAAAAGGGTGCAAGGTATCCATTTTCATTGATGTAAATGAGTGCAAATACTCCAAATTTTAAATCTGAAAATGTGAGAACTTCTTATTTCTAATACATAGATAGACTGTAGGGGCATTTACTGGATATGTCACCTTTCAAAGAAAGGATGAATCCAGAAGCTACCTGGTCCTCCTACAGACTCTGCCTAAAGAAATAATAGAAGTAAACACTCAGACTTAATTAAAAATACCTTACTCAAACTTGACATTATGCAGAATTTTTGCTTGGAAGAGGTGTATGTCTTTTCTTCTGTTTATGTGTTTTAAGTTTATTTGTTTTTGCTGAAACTTATCATGTATATCAGCAACATAATTCAGCCATAGAATAACAAAACACAACAGCAATATAATATAGGAGTTCACCCCAACTCTTGGGCTACATCTCCTTTGAGCTTCGTCAACATGACTAGACTCTTTGGGATTAAGGTACTTAAATTCTTTTACAAGCTCCAAACTTAACCAAAATGGATACAAAAATGATTTAAAGGGCTGAGAATACCATTTTAAATCCCTTTAATGGCTTTCCAATTCCTGCAAACAGCTTTAGGCTTCCATGGACACACATCCTTCTGTTGCTGCACTAAGCTTC